>JAVJAQ010004239.1:600000-1028325 GCA_032362365.1 Zygogramma bicolorata | reverse complement strand
TATGACATGTGGTGTGAGGTAGTTCAACCGTCACTTTTTTATTAGATTTGATGGTTCGTGGTGTATATCTGGGTAGTAGTTTCTTCCGTAGGGCTGTTGTTTTAGTGTAAACTTTTGTACATGGTGAATATGTTATAGGATTATGTCGTCCTTCGTTTCTTTTATTGATGGTCCTTTCCTTCAGTTTAATGGCATTCTCATTGATAACTTGGTAAACGACTTTAGTTTTTTCTTTATGTTGCTGCATATAATTATCCAATAATATCCTTCCGATATCGATGTCGAAGGGGTGTTGACTGTCGAAATGTCCATTGAGCACGTCGATGGGTTTCTGCCTGGTTACCGAGTGAATAGAGTTATTGTAACCAAGTATGGCATACAACATGTGGTCTTTGATACTGTGTTGCCGTGTTTTCTGTCGCAGCATTCGGAGATGTTCTATTATTGTCGAATGAAAGCGTTCGATCATTCCGTTCGACTGTCCGGTGTAGTATAGTGAATGAGTATTTTATGGGTGTCTACAAATTCCTGGAACAACCCATTTTTGAATTCGGAACCACTATCCGAGACAATCATCTGTGGTAACCCATGGTGTGTAATAAATGTCAAGAGAGCTCTCAGAATGTTGAGGGCATTAGCTGCTTCCACTGCATATGCTTGACCATATTTGGAAAAGGCTTCCAAAACTGTCAAGAATTTTTGTCCGTCTGCTTGAAATGTGTCCAAATGAATAATTTCGAGTGGTTTCGTTGGTGTTGGAGTTATCATGAATTTTGGTCCGTTTTCATCCGTGTATATTTTACTCCTCTTCTCCTTTCAGCACTCAATTCTTTATCCTACACTTAATATATGAAAGTGTAGAAGGGCAGACTTCAAGTATACTCCGAGAAATTGCTGTGCTTATGAAACATGTTCCTCATGTTCAAGGTAAACTAAATAAGCAACTTGTCGTTTCAATCCATTTCAATCAGATTGGAATGATACGTTCACCACCCTCTCACCTTTACAGTAGGTTGATGGGCTAATATATGTCACAAAATAACTAGTCCTTTGCCCATACCACGAAGGGCGTTAAATTATATATAGCAGGTAAAAGTGCGGGATTTCATCTGATAAATTCAATGCCCTTCGTCGTAATTGTCAGGAGAGTAGTTCTTCTATGATTCGTGTTATTCTAGCAACCAACTGTGTAGTAGTTGAAACTGATTTGAATGAATTGTTCAAAGTGAATTTGATTATCGCCCATTTTTCGGAATGCCCACCAACTATGTCTGTCTTTGTACACTTGTATAGATTAAATTTGAAATTTTTATTTTTTCAGATTATAACAGGTTGCAAACCGAAAACACTACAAAAATTAGAAATCATCCACCACCTAACATTTTGTTCCAACACTATTTTCATGGTATCTTGCCTTGTTCATACCAATCTACCAGCTTCCTAGTTTCTCCTGGTCATCTGTCGATGGCATGTGGTTTACCAAACTCTAGATGAATGAAGACACTGAGGTTTGTTTGAGAGATGTAAAATTCTAAATTTTTGAAGGGAGACTCGTGTAATGCTCAGGAAATATTGTACGTATTGATGAGAAATGGAAATGACATCTCGGTAGTGTAAGGAAGGTAATCCATTAGTCGCACAAGTTTAGATCTAGGGTTCACTCCATCAGCTGGAAAAAAAAACATTGTAAACCATTTTTAAATCAAACAAAGTTGTCGATCGTATATGGCATACGTACCAAGACTGGTGGTTGACCAATTGTAGATCTATAAATATTTTAATTTCAGTTCTTTTGAATAGAATTCTCTTTAGAAATACAAAAACAAATAAACGAAGATACGAGATAGTCAGTCAATGAGTCATTAATAGTCGTACAAATATAGAAGCTTTCTATACTTATTCGTGAGTATCCAAATGAAATTCAATATATTCTACTACACTACAATAATTGAAAAGCCCTGATATAATATTATCGTTACGAATCGTATCGTACGATACGATGGAGGACATTGTTAATTTATTAAAAATCAATTTGCGGATTTGGAAAGAAAACTGCAGAAGTAAAAATAAAAATACTTCAGAAAGTTCTCGAAGAACAGAAAAAAGAGCGAGAGGATGAGAGAAAAGATCGAGAAGATGAGGAGAAAGAACACTTCAGAAAATTCTCTAAAATGAAAAGAAATAACAAGAAGAAGCACTTCCAGAAAACCAGATAAATAAAGAAGCTGAAAAGAAAGAACTAGTGGAGTAGAATGTCCAGAAAGTTATCGAAGAAGAAAGTGAGAGAAGAACAAACTACTGAATGAGAACAAATAGAGAAATAATGGAAAGCAGACTTTCAGAAGGCTCTAGAACATCAAGACATTTTCTTGAACATGTGTTACGGGAAACGAAGTTGACGGAGAACTAACGAAAGACGTCAAAAGAGAAGTGGACACAGTGCAAGAGGAAATGATAGAAAAAAGTGGAAAATCAGATAGCTCTTATCAAGAACCAAGATCGCTGAGATAGGGTTGCCACTTCAGTAATTACCGGAAACCGACTTCTGATGGACAGTCGTCATGTATCGCAGGCAATTTGAGGCTGCGACAGAGAGAGCCAGCTTTGGGTATGTTGCAGAAGATACCCATCAAACAGCAGAATAAATAAGAGGAGCTCATTCATGCATTAGAGTTGTGGTATGGCGATCAACATCGAGAACAGCTGCACCGGGTTCATATGAAAATACGCACGCAATAATCAGGTGAGAGTCTGCAAGAATTCAAAGCAGATCCTGATGCTTACCCAGAAGCATCAGGAGATTCCAAGGAGCACCTAGCGGTGCAGATATTTATACACGGACTGAGCGATCTGAAGATCCAAAGAACTCTGGGACTGAAAAATCACAATTGGAGTAGCAATGCCTTGGTACGTTCTCAAGAAGTGGAGGCGGCATTCAACACCTCGAGGCCGAAATTACGAGCTGTATTAATAAAACAAACAACGATACGCCTAGATCCTAGTTCTATCGAGATCAAATTCTTGACGAGTGAAATGAGCTCTAAGAATAAGAGGTCGTGTTATATATGTGGAAAACTGGAATTTATCATAAAAGACTGTAGGGTGAGAATGCCTTAGAGGATTTGCTGTAAATATAGACACTTGGGATATCTTATTGAAGACTGCAAGCGAGAATGCCACCAGGACCAAACTCACCTGCCAGGATGCCGCCAAATTGGCAATCACCTGCGAGGACAAGGTCATCCAGCAATTTCTCGAATGGGCGGCAGGAAGAACTAGGATTAGCCAGCATATAGGGGCGCATAATAGCTAGCAATAACAGAGCCCCCAGGGCTATCCATGTAAACAGGCTAAGAAGAACAATCTATAACATTCTAGGAAATTTGAATAAAATATATGTCATATGCACCATGGCACCGGTGCAGTGACATTCTTGGGCCAGAAAGCGTCAAATTTATTTCTTCCAACTCCGTGCTTCGATTATTCACTGGTGAAGACGCACCTATTCGAGGAGAAGCTGACTGAGCTCACACTGATTCTTGGAGACTCACCATCAGACATAAAAGATGAGTTCATAGTCGGGATGGATTTTATCAGTGACTATGGGTTTTCATTCGACAATAAAGAGATAATTATGACCTTCTAAGAAGAATTTGTCCTTGAACTTAAGGGAAAAGGCCTGTGAAACTGCGATTAGCAAAACTGCAAGAATTCCTGGATTTTTGGAAAAAAAGTTTGTGCTGCATTAGATAAAGACCCTGGATGCTGAGTGTTATCAGATGTGAAAGTGACATCTTTGATTTGACAACATCAGGAAGGACTAACTTGGTCGAACACAAAATCGACACTGGCCAAGCCCATTTGATTCGGGAACTAACAAGAGGAATACCATTTGCCAAGAAACAAGAAATGTAAGAGCTTGTTGACAGGATGAAGGTTCGATACGTTCTCGAAGCATGAATTCAGAAAAGGAGATTGAGTGTGGCTGTACAAGCCTCGTCGTAGCAGAGGAATTTCTCCCAAATTAACACCATCTTGGTAAGAACCCCATATGATTGTGAAGAGAATAAAAGACGTGGTCTATAGGTTCGAACAAAGGCCTGAATAAAAAATTAAGGTCGTTTACTCAGAAAGACTTGAAAATTGTGATGGAAAAGAGACATTGATCGGGACGATCAAAGATTAGGAGAGACATTGATAGGAACGATCAAAGATTAGGAGGAGGATAATGTTACGAAATCCCCACTGAGTAGCACTCTCAAATACAACGCCCCTCAATTAAATGAGAGTCTAGAAGAGAGTGAAGTGAGGAGTCAAGTAGATAATTCAGTGAAGTTTTAGTGAGGACTTTAGTGAAGATCGTTCAGTAAAAAGTGTGGAAGTTTTGACCAGAATTCAGCTAAGCAGTCTATTGTGCATTTGCTTTTTCAGTTGCATGAAGATCTTGATTATTAGTTAGAGAACAAACCTCGGCGAATCGTAATATTGTATGACCACAACGCGAATTTTTTTTATTGTTTCATTCAATCATTGATGGATGAACGAGAGCGTAAGATTTCTCAAATGAACAACATATCTGGTCCTACACACACGCGTCCTACGGACTTGTGGTTTTATCATGCTGGTTGATCACTTGGGATTGCTAAAATACAAAGCGTTCTTCAAAAAATGAAAATTTATCCATAAAATTTTGAGGTCCTGTGGTATAACTTTCGATAATTTGTAGAGGTTTGTTGTATTCAGTTTTTATTACTCTATCAATGTATTCACATTCAATGGCACAAAAAGGGGTTCATCTGTTTAAGCAATTAAACAAGTGATTTATTGCCGAAGAAATTTTCCAAATCAGACTGCTAACAAATACGGAAAACATTAAACCGTATGGTAAATATTTGTTCAAGTTAAGCGGGAAGAATCAATTAACACAATTCTGTTGTCAACGCAGTCATAGGGGGTTGAAATATATGGTGTAATTCGACAAAAAATCTGTTATGATAATGAAGGGGCCATCAGTCATCACGTTACTATAGGATTGTGAGATAATTTATATCGACGCCGGATTCGTGAAACAACAAAGTAACGTATATGGAACAAATTTAATTTAGAAGAAATAGTAAAAACCATTTCGTTGCCCATTATCATTGTTCTTATAATTTTTTTTTCATCATATAGAATATTCTGCTATCAAGGAAAAAAGTAATGCCCGAGAGTAGTTATATATTCTTGAGTCATGCTTTGTTGGTAAGCATGACGATCCGTAGGGAAGTCCGCCAACCATGCAAGCCACGCAGATCTCTTTTTCTCTAAGATGCTGGTTTTTCTGCAAGAGTCGAAAAGTCAAAAAGTTCTAATACGGAATCGACTTTTACAAATGTCACTTTTACTGTCCAGGCATAAAAGAGATTCCAATTCTGCTTCAACTGCCACCGGCACCAGATGTATAACGTAACCATGGTAATGAAGATATAACTTTGATGAGAGAAGGAACGTCAACCTCAATGGTTGATGTCAGTCACGAAACCTAATAATAAATTTTTTTTACAAACGTAAGTAAAAGTATAATTTTTGACGCATGCTGTCTGAAGTGCCATTTTATGACACTGGTATTAAAAGTAAATCATTTTTAGAACTACTGCTAAAAGTGATTTATTTGTAGAGAGAATATAAAAACATAATTCAAAATGAAGTGTTCATTAAATTAAACGTACAATTAGTGAAACTACAATTATGATAAGAAACTCCATGGCCAGTATCATTGGTAGATGTAACAAAATTTATTTTGGTGAAGCTTGTACCAGGGCAGAGAACAATGTTATCCGCCGAAGTTTTCGACAAAATTTGATCCGCAATGTTCTGTTTCCTTTGTAGCGAGTCTTCTATATAACCCTCTGCTACTGTACTGGACTTCTATCCACCGTTTCTTTAAATTGCAGTAAGACTAGCACCAGAGTCCGCCAACAAACTTGCTGAGGAACGTCGTAAACAATGTCCAGTATAAAGATGGGAATCAGGCAAATTTAGAAATTCATCAATTTTGGCAGGCATCTTACCAAATGTGTTGATTCCAACTGGAGTCCTGGTACATTTATTTTTAATGCATTTTATAAAAACTCTTGAATGATTAATATCCACTGGACGAAGGGCTATGTACTTTTTATAGTAGTTCATATACAATGTACCACTTACAACAAAGGTGCGTGGCACATAAGTTTTTGTGTCTGGTATATGCAAAACTAGTGAAGTTCCGGAATCCTCGATATTATTTAATGTCAAATCGCACAGTTCCTCTCGATGACAGGCTCCAAAAACACCAAAAATCGCAGCAACTGCCGTCTAACTGGAGCTTCGAACACTTTTCACTAAACGCTCTTGACTAATCTTCTTACTGAACTCTTCTAAATTCTGCCCCTCTAATATGCACTATTCGAAGAGAAGAGATCTCAACATAACTTCGTCTATTCTCGCCCCGAAGATCAGGAACATTCGCTTCGAGAAGCGTCCAGCGTTATACCATCACACAGGCCGGCTCTATTGTCATGCAAATGACTGGCGTTCTGTTTGAGAGCTCGACTCAGTGGCAGCGCTAATGTTGTTAATCCGGGAGAAATTCCTTGCCTACCACGAGGGTCATACTGCCACTCGATCTCCTCTGCCCTTATAAGATCTTATCGAGCCTTCATTCTGTCAACACGCTCTTCCACCTCTTCCACCAACTCTTTTTGGTGTTTTCCGAATCAAGTTTCCTTGCCAAGTGTCAATTTTATATTTGAAATTATTCCTTTCTCATAAACCATGAGAATGGCACTTTCTGTGTTGAAGTTTAAACTTTTTCTAGAGATCAATTACCCTAACACGAAACTGATATTATTTTCACTCGGCGAGCGTTTCGCTCACAAGGCTATCATCTTCAGGACAAGAAAACTGATACATAATCTAACTACTAGCTATTTACATACTTCTCATGCACAATCTTGTGTACAATTCTTGTGCATGACACAAGGCTACTCGATACATTCGAGAGTCTAGAAGTAGCAAAATATAAAAATAGTATCAATGGTGACATAGGTCATATCCCTTCCAGTCCGCTTTTTGATTCATTGTTGAAAAGTAATTCAGAATAATCAGTAGTTAACAGAGGATATCTCTTCGGAACTCGTCTAGCCTCGCCTCGAAGATCCGGAACAATCGCTTCGAGAAACGTCCAGAGTTCTCTCTTTACACAATTCGGCCCAATTGTTATGCAAAGGGGCGGTGTTCTATTTGAAAGCGCGACTCAGTGGCGGTGCAGGGGATTTCGTCACAGTGGACTTCGAAATTAATTAAACTGAAAGCCTAAAATCCAACCAGTAAATTAAAATACTTAAATGTAATGAAATGTATGGAACCTGAGTTTCAAGTTGATTTATACCGACTCTGTGTTTTTTTTGACATTCTCTATTACTTTCATGAATCATTATTGGATTATTCAATTCTTTGCATTCCTATTCTGATCTTCTGAACAACTCATCGCAATATTTCAGTAAAACATTATTCATGAATTTTTCGCCTCAGTTCTATAATTTTGATTTTTCTTCAAACGTCTTTTTCATTTTGAGTTCCCGTTCTATCTAATTTGAATCATTGTTACCGTAGTACGTTTCACATAGCTTAGGCAAAAGAGTTATCAAATCAACACAAGTTGATGGGAATTCACAATTATGTGAAAAAACAAAGCAAAAAAACTATTTCCTAATAGATTTCCGGGGGAAAATATACACATTCTAAAATCTAATTGGGTAATTCTGATGAAAGGAGCCTTAACAGTTCTGATTTTAATGATGTTTCGTAGCTGGCATGCAACATGGAGGCGTTATGTGAACGTGGCTGATAGATGTGGAACTAAATAATAGAACACACGCCAGCGGGAAGTATTCATTTTCATATGAAATTACATGAGGGAAGGAATGCACAGCTGACAGTTACAGGAAGCTTTGTTTCAGTATTTTCTTTATGCACTAACAGACAGCAATTGTGTTTTAGTATTGCCACTATGAAAATAGCGTGTTGTATTTTTTATCCGGAAAATAAATCAATATTTAATACTATTTTTATGCTGCTACTTGGTATATCTATATTTTTCATAATACAGAAGAAGAGGTGGAGAACAAATATAGAAACCGATGCCTATATTCATTCTCACTTGTACTGGATGTGGTACAATAGGGTTGACAGGAAAATTATTATTCAAGACCAGTATAATTTATTATCCAAATTATTGTCTAGTATTAGGCCAGTTTCTTCGAGTCTAGTAATTCACGTCCTCTATAATTTGGCATGTGGGCCAATGGGGATCAGCTGTAGGATAGTTGCGCTAAATATGATTGTCTATAAACTGGACCGAATATTTGAGAAAGCATGAAACAATATATCATTCAAAACAGAAGAAGTATGTTTCAAATAAAAAAATATTTTCCCTATTGGAGTATCCAATATTTTTTCCAAATACTAATAAATTACCTGTCATCTGATGATGAAGGAAGGCAAATTAACCACTATCGGCAAAAGCATATTCCATTACAGGAACAGCGAGCTTGTGAAATCCATCAGGAAGATCAGGAATATTTTGGTTGGAGGGAAAATTCCTGGCCCCTTGAATCCAGCAATTCCATCAGAGCTCTTGCCTACACTTCAGGAGAGAGTTTCCTCTTTTTTCGATGCTATTTTTGTTACTTTCCTGTAAAGGGATTTTTTCCAGTGCCATAAGACTCTTCCATATCGAAATGATTCGGAAAGTTAAGAGCACAGATTGTCTAATACCATTAGTGACTTTACAGAGTGGAGAGTAATATTATTCTCCTCTGGGCTATCAATAATGTTTAAATTTGAATGGAGCTCCTCCTGAAAATAATAAAATTCATGATAGTAGTTTCATATTATGCATAATTTGACCAATAGAAATCATGGTCTAGCTAGTGAATATTTCGTTCATTCAGGCTTTGAAGTATCTTCAATATCTCTGAAGCTATTTATTTGCCAAACCAAGCCGCAATTGTTTCATTTTTGGATATTTCCAGCCCCTTAATGAATGTTTTTTGGATAGAACGCTCTCAGTGCTTGGCGTAGTAATGATATGTACTTTTCATCTACATCAGCCCTCACTTACAATCTCATTCAAATGACTATGAGGTATGTCTACCTGGAATTTCAGAATAATCCACTACCGCAAAACAAGCATGCCTACTCAAATACTGAACTTGTAGTAGATGCCGCTTCGGAGATGTTTTATCTAATTGTATGCTCATTCTTCCAAAATCAACAGATCGCTTTCTGCAACATCCATTCTTTCAAGATTCAAGATTTATTCACCATCATACAAATACAGTGGTTATCATGAGCACCATTCTCAAGTTCACTAACCTTACTGCAGGGCTTTTATAGACGAGTGGATAGTTAATGAATTTCAAATGACTAACTGGATAGACTCACGTTTCATTTGTGATCTAAGTTTCAAAGAAGGTGATCAAGTTGTGTTGAAAGAAAGAGGCGTCCAGACTCTTCTGATATTCAGTGTAAACATGGAAACATTCTGAGAGATTTACCGTTAGTTAAAGAGAGTTTAAACAGCAAATAAAATAAAATAAGGAACAAAATAAAACAAGATAAGAAAGTTAAACATATAGATCTTTATGAATGCGTTCATACAAGAAATAACATAAAATAAGAAATAAGAATAACAACAAAAGATGTTTGGGAACTGATAATGCGCATGACTGACATTTTCTGTTCTTAACTTTTCATTTTTCAAATTATTCCAACTCCTCATCTTACAATAACAACCTAAAAATATCATTTCCTGAAAATCTTTGCTAGATTTAAAGGAATCGCAATTCAAAATACCAACAATTAGGAGGTTAGTTACTGTAGCAACTGTCAAAACGAAAATATGATATTCACAGAACACAAAGTCATTGTGAAAAAGCTGCAACTTGATTGGTTCATTCTTATTTTATTTCAGTCATCTGTATAAACACATGTTTTCTGTCATTATTCTTAAATTATTATAATTATTTTCTTATTTTATTTTTATCTCATTTTGTTTGCTGTTTAAACTCTCCTTTACTGTTCATGCCGCATGCCAGTAGAATTATAATAATGAAAAATCAATCGCTGCTTATCTTCGTAAAAAAGCTGACACACCTTCAGTGGCATCGACGGCACGGCGCTCGAGCCATACGCGCTTTGATTTAGAAACCCAATGTTTTCTGTGTACTGAAGAAATTACCCTCGATTTTCTCAGGCCAGATGAAGAAGACGAAAAAAAGTTATCGGATCAAAATTTCATCCATCGGGTAGGAAGATTATCGTTGAAAGACTCGATTTTGAAGGCAGCTTCGTTAGCTGCCTTCAAAATCTTCAAAATCAGACGCTCTGATGAATGGGGACGGCAGATAATAGGGCGCCTACAACATGTGACTTGGTTGCTGTGGTGTGTGTCCACTTCCATTGCCAAAGTTATCATGGGGCTGTCCATCGGATTGGGCCCCAACACCTTGCCCTTTTGCCCTTGACCCCTATCCGAATGGGGTCGGTTGTGGGGGCCCTGTCCTAGTGTTGGGAACCAGAGTTGGGGACCTGCAAGGTGGTTAGCCCAGCAGGCCCTACGGCCGGCACAAGAAAGAAGAAGCATTTCTCTCCCGGATGCACATTAGCTGCCGGTCCGACATATATATATATATATATATATATATATATATATATATATATATATGATGGTAATCTTTGGGCGTCACCAAGGACGTGGAAATCCATCCTATCACAAAACAAAAACAAACCGATCACACCAGAGGAACAAGGTCGGACTTTACCACACGTAATTACCCAGACATAATGACAAATGCAGTAGGACCAATGAAGAAAGTGGGAGGGGCCCAGATCAAAGATACCATCAATGAACACACCTATATATTCAGAAGCAGAACTCGAATTAATTAGTCGAGTTCACACTTCGTCCGTGAGAATCTATCTATATAGATCTATATAGATAGATATAGTCACGCCTGGACAGGAAAGAATATATCCACGACGAACGTTGATGAAGCAATGGAGTACGTCTTCACCTATATCACCGAAAAACATCAGGGCCCTGAAATGTCGTCTTCAAAAGAGGATATACTCTACATCGAGCGAAATAACCAGTAATTTGTTGTCTGCTTCACAGGATACAAACTTCACTCAGACAATTAGTACAAGGCAAAGCATTCAAATCCCGAAGGAGAAATGCTTCTCGTTGCTTTTCATGGTGGAATCGTGGACAGGAAACCTTGGAGGATATTCGGTACCAAAAGTTTGCCAAATTATAAATGAGGAGCAAATTCAACCCGGCTTCTTTACCTCCAACGAAGGACGCCGCACGGTACCATACGTTCAAGACTTACCATCAGATTCAAAAATGGTGTGAAATCCCCAAAAATCCATCTGTGGCTGTAAACTCGGCACGAATGAGCTCACTCCTATAACAACAACGGAAAAAAACAGATCCCGACACCTTAATGAACTTCATCTTTTGCAATTGTAAGAAGGGATGTAGTGCCGCATGTGGCTGCAGAAAAGGTGGTCAGCGACAATGAAGATGACGACATACCACCTGTTAGGAGTTTAATCGGGAGAACCAATTTTTCGTACCTTTAATCCACGACACGATGGCAGATCGTGCTTCCCCCCCCCCCCCCCAGTGTCAAAAACTTGGGTTTTTCATCTCAGGGTCCCTAACCTAATGACATATCCCAAAATCAGAAAACTGGTATTACAGGTAGCTGATTTTCCAAACGCTCTGATGACCCTATTTGAGAACATTTAATTGATGATATGGACAAGGGGAACTAAAATACTGTTATGAATTGATCTGAGTGTGCTTGAGTTCAGTCTATCAGGTTCTGGTGTTATTTTTCAGATTATATCATGATAATTCCATCACAGATTCCAAAAATATTGATTGTTTGATTTTGAAATCGCATAAAACGATAAAAAAATTGTTGAATTCGGTGATGTTGTTTTCTAGTATGATGTCATTGTTCTCGATATTTTTCTTTCACCCTCACCTCGTATATCAATCATTGTATTCCAGATTTTAATGAAGTTTGTACCTGCATTTTTCAATCATTCGCGATTCTTTCAGAATGAACTAATATATCGAATTGTATTGTATGATTTGCGGAAAAATAGTATGTTATTTCAGTATTGCTAAGTCTCGGCTTGGTACTCGACTTAGCGATCTTCACAGTCGTCCAGGCATGACATTCTTTTGATCTCGTTATTAACTCTCAAGTCATTCAAAACAAAAATGTGTTCTTTATTAAAGAGACACCTTTTCGACTAGGAATTCACTAATGTTGCTAACGGAATGCATAGCTAATGTGTTTAATGTGAAACTTTAGTGGCTATTATGCACAGGAAGTGACTGACAGAAATTCGTTGGAATAGGAATGCTTTATAGGGGGACCACTTTACCACCAATGAGTGTGACATCCAGTCCGTGTAAATTAATTCTTACACTACTAGCTTCAAATATGTTGCACCTGATAAGTGAACTTCATATCAAATGCGATCGAAAATTAACGTTGAACATTTCATGGAAATCAACGTATTTGGTTTGAATTAGACTCGCCTACAGTGTGTTTATTTCTCGTTATCATTTCCAAAGGTTCATTACTCTTGATATTTTATGAAGGAAATTTCCTATAAACATATGTGGAAAATCTCGAAGTGAAAATATACATTTCTGTAGATGTTAGAATCTCAACATTTTGAATCAAATATCAGAAACAATGACACTCTTTGACAAAGCAGACAGTTGGATATGATTCTTTCCGGAAACTGCCACTCCTACTAAAAAAACGATAAGTGCAATGTTTTGTATGCAAATGGATAGGTTTCCTCAAAAATTCAAAATATCATGAAGAAAGTTGATTCTTCAACAACATTAGTTTTGAGCCCTGGATCTGAGGGGTGGGGAGCCGGTGTCTCTGCCCCAGGTGGCAAGTTCAGAGGGCTGCCAAATCCACACTTTACAGACGAATGGACAGCTCATCATTTACTCATCCTTGACCACAAAATAAATAATAGTACAAGTACAGAAATTCAACTCTTATTTTACTGTGGCCATATCAACTCAACCGATACCCGGGGGTACAGCCAATCGAGTAAATATACAGGGTGTTATTTAAGTACGTGGCCAAACTCAAAGGGGTGATTCTTTGAGTAATTCTCAGGCAGAAAGTTCATAAACATAGGTCCGGGGGTGCTTCCTCTTCGAAATACAGGGTCTCAAAATAAAAAAACATTTTTTCTGATTACCTCAATAATCCTTAAGCCGTTTTTTTTTTTCATTTGGCGGGTATTGGGGGGGCTGATTTAGCCATAACTAGATTGAGATCATTATGCCCAGTGGCGTCCCAGAAGGTACCTCAACCAATATTTTTGAATCTTGTAGCGTCAATAGCTCAATGCGGAAAAAAAATACAAAAATTGCAAAAAATCATTGACGCACTTTTTTTTGTCAAAAATAGTGGTTGCATCTTCCGGGATGCCACTGGGCATAATTATTTCGAAATAGTTATTAATACCACCGCAAAAAAAATCAGCTGAAGGATTATTGAGATTTCTTGAAAATGAAGCATTACCGGACCTACGTTCGTATGTTCTCTTAGAGTTACTCGAAGAATCACTCCTTTGAGTTTGGCCACGTACTTGAATGACGCCCTGTTGTACATATCTTCGAAGAAAGAAGATATTATACATGCCGTCACCCTAATGGTCTGCTCGAAAATTTGCAGAAAATGAGACAAAATCCAATGGAATATTGGATAAGCGGGACTGGGAAGTTGCTAAAAAAGTGGTGTTGACAGTATTTTGCAAAACAAACGAATTTCGAAACGTATAATACATTTCGATGAGATGCGTGAAGACAAATTACAAACACTCCAACCTGTTCAACAATTTTCTGAAGAAATAATGATGGTATTTTATAGAATCATATCAGGAATAATATTTTGAAAATGCCAATTGAGGAACTGCAAAAGTATGGAGCAGATCTGGGTCGAAAATACGAGAGTGATTCAAGGGTCTTTTAATTCTGCCAAGAACTTTAAGTTTTTAACACATTCGCGGACAGTGCTTGCACATGCAGGCATTTATGAGGCGATGTGTAGGGACATGCCTGCATATGAAGACATGATAATGAGCATCCAACTGAGAACGACTGCAAAAGAAAACGATTTTTATGTGGTTTCTTATGATCATTCGGGTTTGATGTCCATGCGGATCATATTCAAATGTTGGGCAACGTCCCTGTACAAATGGAAATCAAATATGAAATGTCCATCCAAAAATGTCCTTATAAAAGTGGGTCTTTCGGGGTACGACTGCTATAGCAGACAGTGATCAGTACTTGTCATAACTATAGAGATAGGTTATCCATACACATACGTAGTGGATGAGAAGATTCAAAACTGTTACAAAAGATGGTATGCAAAAGTTTATTTTGTGTTTCGTCTATCCGATTGGCTTGCTCGTACAATTCCTTATATTATCATCCAATATTTTTTGTCACCATGTCGAGCAGAAGATCGAAACAAATTCAACGGGCATTCAACTGTACCGTCGATGCTGATGAAAGCATACTAGGTGAATTGAATTAATTACTGACGACATTATCAACGAATTTTCGAAAACTATATGAACCAGATGAAAATATATTATCTGATAGGGTAGATTTCAAAGTGAGTGGGTCTAAACGACGTACCACTTCAACCGCGAGGGTTTATTTTGGCTCACAGGCTTGTTAACAACTCCCTACGCATTACTCAGATATTATTTGAGTTGTATTTATATCCAAGAAGGAATGTTTCGTTTTTATAAAGTTTTACTAATTCGAAAAATTTAATAATGTTATAATGTTGAGGTAATTTTCACAAACTGCTTATGCAGTCGTATATCACACAAAAGCACATTCTTGGTGTGCATGGATGGACAGGTCTGTCCTTCATTTTTTCTGTTGAACATGCAGAAAAATTATTATTCAAATTGCAATCGACATATTTCCATCCCTCGAACAAAATTCAGACTAGATCGAAAAATGCACCATAAGTGCCCCCTTACAATTTGGGGCTGTCTGCGAGTATGTTGAAAAGCAAGCCTCGCTTTCATTTGGTGATATAAAAAAGGCTAACGGTTTCTATCTCTTGTAACAGATCTATCTATATGCATGATTTGCAAGATGCTCTTCCTAATATTTATATTGCCCTGAGAATTTACTCTATACGCGTCCTATTACATCCGCAATCTGTGAGCGAAGTTTTAGCAAACAAAAACAAATTAAAAATTATTTGCGATCTTCATTTAGCCATGAACGCTCATCGAGTCTTACAATCTCAGCGATAGAAAAACAAATTGCACGCGATTTTAATTATGACAAGGCATAGATTTCTTTGCCGAACAAGAAGCTCGAAGAAAATTGTAATTTCAATTCAAAAATATATTCAATTTTCATTTCTATTATACATATACATATTCATTGGAAATCCGATCCCGTACCGTTGAAATAATATATTTCCTTTACGTTCATGTCTATATATCCATATATAAATGGGCTCAACACAGAAAAAACAGCGATGGATACATTATTTCCGGAAGGTGTATATCCAAATGTCAATCATCATCAAAGGTATAAGTGAATATAAGTGGACAGGGTCGGCATTTTTCAGTTTTTGACCCTTCAAAAAAAAATTAAGATCTCGTCTCATTGTTGGCGGGTCCACGAATAATCAGGCTGCTGTAGAGGGATATCGTAGTAGCAAGACTGCTGAATGACTCTTTCAATACTCCGTTTCTACCGAACTATTACATTACCTACTTGAGAAATACCATGTAAAACTATTTGAGTGAGTTTTACTGACGCGAAAAAGTTTTTTGTCCGAGAAGATTCCAGCATTCCATCTGTTCGCTGATGAATGTGACAAAAAAGGCGGCGTTCGGCAATGAGCTCTCGAATAATTCAAGGGTCACGCATTCCCGCTCTTCCACTCAACCCCAATAACGAAATTAAAGTTTTTTAATATTATATATTTGAAAAAACTGATCATACGTACATGTCGTATTCTAGATAAATGAAGGCCAAAACATATCCTTGAAGTGAAAATCGTTTATTTCATATTTTGTTGTCAGCATTGGATTGGGAGAGATGTGTATATAGCTAACTCCATACAGCATATAGATCCATATAAGTTCTCAAAAGTCTCCTCCTCCCTCTCATCAAAAAATTGGACAAGTACACAAATGTCGAAATATAGAGACTAACAAAAACGTCTGCTTATTTGAAAACTATCCAGAGGCGGAGCTTGAATTTTGAATGTTAGTATTACCTGTTTTGATTCATCACAGCTTTGCGTTTTTTAAGAGCGAGTTGCCAAAACTGACATAAAAACAAACAAAATTAGCGTCATTGAATAGGTTTTTTTCTATACCTTTTAAAAGAGGTGTCGCTTGCCGTAGGGTTCCATTCAAAATTATTGGTCGCAATGGCCTTGTGGCGTCATCTATGCCGATTTCGTCATCTAGTAGGGAAGTTTACAACCTTTAATATTCCGTTTCCAAATTTCACTGGTTTATGTACAATCGTTCCAAAGATAAGAGGGGGGTTAGGGACTTTTGGGAAGCACTGTATAAACTGCAGCTATGTACCATCTGTCTTTCCCGCATTGACAACCATCCTATTTCCTTTCTTTTCGTTGATACAGAATCACGCCTTTTCACGTTACAAATCATTCTGGTACATGAATTTTGTATCTTTTGTATTCTATCTTGGTCACGTTTTGTTAAACAAGCGAAGTATACCACGTCTGCAAAAGTGAAGACATTTAATACTGAGGAGTTACACAACATTATCCTAGAATTTTTATCAAAGAGTTTTTGTTATGATAAATCATTTTTAAACTTCCACATGCCCTTTCAATACAATATTTGATATGTTTTGTGACTTTTATTATTATCGATGTGGAGCTCAGATTACGTAAACATTCTATGAAAAGTGTAGGTTCATTATTGATATTCATCTTTGTCGTATCTTGTATCACATCTCTTTGTGATTTGTTACGGAACAGGATGAGTGATGACTTTCCTCGGATTAATCGATAAGCAATGATCTCAGTCGCTCTAACAAGTGAATCTAAGTCAGCATTAATTTTTGAAGAAGCATCATCCACGTTTCTGGTTTGAACGAATAGTACAATTGGGTGTCGTCTTCGTAGAAATTGACATCACTAAATGTTACCGAAGAATTCAAGATTGTGTATAATAAAGTGGGCCCATGACTGAGCCCTGTGGGACACCACTGCTAGGTGTTAATATATCCGATAGGTTATTTTTCAAATTTATTCTTTGCTGGCGATTTTTTATATAATCATCTATTAGAGTGATGGCAACGTATCCAAAGCCGCAGTAGTGTATGATTGCTGCAAGTAACCCATAGTCAATTCCATCGAATGCATTCGTATAATCTAACAAAACTAGTATAGTTGATCTACTTTTGTCTGCTTCGCATAGTATATCATCGGCGACCTTCAGCAAATTTGTTGCACAACTGTGACCTAGACGAAAACCAGACTGAGTAGAGGGGAGAATATTGAATAGACTCAAGTGTGTTCTTATTTGTTCATTCGATGCCTTGTCTAAAAGTTTGGACACCACTGGTAGAATGCTGATTGCTCGTAGATCTTTTGATTCTGTTAGATTCATCATTTTTGGAAGAGGTGAAATATGTGCTATTTCCCAGGCATTTTTAGAATAATTTTGTTCGATGCATGAATTAATGATGTTACTCAAATAATTCAATGATACTGATATGAAGGGAAAGCAATAATGCAACATATTCATCGATATGCCGTCAGCGCCGAGTGCTTTAGTTTTAATTGAACAAAAAATTTCTGAAATCTCGTCAGATGTTGCCATTCTGAACTGAAATTGTGCACTTACTACAAAATATTGATTTATTTCATTGGCAGTTCCTAATTTTTCTAGAATCAAATCAATTTCTTTTTTCGTGTGTATATAAGAATCTTTGAGGTCGTTCCAAAAAGTTCTGAAATTATTTTCATCTATTTTTTGTTGAAGATATGACTTTTTATCATTCTTCACTGCTATGTTACAATAGTTTCTCAAATTTTTATACTGATTCCAGTCATCAGGTTTTTTGGAACAAATTTCATTTTGGATTTTGGCCGCAATTTCAGCTTTTTCATTCGTAAGATGAATTTGGAGACTAATTCTAACATAGGCTATATTGAAAATCACTTCCATTGTGTCCCTGTGATTTATGGCAGTGAATATAGTCCTTTTCAATAGGACCACTTTTGTACATATGTATTTTTATGATGTTATTTTATTTCTCCAGTTGCAAAGTGGCTTATTGAATAAACATATTATTATTATTATATTCACCTAGCAAAAAAGTTAGAAAACATAAACCAATTACCATTCCATCGAACTTTATGTCAATGTAACTCAATTTATAGCTTATTCAAAATCTGGTATGTAAACCTCAACATGATAAAATTGTGAGAATATCGAGAAAAATATCAATCTCAGTTAACTTACTTACTCAAGTTAACATACTTTGAAAACTGTTATTTTTCGATAATATTCGTTCAATATAATTTCGATGACTTCCAGCAAAAAATAAACTATTTTAGCATAGGACGATCAATTTCTCAACTGGCCGCAGTTTCTGTGGTTATGATCCACTATTCATCCTGAAGGAAAATATAGATGCCAAATATAATAACGAAAAATTGGGAGAGTTGAATGGACTTGGGTAATTGAGTGGGTTTCATTATATCCACACGTTGAGTTGTCCCAAAGGACTTACTCTTAGTCATAAAAGCGTGACTATTATCAATCGGAATAATGTATTCACTTACATGTTAATACAACCGCATGACAGCATTCATTGAAATTTTATTCGCTACGTGAATTATCCTTGAAACATTCAATGGAAATAGCTGGTTATCGCTGCGATCGATGACACTTTCTGAAAAAAATTTAATGTGCATTCAATTTCCATTTGAATTGAATTCATAAACACGTTTTGAGGCATATGCAAATTGCGGGTCTTTTGTTTATTCACATCGTATCATTTGTGTTTCAAACCGATATTCATCTTTCAACACCCCGACGTAATGACTCATCAATTGACTCGTCAACTATACGCTGCCTGAATGAAGAATTAGACGCATTATAGAACACGGCCCACCCATGTTCTTTCCCAGGAAATGTTCACTAGAGCGCGATGTCTGATATCGGTAGTATATTATCGATACTTTTAAGGACAACCGTAGGAATTGTCAAACGAATTGAGAAGACTGATATCTTTTTGGGTGCACAAAGTATCAATTGATTCAACTACATGTATGTACGAACAGCACCGACCTGGTAGCTATTTGATATCAAAATAACAGTAATGAAGAATTCACCAAACTTTGTTTCATTACGAATCAAGAAAAATAGTATGATATTCAACATTATACAAAGACAACTTTATGAAAATTATATTCAGGCACTTTTTTCATTAACAAAACAACTGTTGATAGAAAAATAGAAATTTTTTATGAAAATCAATGAAAACTTGATTAACTGTACGTCTATAATTTCGAGTCGGTCGACGGGACGTTTCGGCTCCCATTTTGGAGCTATTTTCAAGACGAAGTAATTTGGCGGCTAGGATCAAGTCTCTTCAGTACCTGTGTCTCATAACTAGCGATCGAAGACTGAAGGTAATTGGGATTTATGTGTTATATATTTATATAGCTTGGTCAGGGGTCGGACCGTCGACAGAAGCAGAATAGGCAAATAGGTATAAGGTTTCGATTGCAAATATCACATACATTTTATTGGAAGATTTGAAAATTTTTTATAACAAAGATACATTTTGAAGTTTTTGAACATTTGAAATTTTATTCATATTGACATTAAAATCATATATAGTTTGAAAAATTCAATATTTGATAATCCTTACAAGAATTCAACCTGAGAAAAGAGACTGCATGTTTCTTTTGGGCAACGACTGAGCTGAGCTTCTGAAACAGAAAAAGGTATCTGTATACAAATGAAAAGGAGAAAGTATTAGCCTGGGAATGATATCTGAACAATGAGTATCAAAGTATTAATATAAAAAAACATTTTTTCACAATAAGCCACAAACAAAAAAATTCATAACATTTGTCGCCAGCAACGTGGAGCGATTTGGAAAGGGTAATTTGAAGGTAGATGTGAGATTGATAAGGGTGAAAAGTGTGACAGGAAAAAGTGAGACATTTTAAAAGTTGTGTGGTTTGCAAATTATTTGAGGTAGTGAAAATAGGTCTAAGGAACGGAAAACGAACAGGTATGAATGAAGAGCGAAAAGAAACAGGGTGGAGATCATGCTGAAAGTAGTGGAATGCAAGAGAGGAAAAGACAATTTGGAAGAATGAGTGAACAAAAAGCAAGTGGAGAAAGTATGGGATTAGAGAATCAGATTCAAATGCTCATGCAATCTATATCCAATGAAATAGATAATCTGCAAGAGCACGTAAGGGAGAATATTAAGTGTGAAAGAGGACCTACAAGAAAATATCGAAATTGTACAGGGTAATATTGAATGTTTCAGTCAAAAGATGTTAAGTAGATTGCAAATAAAAATGCAAACTCAGAGGAAAATAAGAAGGAAATTATGAATATGTATAAAGAATTCGAGCATAAAATAGAACAGAATAATATAAAATTCTATGGAAGCACTATAAATAAAATATTAGATATTGGCAACTCTGTAGAAAGTAATGATAGAAAAATACATGGAGCAAGGGTGGATTTAGAGAACGGAAATGAAGGGGGAATTGAGGAACGTGAGTGATGAAGTAGCGTCACAAATTTTTCGGGCCTAAGGGCCGTGTCCTGGAATTTTGGGTTCCGGAGGTTTTGGCTGCATCTGCGGCAGTCATCTTCAGCGACGTGGTCTTTGTTGAACTCCTTCCTGTGAGTCTACTATGATTAATGAATTCATTTCCACTATCCAAAGAAATGTCAACGAAACATTGGAACAACAGGTTCTTTCCATCCCATACATGAAAGAACTTTCAGAAAGAATCAAGGGGATAGAAGGAAAATACAACGTCAAAGTCTGTTTTGGATCAGGGAACACAATACGCAGCCAGCTCACAAATCGAGCACCGAATAAAAACAGCGACACCAACAACTTTGTTTACCGTATACCATGCGGGTGCGGCAAACCCTACATCGGAGAAACCAGAAGACCATTAGAAGTGAGAATAGGCGAACACAAGAAAAATACACGAGGAGAAACCACGAAATTGGGAAGAGCGGAGCATGTTTGGACAAACCACCATAGCGTAAAATGATCTGAAACCCAGGTCATACACATAGAGGAGCACTGGTTCAAAATAAAATTCAAGGAAACCGTCTACATTCTCAACAACGATGCATTTAGTCACCCTAGCGTGTAAATCCGGAATGTGTGGAAACCACTCATCCGAAAGATGGACCAACTCAGGCTCGGGAAAGAGAATCTCGCACCAATACATCCATTTCCCGCTGAAAACCGGGCGCCTCATGGTTAGCACCGCCCCCTTTTTCCCACCATAGGAAAATCAGATCTTCATAACCGACCTCGAAATGTTGTCAGTCATCAACCGAAGACGATTGTGTATACCAGAAATCGAAACGTCGTTAGTACACTCAACTAACCAAGGGTTCATCATTTTTTTACATTACTTCATATTTCTTTATTTAAATTTTTTGACTCTACTATTTCATGTTCGATATCCCAGTTTTTTTGTCACAACATCATTTTATTTGATCAATCATACCTTCAATTTTATTGTTCGACCAAAAATCTATTTCAACCTTTTCTGTTTGGATTTTGAATGCTTTATTTTTCGATTTGTAATTTCATAAGTTTTTTCTCTTCTTTAATTTTTTCTTAGCAACAGGTTTCAATTGAGTTAATAATATAGACAATGGAAGCCCGAACCAGCAAAAGAAGGGTATTGAATTGAAAGGTAAGTGGTTTGAATTCGTGTAAGAACAAGAAGGTATAATGAAAAATATTTTGTGTATGAGAAGTATGAATGAGAGTTATGAATGTGGAAATATAAATAAAGAAAGTGAATATAATAATAAATATAAAAATATGAAGAGAAATATGGAGGGTATATTAAAGAATTTTTAAATGAACATGAGAATGCAATCAAGAATGAATCCACAGTAGCTAGTATGTGCATAAATAGAGGGGAGAGAGATAGATGAGTTTAGGTCAAAGAACTATTCAATTCCGTACAAATATAGAGATCAAGTGAGAAAGGAAATTGAGAAAATGATGGACCATGGGATAATTGAGAGAAGTACCAGTTATTAGATCAATCCTATCGTAGTGGTAGTTGAAAAATCGAAAACTAAAACCCTAAAAACAGATACAAATCAATAAATCCAGTAAATAGGAGTATAAGAGGAATTTCTAATATGAAAGTATCTATAAATTTGAAACATAATGAAGGAATAACAAATGATGACCTATTATGAGAACCCATACAGTTGTATTATTTTTGAACATTTGCAGAATCAGCATCTGAAAAGGAATAAAAGTAGATTATATTAGAGAAAATGTGAATATGTTGAATAAAAATTTTACATTTGAATTTTTCTATTGGGATCCCAAAATCTCAAATGGAAATTTTGGGAAATTAATTATGAAAACAATTATAGGTAATAATTTGAGGAAAACTAATATTAATACTAGAAAGGGTTAAACACTTTACCTGAACTCTGAAGTATAACATCACTAGACCGCGGGCATATCTGACAGACGACAGTAAATGACAGTTGTCAATCCAGCCTGCTGGACAAACAAACCGGATTCACCTACACTAAGTGTGTGTTTATGTCATATTTTGAAAATTTTTTTCTCAATAAGGCCTCAATTTTGTGCTATTGTGAAATGTGGAAGTAAAAGCGACAGAGATAATGTTTCATTCCATCGATTCCCTTCTATTTTCTACAATATAAAAAAAGATTAATCCTCTTGCTGAAAAGAGACGTGAATTGTGGATTCAGACAACTAGAAGAGCAGATTTAACTTCTGATAAGTTGAAATGGGCAACGGTGTGTTCAAAACATTGTGTAGGAGATATTTTCAAAGAATCTAGGAAACATAGGCAACATAATTTTAATTTTGTCATTTTAGGCAATTGCCATAAGTGCACTCAAAGATGTTGACAATAAGTATAGACTGGGTACCGAATCAATTACTTGGCTACAAAACAATGCAGTTCAAAGCATCCAGAGATTGAATCGTAGGGAGCAGCGTGATAAAAATGAGATCGCAAATATTCCAGTTGATATGGCTAAAGTTGAGGATCAAATTGATGATGATTCTTTGTGTCAATAATCCAGCTGTTCAAAACTTGAATTTATTGATGAGCAAAATCAAACTCTGAATGATATAAATTAACCAGTTGAAGAAGTGGAACATGCACAAAACTCTGGTGAACACCTATGTCCAGATATTGATTTCGAATTGCAGAATTGTTATCGTGAAATCCATCACCTCCAGGAAACTCTAGACTTATTCATTCACATTGGAAAGTTTAAAGCATAATCCATCTAAATCCCTTTTTTTTACAGTATTACCATATGAAGAGATGCTTGTGGTTTATAATTTCGTAGAGCCTTATATAACATACACTAAATCTGTTTTTTCAAAATTATTATTTATTAAAGTACAGTTTCAGTATACTTTTCACAAGCTTCACTCCAATCCTTCTAATCCATTCAGATATGAACATATTGAATGAATCCAAACTTTTATAACCTTTGAAGTATTCTCCTGTGCATGCACTCTCTTTACAAAATTAAGACAACAAAATAGTTTATAATGTCACACAACATGTAATGAAACTTTAGGAAAGTATTCCACAGCATTACTACAAACCCCATATTTCAATAAATAAGGATTACATCAATTACTTTCCTTCAGCTTCTCTAAAATAACTCTTCTGGAAATCCATAGACGAGGTGTTGAAATAATCACTTTTATCAGCCATCTCACATACAATTTCCTTTTAAGCAGGAAGAATAATGAATATAGATTGCAATATATAGTCATTCATATATGTCAGGTACACTAAGGGTATACCCATAATTAGGGTAAACCCGTAATTTCTTTATAATTACGATCATAATTTCATTAAATTACCATTGTTGCTTATGGAAGTACGGTTTGTTTGTCCAGCAGGCTGATTGACAGTTGTCTTGTGACGTCACATGCCCGCGGTCTATAGATAACAAGAAAATGTTTCCAGAATGACAAGAATAACAGTTTACGACACAGTTCCTCGTTCGACTCTAAATCAACAGCTAACAGCTGAATTTTTCTGAAATAATAATAAAATTGTTATTCAAAAAATAAATTCAAAAACTTTTACGGCAATCACTATTATGAAAGGGATGAAACTCTTACAGAGATGAAAAGTGAAGTGTAGCTGATTTTTCTTATTAAGTAAAATAAAGTTGTGACATGATAAGTATTTAGTAATTAGGTTATAAGTGATCATTTTACATGTATATTAGTTATGGAATATGATAACTTTTCAAAAACCCAAGTGCGTGCAAAAAGTGTTGACGGAAAAATCGAGAATGCTAAGGAATGAACTTTGACTCTCTTTTGCCTCGGGTGATGGTTGGAATTCTGGTTAAGGTACCGATCTGTGTGAGTGGGCTTTCTATACACTCTATGCCCTAGTTTTCCATTCTTCCGTCTTTCTACCCATACGTTCAGAAAAGCTATTCTCCTATCCTCCTCAGTTTCCATCGTGAATTGAATCTTTGGATTCCAGGAATTCAAATGATCCAGGAATTTCTTCAGCTCGTCTTCTCCGTGACCCCAAATCACGAAAGTATCATCAACATGGCTGAGATATGTTGATGATACTTTCGTGATTTGGGGTCGATATGGCCAAACCCAAAAATCTGCGGTAGCTGAACACGCTCTGTTGGAAGGTCATGATATTGACTTCGACGGAACGCAAGTGCTGGACATAAGTAGGAGCTATTACCCCAGGCTATATAGGGAGGCCGTAAAAATTCATAAACATAAAAACAACTTCAAACGCAAAGAAGAGAGCCTGAACATTCATAGAACATGGATGCCAGCGGTTCAAAATGCACGAACCCTCCCAATGAGAGAAAAAACGCTTTCGAATAGGTAATCAATTAGGATCAATCGACCGTCCGAACCCAGATTCGATAAAGGGTGACTCATCATCTGAACCACATCAGATCAAAGCCTCGCAGCAGAGAAGGATACTTCCACCATTGCCGCATCGCCTTTGAGAATGTCTGCCGCAGATGCAGACGAAACGTCAGGCCTTGAAACCTGTTGACCACGGCTCAGAAGCCCGGAATCACCTAAAAATTCAAAAATAAAATCATTCAAATCGATACTTCACCACTAAAAATAATGAATGAATTACTCTTTAACGGAAGTTAGTGAAAAGCTTGAATATATCACTTTCGTCTCCCAGAAATTACGCTCGCTACACAAATTGATATGAAAATTCCAAAATTTGATTTTTCGACATACAATCAACCATAAGAACTCCAGGATGTCGTCCGGAATCAAGTTTATCAAGCGAGAATGTTGGAAAATCGTCACGCTGTGACGCTGATACATTACCTCACAGGTCGTTGCATCTCGTGACATTTTCGAATTTCCATAATAAAGCCTTATCGCGTGTTCAAGAAGCCGAGCTATGCCCTTTGGAACATTCACAAAACAACCCTCGGACTTGGTGCGACTGCGTACACAGGGCGTCCGCTTGCGTGTGTCCCACACAAGAAATCCGCTCGTTTCCGCAATATTTCTCGACGATCACGACACTTATCAGTTTCCTTATCAGCAATCCGCCGCCTCTATCTGTTTCTTTCCGGCCATCCGAAGACGTCCGCCATCTTGGTAATATCACCCCCTTTCACGCGATACACACCATGCATAATCGAGCTTTTTCCAGTCAAAATATACGCCTTCGGTGAGTGCCTACAAAACGGTCAAATGGTCGTAGAGAAAATTGGATGGAGTGCAGTGCCGTACGCGACACGTGACCCAATCATGCATCACGTTTCCATTTACCATTTTTCACGATGAGTAATATTTCAATCAAACATTTTATTGGTCTTCTTAGAAGGAACGATGAAGCAGCATAGGAGTCGCATACCAAATTATGAATTTGCTGACCTCAAGTTATGTACCAAGCATATTTATGTGAGAGTTGTAAAAATATATTTCCATCAATTAGTTAGTTCTATGAAAGGATGAATAATGTTGATTCAAAGAAAAGTTGTTTCAAACTCTGCTGTTCGAAAGGGTAACGTTTATAAGGAGTATGAAATTCATTGTTTCTGAACTACAGAAGTATGATATAGCAGTCGGTAATAATACATTACGGTAAAAACATAGTGGAGCAGTGCAACTCGCCGAGCACATCGCCACATGGCGAGGAAGAAACGATGCCATAAGAAATCCATAGTAACAAACTTATTGAAGCTCGCCTGGCACCGTTCAGGGGGATTAGTTTCGAATATGAGTGAAAGTCAATTCACCTGTGAAATATTTCGATTTTCAATTCACCCCCGAAATGCTATACCTCTAGTGTAGCCGCTGAAAAGATAGAATGATCACGTGAACGGCACGCACTCTTTGGATGTTCCTCTCCCCATTGTTACAAGTCCGATTTACACCACTCAACAAAAACGTCGCCGCGTCGTCCTCCCATCAACTCTTGGGATGCTTTTTCATAAGTGTTCATTATTACACCTTTTTCCTCTACAGTTAAATGTCTTTTTTTTATCTTTTTCTTGGAGGTGAAAGAGTGTTTCCATCCATATTATTTAATTAACGTAACACACGTAATTACAAAGCACAAATGAGTACAGTACAGTGTAAACAGTTCTTCATTTATTTCAGTTTAGAAGGCGTGGCTATGCAGGCATTCACTGTTCACGTTTCCTTGAATTCTATCTTTTGAACAGCCCGACTGTTTTCAATTCCAGTGAAATGAAATTGTATAAATTCACTTATATGAATTTAATTCGAACGAGACGACCTGGAAACAATGGAATAGTTATTTTATAGCCTTCAAATACAAATAAAAGAAGAAGAATGGCGGTAAAACAAAAACTGCAGCTTTTCCAATAAAACTGAAGAAATAATAGTAAATGAACTGAGGAAAATGAGCAACCTTACTATCACTTACTCTCTACGTTTAATTGCAAACTCATTATTGTTTCTCGGGAAGTGAATGTATCCATTAAAAATATGAGGAAGATTCAGAGCATCAGTTACCTCCTTTAAGCATTTACTGACACTGTGCTGAGCAACTGATGAATATAAATTCGGCCCAATGTCAGTTTGGTATCTTCTACTACAAAAAAAACAAAGAGCTGTCAGCACCTGAAATTAATATATTTCAACTATAAACATTTCGAGGCACAAACAATGCCTTTATTACCCAAGTGGCTTTATCGATAGCCGATGCAGGAGCTCTCAAGTGGGATTCTAACATATTTATTGTTTGTCGAGCTGCTTCTTTAGAGAGTCTGTAAATTTTGAGAAATGGGCGATCTCCTAGATCAAACGGGTTTTGCCTGAAATGGTGGAGCACTGTTCTTGGCGTTACAAAGTCATCTTCCACTAGTTCCACAACGTTATTTACCATAATTTGTTGAAGTTCCTCCAAATTTGCCATTTTATTACAAAAATAAACCGACCAAGAAAAACAACTACAGATAGGTAAGTATCAAACTTCACGTACAAACAAATTACGAAGCAACATTCTCCTAAACACCATGTTAGTTTGTAGGTGAGTTACGCATTTCGAACGGTAAACAGTAAACGAGTCATATTTGTGAAATTAATTCGATTTCGAATTCATTTTCATCGATGGAATTAGTTCAAAAATTGGGTTGTCCGAAATATTGCAAATTCCACCAGTGAAATATTTCAAAACTAGCCTCCCAAGGCAGCTTGCCGTCTTTAAAATCATTTGATTTTCGGGATGCAGGTGCCTGAAACTAGCTTTGCGATTGGTTTCCTAATTTTTCCACTCGCGATGACCAGCAGTACTTCACAAGATTTCAATCTTATGCGTACTCTTTATGGTTTTGATGAACATTTTTTAGTACGACATTTCGATTGCTTTCGTTTCCCCCTTTACCATTCACCTATTATTGAATTATTATTAATGCATTCATTTTTACGACTGCGATGATTTTAGACAAGTTTCAATACATATATTTCAATATACAATGCAAGTTCAAGCAGCTACTATGTTCATTTTCTGTACATTACAATGATAATGTCGCGAATATCTAGTCTACCACGTAACACTGATGTATTTCAAATATTTCAAATATTTTCAAATCTACACCAATACCCAAAAAAATTAAATAAATGAAGAGATTCCTGATCAGTATAATTCAATTGATATTGAAGACTCAATCAAATAATTTTTTTATTATATATACAGTTGTCAGTTTTCATTTCTTGCAATTTTTTCAGAAAATCGTATCGAATATCGAACAAATGAATTGATGCAATCGAAAAGAGATAATGATTAGGAACATAGTTCAAGCAAGTGCATCAGATCTGCCGATCTGGACTGAAAATAAAAAAGAATGAAGGGCAAATGATGTGCCTATATGTGCAGCGATCGCTGTGAAGTATTGACAGAGTCGAAAAAAATCTTGTTTTCTACTACGTCTGAATTTTTTTACAGAGATATTTTTGTTAACTATTGCACAACTGAAGGAAGGAGCTAAAGTACTGCCAGGATGGAATGAATAAGCTTCAAATACATTCTGCGAAAAATGTATGAGTATTCGCATCTAGAATCATGCATTTATAGTACCTACGATAGATTTATACAATTCAAGAAATTAGAAACTACGTATTCTTCGTAAAAATCATTTTTCTTGTTTATATCAACAGCTTAGTGGTTACAAATTCAATACTCTCTTCTCGGTCTCGTCAAATGCTTTTCAGTTACGTAACACCCAAGAAATTATCAAATTGCAAAGCAACAAAAAAGGATATCTTCCTTTAAACGTACTCATGGTTTCATAACCCAGTGGAGCATGTATGAAATGCGATAGGCCACTGTAATCCGGTAACTTCATTTCGAAGCATAACAAGTTGACTCGTCATCGTGAAAAAAAGAGAAATATAGACATTGAAAAGCTTAATTTGGAATTCCGCGTGGGGTGTCTCGAGAAGAAACAAAGCAATGTCGCTGACAACTGGCTACTCTTTGGTTTAGCGAGGAGCGGCTATTGAATTTCAAACAGGATGGGTCCCACAGGTTTTTCATTTCACTCTTTTGTTGTCGTTGAAAGAACGAGTTACGTCGGCTCGATATCAATTTAATTTCCTGAGCCACTATGAAACTTGTTTCGAATAATTAGCTGTATAAACCGGATGACGAAAGCTTTCGAACCCCAACTGTTAGTATATTTCGGCAATGTTGATAGTTTGTGTTTCCTGTATCATGCTTTCTTGGTTTTGGGATAATTGTGTATTTTGGGTCATTCAATAATATTTTTTTCTATAATTTTAGAGATGAGAAAACCCTTAGCTGTAATGGTTAGGATATAATTATATATTCCTAAGATATCCAATATGACTTCACAAATTGTTATTTTTAGTGCAGGATGAGAAGTGTCTATAGCGAAGAATTTGAAATTTTCAGTGCTAGTCTATTGAAATCTATAGATATATTTATACATTCAGTTCAGTATTACTGTTCAATGTGAACGGGTGTAACTTTGAGTTTCTCTCATTCTTCTGTTCTCATTGATTCAATTTCACGCGAATATTTTAGTTATATTCCAGATCCGTTAATATATTCTAAGGGGATTGCATTAGCTTCAGGTGAAAAAAGGATTCATAAATGGAAACAACATTTTTGCTATTGAAACGCAATTTTGAAGATCATTAATAGGTAAAAGATTGTTCATTCAACTATACATCGAGCCACGTTCTCATAGACCAAAATGAGTTGTCACAACTTTTTCGTGCTAGTAGTCACAACCTCTTGCCAGAAAAATCTACAAAAACACTGATTTAATATATCTTACCCACCGAGCCCTGGCCAGCTCATTACGTTTTTTAGTGCGGTAGAGAATACATTTTGCAAATAAATATTTCGTTGGGAAAATACCCAAACGAAACTATAGATGGAAACGTGATAAAATGAGGAGAAAATCGAGGAAGATTGAGAGGTTGATATTGGATGCATCTTCATCGGATCCAGGCAGTACAGAGTTTTGCAGTATCTTATTTTGTGGTATGTTATATAGAACATCGAAATATAGAGGATTGTTTGTGCAGTTATTCTACATAGCAAATGAAAGCAGTTTGTGCCATTCTTTCGAAACTTTGCTCGTTCAAGAGAACATTGATATAAAATGTTCATGACATATTCCAACACAAATTCGATGCATGTATAAGCAAGGTGAAAACTGACTCATGTGATAACAACCAAGGGAAAGTCCCCTGATGCATCAGATCAAGGTGAGCATATCATTTCTCTATACTATTCGTGCAGTTTTTCCATTTAGCAAATGAATGCGGTTTGTGCCGTTCATTACAAACTTTGCTCGTTCAACCGGAATTGCCTTACAATTTTCATGATGTTTTCCAACCTGAATTCAATTCAGATATAACCGAGGCGGAAACTGAATCATATCTGATAACAATTCCAAGGAATATATCCAAATGCATCAAATTCAGACGAGCATATCTTTTTCTGTACTGTTGTGCAGTTTTTATATATAGCAGGTATGCCGTTCTTTCGAAACTTTTCTGATTTAAGAGAACATTGCTATACAATGTTCATGGCATGTCATTTTTCAGCCCAACTTCGATACAAATATAATAATAACACACGAACTGCACTTGATTCTCAATCTGTTGAAAGATTAGGTCAAACTTGCTATAGGGAGAGTAAATTCCAGTAGTAGCAAACTAAATCATGTTATATAACAATCCACGAGGAATCGTCAGATCGATTGGAACATGTCTGATGTTTTCCTAAAAGGTAAATGAAGGCGGTTTGTATCATATTTTCGAGACTTTTCTCGATGAAAGGGACATTTCTGTCCTTTGTCATCCAAAATTTGCTGAGAATACATGACTTGCAGTATTAGCATGTGATATAACAGGCCAATGGACGTTCCAAGATGCATCAGACTAGGGCTTGATCCTTCTGAGATGTTTAGCTGTCAGTTTCCAGTATTTTATGATGGGAATTGATTGATTCGGATCAGTAACAGGTATTTTGTAGAAAAGGATTTTTACAAAAAATATTTCAGTGGATCGAGGTAGTAACTTTTTGTGCGATAGGGTAGATGCAGAAAAGTTGTTTTGATGAACATCACGCATACAAAGGCAAGGAGATTATGCAGGTTTATACAATATTTCAAACGAAGCAAAATAATTTTCTGAAATTCACCTATATCAATATTGATATAACATACACAAAAGAGGATATATGTATATATGTGGATGTGTTTTTACTCATTCAATGTTATTCCGCTTGAAAAGTTATTGTATAGCGAAACACGTTTTGCTGTATTGTGAACTCATTGTCAGTGCCAATCGTACAGAAAACTCTGTTGTTATTATGGATTTTTATATCGACCAGTTCAATTGAATCTATGTATATATGTGCATATATGATGTATGTATGTGATTTGTACATGTGTGTATATGTATTTATACGTATAGATTTTTCAAATACCTATTATCAATTTATCTTCTGATATGGTTGAGCTCACAGCAAGCAGCAAGTTTACAATAATAAAACATTGATGCTGTTTGAACAAGAAATGTCTATACAACTCATTCGGTATTGTTGCAAACGTATTGAATTGGTGGTCAAAATAATATTGAAAGATCATTGACTTATATACCAGTGGAATCTCTCGAATGACTTTTCAACGAATAGCCATATATAGGAAAAAAATCGAAAATTAAATTGGATGCGAAATGACATCGATTTTTCATGCTCTCAAATGTTCGACAAATTATATCATTTCTCATGTTACAATATCCTTCTCAAGGCAAGTTTCAACTGGACCAAGTTAACTTCAACTATTGGATAGAATGTGTCCTTGAAATGAACACCGAACGAAGAAGGTTCATAGTCTGATCATCATTTTGAATTGGTAGAGCTCAACTGCAACCTATAATACCGCCCCTTAGACTGGAAATATGAACGTCTTTATTTATGTGGATACAATTGTGTACTAATGGTATAAAAAAGTAGATGATACGGAAGAAGGGATCGTTTCAGTTCCAGAATGAACAATCCAACCGTTGTACTCCATTCCGGAAAAAAACTTACCCTGGTTTCCTGCAGGTTATCAGGGAAGCGTTTTTAAGGAACAGGCAGTATAGCAGAATACTTCTGTCTTCTTTCCTGTTATTCGTGAGTCAGAGTAACCAGACTCTATCATTGTTCGTACAACATTACTAAAGAAGTGTTATCATTTTCATTCTGGTCTTCCATATTTATGTCTTCTGATGGTATAACTGATACCAGGGTATATATATCATCAGGAACTCTACAATGAATAGGGAAAAATTGTAAGAATAGAAAATTTCTTTAACATGTGCTTAGTTACGAATATGAGGTTAATAATCCTTTTTTGATACAAACATGAAGGACAACATATCACAACACATCGACGTAATGGTACAAATATAATACATTAAACTTTAATTAAAAATATGAGAAATCAAACAAGTTAAAGAATGAAAATGTGGGAGAAGTTGTTTCTCCTAACGGACCTTGGAAACCATATTTGCAATTTCAACGGAAATGATGTGACTAAGAAGGGAATGATAAGATGGAATTCATAGAATTTGGTTCTTTGAAAATTTGTGTCATTTCAAGAAAAGTTCTTTTCTTAAGATTAGATACATGTTCCAATATCGTCACATGATCATAATCGGGCAAGTGATCAATAATCAATATCTAATATATATATATATATATATATATATATATATATATATATATATATATATATATATATATATATATATATATATATATATATATAAAGAGAAAGTGTTATTTGCTATGAAGCAAGATGAATCAGGAAACTGATAAATAGATTATCAAATTCTCTGGTCTATCACAATTTGCATTCAATTCGAAATGCCCACCACAAATACCAAAGCCAGAAATAGCTAGCTATCTTGTGGTGGGCATTTCGAATTGAATGCAAATTGTGTATTTCCAATGTAACATTTTTCTCATTATTTGTTTACCATTCGAAAATGTATTTCCAATAGCCTGATTCATTCCAAACAAAAAATGTCTCTTGGTTTTTTGCCCAAAATAAACCTGTTCACAGCAAAAAATTATTTCACGAACAACTATTAGCGATAGTGACAATCAAATTGGTATGACGCTGTCAGTTTCTGAATTTTCGAAATTGAAATAATACAGGAAAAAATTGTTACACAAATTTTATGTACCCCATTTCAGGGGCTGTATCTTAACAAGGGATGCTCCAATGAAGTTTCTTCATTTGAAAGATCCTATCTTTTTTTCCATAAGGAATCACCTTCTTGAATGTTTCACACTGATTCAGTTACACCCTGTATACATATAGATATATATTATGTAACATAATCTCAGAAATTTCATTATCCCAATTTTTTTCAGATCATCTTCGAACATCTACTCGTTTTGGTCTATGAGAACGTGTCTCGAAGTATAATTATTATAACAATAATTATATGATACGAAAAGCCACGTTCGATGAGGCCAACCCTTCACAATGACAAGAACATATTTTTCGGTTACCCTCCCCTTTCCCGAACAAATTTTTATGCTTCACCTGAAAAACTCCATGAGTAAGAGATATGATACCAGTGCTTTTGTAGATTTCTTTTGGCAACTAGCACGAAAAAGGCGTGACTACTCATTTTGGTCTAATCGAACGTATAATAAGGATTGAATTTTCTCGCAGGTGTGTCATTGAATCCTTAATTATTGATCATTTCGAGTATCTCATATTTCACCCAGTAAACCAAAATATGTGTCTGAAATATTTCAGTTATTTCATTCGAAACATTTCTTTCCTGAATATCTTCCATATCAGAAAAAAATATATCAAAATGTCGTGAGCTTGGATTCAGACGTAATAGCTAACAGAACCTCGAAATTACGAAATTGAAGTGATCAGGATGGATGGCATAAAACACGCTGTCGCCTTTCATGTCAGGCTGTATAACGTGCCATTTGGGATAGTTTCGGTATCATAAATATGTAACAATTTTCATGTTACCGTGCACCAATCGTTCATGAAATTTTTCTCGACACCATCGCTGAAAAAAAATTCTCCTCCTTGATATTCATGATTCTCTTGGAAATTCCAAAGTAATGTTGGTATTCCAGTTCAAGATAACCACCAGATTATCAGTTTTGATGAATGGGCATTGCCTGAACAAACAGCTAAATACTTAACGAGGTTTTATTCTCCCATATCGAATAACAAGAGTTTTTCCATTCGTGCATTTCATGAAAATACTCCGTCTTCCAGCGATCTATTTTAGTTAACTGTCTGCTACTAAAATAAATGCGATCTCCGGATCTCTTTTCATTCAGCCAGTGTCAGTCGTAGAAAACCTCGCAGCGGTATATCTCACGTTTTGTTTTTCTTTTTAATTGGGTGCTTGGGTGTACAGGGGTGAATGTTATGTTAGGTGTGAGTTATATGTGTGACCCCGACGTGGAAGATGTCGTTTATGACAGACATCTGACATAATAGGCGCGGTACACAAATTAGGGAGTTAACGATTCATGCATATAGATGTGATGATGGCCAAATGTTCCCAGCTTCGTACACACGTTTTAATGAATGAACCATTACTAGCATAGGCGTACGCATCGAAATTGTATTCGGAGTTTGTTTTCTATTTTATATATATATATATATATATATATATATATATATATAATGGTAATTCTTGTGCTTCATCAGAACATGTTAATAACAGAGTTCACCGTATGAATTACGAGCAAGCTGAAATTTTGGATAGTGAAATCAATGTTTCTAAGGGTGTATTTTTAGAAATGATACATATAAATAATAATGACCATTCCATGAACAAAAAAACAGATTTAAATGGTCTTAGCAAAATTTCTGATAAAATATGGGAAGGATAAGAAAAAAATCACCCTCTATTTCGACTTTCCCACCGTAATCTAGAAGTGAAATTATATCATATGACTAAATTCAATTAAACGTCACCTTCATATTTTCATGTACAATTTTTGCCTCTATTTTATAATTTGATCTCACGTTAGTAAGTAACCATTCCATTATATTATCATATGATATATTGTTATGTATTATAGACGTCCTGAGGAAGTTAATAAAGATTGCCGAAAGCTCGACGAATAACAAAGAGTTTTCTTTGTGATATAGCCCAACACAACTGACTGCAACCCCAGGAGATTCACTACATATTCATTAAGTCACGAGTTACTTTCCTATATACCGTGTTACACAGACTCATGGTACACCCCCGTTTTCTCCTTTGTATTTCTAGCTATATTATTGAAATTCGGAATATTGAATATGCTCACTGAACAGCATTTCTCGACATATCTCAAAGAAGAAAAACAAAATCCAATTTTTCCGGAAATGACATCAACTTTCGATTCTTGAATGGGATGTTACAATGTACAGGGTGTTCCATTCAAGAATCGAAAGTTTATGTCATTTCCGGAAAAATTGGAGGTTGTTTTTCTCTTTCAGATATGTCGAGAAATGCTGTGCAGTGAGCATATTCAATGTTCCGGATTTCAAAAATATAGCTAGAAAAACAAAGGAGAAAACGAAGGTGTACCATGAGTCTGTGAATATATATATATATATATATATATATATATATATATATATATATATATATATATATGTATATATATATATATATATATATATATGTTAGCATGAAGATTCTCACGGACGGACAAAGTATGATGAGGTGTGATGGCAAATGAGACTTTGCCGAAATGTTGTGACAATTATCCTTCAGAGGATCAAAACCACAGAACACGGAATGAAACCCGAAAAAACATAAACAAAAAATATATATATTGGAAAGGTTAGCTGGACTGGCTAGTTAGGGATAACGCAGTCGGAAAGAAAAGAATTCTGATAACACTTTGTTTTCAGTTCAAGCTCTCGAGAATTTTATTTTCTCTCCATCAGGAACACTAACAAAAAAATTACTATCACTATTAGTTGCATAATAAAACAATTACTGATTACTCACTTCATATATCATATTGAAGAAACTTGTATGAAAAGTAATGCTGGGTCATTCGACCCCCTAAAAGTGTTATGGGCTTGTAGTCTATTGTGTATGTTCGTCAGTGACTAGCCTGTATTTTCGAACTGTAGCACTTTGTTAACTAGAATTTATATTCTTCCCACAATGAAATTGTTGTTGATCCTATAATTAGGCAAATATCTAGGCTGTTTTCATCTTTCAATTTAACGTTAAATGGTTGTTTGTTGGAGTTGTTCCCTATTCTTACAAAGAAAATGTGAAGTATTAGGTTCAAAAGTAAATAAACAACACACATACATTATAAATGAGTATTCGAAAACCAACAGGAGCTAAATACATATAATATTGACATTATTATTATTATACATATCATTAACAAAATATAAAACAGTCTTGTTCGGAAAAGAATGTGTCCAATATTCCCAGTTCTCTGAGGTTGGTAGGGGTCAGATGAAACTCATTTTAATCATGAATGCAACATTCCTATTGATTCTTTCCCCTACTTCACATATTCCGTACCCAACTTCGAGAAACGCCACACGTTGCAACAAAACCCCTAGAATAACAACCCTCTTGCAGTTGAGATAAAAAACTATTGGTATTAAATTGCAGCATTTGTCTTTCATAAGGCCACACCGGATGATTTATGGAAGAATGTCAAGATACAATATATGTTTATGAACAAATATTTTCAGAATACAATAGAAAAATAAACCATTAACGCAGCAAGAGACTCCTTGAGGGCTGGACATAGTTATTCGTAACTACTAATTTTCCCTCCTCTTGCGTACGAAACGTGTCTGTCTATTCTTTTTAAATAAGATTTTATCTGCACCGAAGTTGTTTCTAGGTAATATTTAGTGACCGCATAGTTGAACAGAATGACGAATTTGTTTGGTTGAATGTTCTCAAAGTATTGTTGATGTCATGTAGATCAGTTGCTTCGTAGGGAAACTTGGATCAATCCTAATGCGAAATGAATTGAACTGGCCGCTACTTTAAAATTCGTATTCAGTACAAAATACTGAAGTTTCTTGTAGGATTCTCTTTAACGATGAGTTTGAAAAACCAAGACGAATGTTTCGTTATATAATAAATAGATTCCTCTGTTAATGGAAACATTGATGGATGAGCAATTTTAGTAATATCTGACTCTGGAACTTCTCGGAAATATTTCGAAAAAATGACCCAGATGTAATTCAAAAATGTTCAATACAGATTTACTAATGATATTTCTGAAATATTGATACCATTTGTCGATTGTAACAGTTGAAGAAGGCACACCTTGAAACCTGGGAATTTCTCTCTGAATGTTATATTCAAGTCTGTTTCTATCATTTCAATTGAAACTGGCTCGGAGAAGATCGTAAAGAAAACATCACTAATAGTTCAGGACGAATAAGATGATATATCTGAATTATTTCATGGATCCCAAACTATCAACGCTTGAAAAATCCCGAAAATAGCATTTTTCATCAAAAATTATATGTGTGAAAATAACAGATTGGTTCCCTCTACTCAACGATGTTTTTTATGAATTGGATTAATGCTTTTTTTTGAAGAATTGTGAATTGTTCCGAAAAAAAAATTACGAGGTATGTGTTTCATGAAAAATTTCAACCGTGAATCCATTTCACCTTCGCACGAATCGGGACTTTTGATGTCGACTCATAAAAGTGGTGAAATTGTCCAACTTCAGTGAAGGTATAGTACAAGAATTGTTCTGCTGATTACTCACAATTGCTTGTTTCAATATAATTCTCACCGTTGGAAACTCTAATTCACTCAAAATACAATCTATTTATGCCATCCAGTACCCAACAAAGAACTGACAATGGACACCCGGCACGCCTTTTGTTCATCTCGATCAGCATTTACATAATAAAAAATATTTATTTTACTATCACGGTGACACTTGCATCCACCCATGCTTTACCACTCAAGTAGCAAGCAGTGTCCAGGAGAAACCTATTAGAATATGTTAAATGAGTTTCTTTTGAAGAGAAAAGAAAACGTTTGTAATAGTTTCTGGTGAGAAAGCATAGCGTAGATACCGGCCACCCACAGACCAAAAATGAGTTACTGTTTCAATTATATAAGAATATGAAACGATTCACTGAAGATAATATTTGATTGGGCCCATTCAAAATGTAAATGTTCACAATGAGCATTTGAATCCTAAGGAATCATTCAATATAAATGAATTACCAAGATGTAATTAAAATATCAGGTTCTCCTGAATGTTTTTCATTGATGGTGTGTTATAAGTGGAAAAAGTTAAACCAAAATAGTTCGGTGAAATAAGTAAGGTACGAACATGAACCTGAGCATTCAAATTCTTACGACATCCAAACACTACATAACTGCTAGTTCCCTGTATCTCTATAGTTTAATGAGCCTTGATTGTTGATTACTGCAAATTATCTGAAACTTGTTCTTCTGAATTACGAACTCACTTACCCCTTCTCTTAAGGAATATTGGAGAAAAATCGATTATTCTTATCTGAGATATATTCAATCGTTCTATTGAAGTTCAACTGAGATCGAACCGACAAGAATAGTCTGTCCATCTATTGATCTCCTTTTTTTTGACAAAGGAATTTTGAAAGTAACTTTCAATTATTTTATTTATTATCGGCCAGCTGTCCCGCAACGACCAACTCTCTGAAATCTTCGTGAGATTGGTGCCTAGACCTCTGAAACGAAAATGCCTCTGACAAGAAATATTGGAAACTGAATATTTTTCAATTAAGTTCTGTATTCACTTTCAAAAAGCCATTAGAAACATCATCAAAAGAACAATATTTATCAACCCTATAGATATAGTGCTGTGACTAATATACATATTTATATATTTATGGATGGTAGGTGCTGATGTTTATTTGGTAAATATCCAGTGAATAAAATTGGTATGATTTATTATTGATAATCAGTACAATCACATTGTCGGTGATTTCTGTGTTAATTGTGCGACAATTAAAATTAATTAAATGCATATTCGCTGACCAATTTAGGTTGTAAGATAATTCTGTCAATACCAAGTGAACAAAAGGTAATGGCTGAATCTAACAGCTTACATCATTTAAAGCCGCTGCACAAAATTTGACACTTTTCTTTGGTGAAATGTCAGATTTTGTGAAGCGGTTTCACTACCGAGTGGCCAATTGTCCATGATAACAACCAAAACATTTTCTTTCAAGTTCCCCGCTTGTTTGTACAATTTTGTATTTGGGGAAAGTGTTTGAATATATTCTCTCAACCATCTGTTCCAAAATTTTTCATTTGATCCTTGTGATATTTGCCACTGCTTCTTTTTGTTCCATTCTTTCGATGAGAATTATCTTGGTGGTTTGGCAATACTAGAGGTAGCGATTAGAAAATGGTTTGGCGTTAGACTTTCAATATCATCTTCACTAGAGGAAACATTAGTCAGTCCGCCTCCAACAACAAAGCCTGTAAAACTTCTGGAAGGGGTGCTCTCTCTTTTTGGGTGATCTTCAGAGTGGTTTTCACTGAACGAATCATTCGTTCCCAGGCCCCTCCCATATGTGGACTTGCTGAAGTTATATACTTACATTTTAGTGCTTATGTGAACAATTTTTTTCATAACTTCGTAGTCTATATCTTTCATCGATTTCCGAAATTCTTTGTCAGCAGAGTGGAAGTTGGTCCGTTATCGCTAATAATCATTTTTGGTTGCCCTCTTCGAACAATTAATATCCATACTGCAAGTAAATCAGACTCTGTATTGAATGTTTCTACCAATTCTATGTGCACCGCTCGAATAGAAAGGCATGTGAATATTGCACCATATTTTTTTTTCACGCCTGCGACCGATCGTAAATCAAATGGGCCAAAATAATCGTCAACAACATAGATAAATGCTCTTTGTGGAAGTGGCATTGTCAATCTGAACTTAGTTAATCGACCCATTGCTAATATTCTTGGTATGGCTCGTCTCATGCTGCATATGGAGCAATACTTTGAAGTAGTTTTTATAGCTTCTCTTTCTTGAATTATCCAAAACATCTTCCTTATTCCATTAAGCGTCAATTCTGTAAGTTCTAAAGGTGGTATTGACATAGGACGTAAAGTGGCAACTTAAGTTTTAGACATGACGAAGGACACGTGGATTTTCTCACCATCATCAAACCGAAAATTGCCATAGGTCCAAAGGCTTGTTCTCCAGCATCCGCAAATATATGCAACTGTATGTTCCCAATTTTAGAATTCTTTGTTCTTTGTATGTTACATAATAGTGGAATTCGCAGTTGTTGTATGCTATTTAGTTCTTCCAACCAATTCAACTATTTGTCCTGTATTCTTGCTGAAATTTCATCGTCCCAATTTTTTTCACTCCTACAGAAAATTTTTCCTCCACCAAATAATGACCTAAAAATCCGAAAGGATCATAAATAGACACGATGACTTCCAAAATATCACGTTTTGTTGATAAAATATGTTTGTCAACTTTACGAAAATTCAGTGGAAAGCAGAAGATGTCTTCATTTGGATCCCATTTCAGACCTAGTATTTTTTTTATGGTAAAACACGATCATGTGCCAGAAAATCTTTTGAATTTTTGAGTTCACTTGGAATGTTGTCCTTTTTTTGAATTACTTGTCCAACCCCTCAATTCAAAACCTCCTTTTGCATGTATCATGATTACCTTTCCTACCAAACGAGTTGCTTTCTCCTCTGTATCCACACTATCAAGGTCTTCCATACAATGCTTGTACCTGATAGCTTCGTATGCTCTCGGAAATTTATCCTTGAATCCTGCAGCATTCTCATTTTTATGAATTGCTCTGAAATTGAACTGAACGAACCGTCGTTTTCTTGTTTCCTCTCCAGAAAAATCTCTGGGCTGATTGGTCTTCTCTCCTTGGTTTCACTTGATGGAACATTAAGTTCACATCTGCTGAAAAAGCTTTCGATTTTTTGCAAAATTTCAGGACCCTTCAACACCGAATCGTTAAAACTGCATGTTTCCACTTTAGCAGCAGCATCGAATACAAATCTTATTTTATCAGGTTTGTTTTCATTGACAACTGCATATACCATATTCTTTCTTTACATTCTTCCACCTCTCTTTCTGGTACTTTCCTTGCATAACCTTTCTCTGAGTATTGCTTTATTTTATTTTCATATGCTAAACCGTATTCTGGATCCTTCTCCATCTTCTTTTCAATTCCATATAATCTCTGAATTGCAACAGGTTGTGTATCTGGAAATTCAGGCTCATTTTTTTTCCATAATCACCCTGTTTCCCATCTGTCACCTATTCTTCGTGTTACTTCCTCCATCAGAGCAAGAGCTTGTTCATCTTCTCTTGACATTATTTCTTTTTCTGGAATCTTAACTCCAAGAGAGTCTGTTGTAATGCTGAGCATTTGTAAGTGAACCGAATATAAGTATTCGCACCCTGTATATGAAAGCGTCATATACAATGTATCAAACGCATGGGAATTTTATTTGAGAATTCCTCTCACGAACCGCCCAATGAAAGATGTCTTTGTTTTAGTCTAGACGAGATATGAGATGATAGACAAAACATCGCCTTCGCTTGGAATCAGCCAACGCTGTGGGCGGCAGTATCGAAAATGCAAAATTTGCAAAAATGAGAGTGGACGAGAAAAGGTCGCTCTTGGGTAGTTGAACGTAGGTCGCGCTAAAAGGAAGATCGAGGGATCTCCGCGAGCGGGGAATCGCGCGTTAAACGCGGGAGGGATTCGTAATCCCTCCCTAAATTATGGGGGCGCGTTTCATTACGAGAATCTAATAACGGTCGGAAAAAATCGGGAGAATAAATAACGTCAAATTGATTCGTGTCCAAAGTGCCATATCTTGGAATACCAAAAAATCTATGGAATGGAATCAGCCATGCAAGATAGACAGAAAACTTGGTATGTCAATTTAGATGTGTGTTAACGTAAATAATCATTTTATTCACTTTGGGAAGAGAAAGCCATCATTAAATTTTATACCTGTAGTTTAAATAACAAGTTGAGAAATCTTTCTGACTCTCTCTGACATCGAGTAGCTATTGGGATGGGCCGTAGGGCGGCCTATAATATACAACTAGCCAGTAGGGCAAATTTAGAGGCATTTATAGATATAAGTACATCAGATTTTTGTGTTCTGAGTACACATTTTTCTGTTTGTGGAATTTTCATTTTTCTTATGCATAGAGAAGACCACTGCCGGTCTCAATTCATTTTTAAATGTTTTGATTAAATTAAATAGTACGGTAAATGTTATTTTTTTCATTATAAATTGTTTTCAATGCATATTTCTTTCGTTATATATTTTTTTTCTTATCTATTTTGTAAGTTCCTATTTTCATTTCGTTGCTAATATATTGCTTAAAGTTATCAGAGGATTTCATTTCCTACAAGCCGCCCTATTTTCAGATTTCAGAGTATACGAGGAAGCATAAATTAAACCCTAGGTTTCTCACTAAAGACCCTTTCTTCGTGCAAAGGGCCGAATTCATGTTCCTTTCGGAAATTGCCTTAACATCCAAAATTTGACGTGGTGAAATCTACGTCTGGTGACACGCTGCCATTAACAAAAATGATACCCTTTCAGCAATTACCACACTAGTAACAGAGCGGAGGGATTGTAAATTGTAAAGTTATCTATTCTGTAAACATAAACTGATACAGATAGGTTGAAATAGAGGTACAGTGTTAGAAAGAAAATATTGAGGGACTATTGTGGGTACCTAGAAGAGAAATAAAAAAATAAAACAACAATTACAAACCCTACCGGTCGTTACATCTGGTGACATCTGTTGACCAAGCGGTGGGATTTTTGTGAAAACTTAGGGTTGAAATTTCATTATTTTGAGTGGAATTTTTGTGATAATTCAGGAGAAAAAATATTACTAAATTTGGTGGAAAAATAGGTATATATGAAAAACGAAGATACGTTCAATTTGTTTACAGAAATTTTTCAGGCAGTTTGAAGTAGTATAAGTTTAAAGTGCCACTAGGATTTTTTGTTGAAAAGAGATCAATATCGAATAGAGAATTAAGTCAATAAGAAGACACGTTTCAAGAGCAAGTAGCGTTCCGTCGGAACATATTCGAGCGAATTCAGTTTGTTGATTTTTTTGAGATACACAAAAAAATGGGATTTGATAATCATTCGAATAATTCAGCGTGAAGAAAGAGCTATTGAGTTATTTGAAAATCAAGTTGATTCAGTAAATAGGTATTTACTAGTAAGAGAAACTGGATAGGTTTTTCTATTTTGAAGATCATTGTAGAGAAAAATATTGTTTGCCGGAGAGTTGAGTGACACTAATAGGGGTTGTGTCAGAAATAGGGCTATTGGAAAAATAGCGTATACAGAGGGATATTGCTTTCCGGAAAGTTGTGTGACACTTAGGGGTTGTGTCAGAAATAGGGCTATTGCGGAGGATAGCGTAAACCGGGATATTGTTTTTCCCGAAGAGTATGTAACACATACAGGTTGTGTTAATACTTTGCACTGGCGTCTGTTGAATGTAGTTCAATGCCCGTCGAGGTACTTGCCAGGGGAGTAGTTGTTTTTCGACAGATGATCAGTAAATCATCCCATTTTTGAAGGTTGCTGAGACTTGTCTAGAAGTATATAGGTCAAATGTATTAATTAGAAGAATGAATCTTGAGAACCGATTTTTATACATTTGTGATGAGGAATACTAGCGAATAAATTTACCTGTGGCATTCTAAACATTTGGTTTCGTGGTAAAGTAAAAGTAATATTGAATATTCTAGAAATTCTGAGAACATTGATTGGGAATTTCATAATTTTTCTATTTTTAATAAATGCTGGACAAGATAATCAGAGAAATAAAACATTTTTGTTGAGAAATAGAAAATAGAATTTATATTGTTGTAAGTTTCCATTCAGTTGTAGCAAATATAATTACAGGGTGAGTAATGATAATTTTTTTTTGTGTGCTCATGAAGTTGATTTGAATTTTTGTATTTAGTTTGGAAGCAAGTATAATTACAGAGTAAAGTAATGATAATTTTTTTGTGCTCATGAAGTTGATTTGAACTTTTTCATTCAGTTGGAAGTAAATATAATAGAGAGCGAAGTAACGATATTTTTTTTTGAAGTGTTTATGAAGTTGATTTGAAGTTGAATCTAGTTGAAAGAATATAAAGCGATAAAAGTTATTTGAAACAAGGGAAGAGAAAAATTTGTATAGTTGAAGGATTATATCACTGTTGTCAGAAGTTGAAAATTTTGAAATAATTCGTGGTCATGGAATTTCGCGATGTAATTTAATAAAAAAAAACCGCTTCAGACTGCATTTCAGGCATAGAAAAAGAAGCTAATAAAGGTAGGTGGATATGTTTTTTTGTTGAGATTTTATTTTTGAAAATGGTCATCTCTTCCCAAAAATACTAACACAATTTCGACAAGAAGATCCAGCGAGAAAGAAGACAGCAGGAGCATATTTTCGTATATGCCTACAAATGAAGTGACAAAGCACCCGCTTTGTATACGGAAAGCGAATTCTGGGCCTGAAGTAAAAGGCCTTCCAAGAAGAAATTTGGGTAGATTTATTGATGAAATAACTGGAAAAAGGTAGAGAGGAAAAAAATTAAAAAATTTGTTTTTGCGAAGGTAGTTAAAATAAAAGGCAATTGTAAATTAATTTGCATCAGTGGAAGGTATTTTTTTTGAGGCGTAACTTATGGACAATTCGAGTTTTTCCGTAACATACAAGGTGATTGGAAACATTTTGCGAATGGAAAAAGTAACTGATATTTTTTGTTGGGATAAAAGGGGATTGAATAACATCGGTGGAGAGTATTTTATGTTGAGAAGTAACTTATTGACTTGATTTTTTTTTAATTTACAGGATGATTGGAATCATTTTGCGCGGGAGGAAATAGCTGGTAATCTTTTGTATCGAGAGTTTTTACAAATACGGAAAATCATAAAAGCATTATGTACAAGGAGGAAAAATAATTTTTCGGAAAAGGAACAAGAAGAGAGAAGATTATTTTTTTAAAAATAGGAGTAAGGGAATTTTGTTGTGAATAAGAAACAAGTTTCAGTAAATTGAGATGCATTGAAAAAAAATATTTTTTTTTGAGAAAGACCATAATGAGACGTGACCATAAAGGGGGAAAGAAAATGGGTAGGAGATTTTCTTTTAGGTTTCCGCAGCAGAGGGAGCTGTTGAGAGCACGTTAGAGCGATGGGACGTGGCTCGAAATTTTTGTTTTTCAGGAAAGCGGCCAGAGTAGGATGCCGGTAGCTGAAGTGAGCTGATATAGAGGGAGCTGTTGAGAGCATGCTAGAGCGATGGGACGTGGCTCGAAATTTTTGGTTTTCAGGAAAGCGGCCAGAGTAGAATGCCGGTAGCTGGAGTGAGCTGATATAGAGGAAGCTGTTAAGAGCACGCTAGAGCGATGGGGCGTGGCTCAGAATTATTGTTTTTCAGGAAATCGGCCAGAGGATAATGCCGGTAGCTGAAGTAGGCCGATATACAGCGCGATTAGAGGAGTCGGACTCTAATTTTGCGAAGCGAACCATGTCAAGGGGTAACGTGGATAATCGCCGGTCCTCCGAGTGTCACGCTAGAAAACTGCAAGACAGCCTAGGTGGCAACAGTCAGGTTTTGCCCTCAACACAAAGTGTTGGTAAGGAGCAGTTTAGTAAGCGGTTGAAAGTATTTAGTATTATGTGCTGTACTTACCGCCGAAGCCAAACCGACTAGTGAGGACCAATAATACCAGTTTTAACTGATGAGGCCAATGTGAGAGTGATATAGGTATTGTTTATAGGCTCCAGGAAAGCGAGAGGGCAACCGCTGGGAGAAAGCGATGTGTTTTAATAACCTTGTCGGGGACAAGATGAATGGGGATATTCAGCCGAGAGTAGTTGAATTTTTTTTTTCAGAGAGCGGAGGACAATCGCTGGAAGAAAGCGAGATGTGTAATAGACTTGTCAGGGACAAGATGAAAGCAAGATGTTTAGTAGCCTTGTCGAGGACAAGATGGAAGAGCTGCAGGGAGCAGTCTAAGGAGAAGTTGGAGCCCGAAGAGAGGCCAAGTTTGAAGCCGCAAAGGGGGTGCAGTTATGTGAGGTTCTAGAGAGATTTTTTTTTATAGGAGATTTGGTGCCCGAAGAGAGGCCAAGTTTGGAGCTGCCGAGGAGGAGCAGATTATTTTGAGGTTCCAGAGAGATTTTTTTTATAGGAGGTTTGGTGCCCGAAGAGAGGCCAATTTCGGAGATGCCGAGGAGGCGCCGTCTTGAAAAGACATAGAAAGAGGCATAGAGATGCGATTTTACTTGGCGAGTTTCTGTTGGAGAAATCTTGTGCGAGACGTTGTTGTCGTGAGCGATTTATTGTTGGAGAGTTTTTTTTGCTCTATTGAGGGGGCCGCAGAATTCCTTTGTCAGAATCCACTGGTGAGTAAAAGTCTCACGATGGAAACCAAGCTTCGATGGGTGAGGTACCGACCGAAACAGTACCGTGTATGAATGGGTGAATGCAGATCTGTAGAAATGTACATTATTGTTTATATCAGGGGTAATTAAGGAAAAAATCGTTTAGGCAGGATATAGTTTTTTTTGTACAGGTGCACCAGTATTTTTATTATAGACTCTGATTTTATATAGGATATGTTTCGTGTGCTTAAATCCTGCAGGTAACGTTTTAACGTTAGATGCGCTAGCCGAAATAATATTAAGATAGTTGAGTAAGACTTTATATAATCAGGACGGATTGATTTTTTTTTGTGAGTCAGAAGTAAGAGAAAGACGTTTTACAGACGATTAGTATAGGTAATGTGAATCGCACTACGAACTACAGACTTTTAATAAAAAGACGGCAGGTCAACATGGGAGACCTTGTTTGGGGTCATCGTCATCATCACGTGAGGTAACCTTGATCATGATGGCCGGATTTCCAATCCAGGTGAAGTTGTTCCAGTTCAACGGCGACGAGTAAAGTATCGAAACGGCGACCAAGTGAATCGCGAAGTTCGCGAAGTGCTCGGAAACTCAGACTATATAAAATCGAGTCGGGCAAGTAAAAGTATTTCAGTTTTGAAAAGTCGCGCCTGTAGTAGAAACAAATACGCGAGTAATCCAGTTAAGCGTTTTTGGGGAACTTTCAATTACATGCCACTTGAGATCGCAGAGTGTCATTCTGCTAACCAGTTACCAGGGGAAGGAGAGATATAGGCATTAGTGGCCTACCAGTTTCAGCACCGTGGAAGTAGTAACCCAGTCGCAGATAACAAATGTAAAAGGACAAGGTTGTCCTAGGCATGTACCAGTAATGTCGCCTGACAGAAAGTCAGTTTGGTTTCAACCCTTAGTTGTGGGGTTGCAGTATCAGCCGTGTATTGGCATGCAGATAGTCCATCGTAAGCAGATGGCAACCTAACCGAGAAGCTGAGGAACCAGTACCAGGAGAGCAGGCTAGCTTTCCACAAATCCATGTTTATGTGTCCACCCTATACCTGACGAGTGGACAATACAATTTTTCCCCACGCGACATATAGACAATATAGTGCGAGTCAAAATCCCGCAATAAACAATTCTGGCACCGTGAGCCGGACGTTGCAGAAAATTTTAAACGTTTTCACTCTGCAAATTCGTATAGACTTTGAATTCCCCTTATAGACTTTCTTTTGGTTAACGCGAATTAGTGCGTGTAAAGTCCAAATAAACGGTTTGGATAACTACAGAGCTCATTGTCATAGGCTCTAAAGTCGACTGTAGTAACGACGTCAGCAGAGCAGCGGCGTCGAGAGCGTCGAAGTCCTGGGTTTCCTGGTATCATGAAATAGGTTACTCTCATTATCATCATTGCCATCGACCACCTGTGATCGTGCGCGTTTAATGCGACGCGAGTGTAGTGCGGGGAACGGGCGCGCGAAAATTGTTTCGCCGCGGAAAAAATGTACAGGGGTAGACATAAGTTGGGGTACAGTGTTCGTGTGGGAGCGCGAAATTGTACGCTCCGGGAATTATTATACAGGGGATAGTCATAAGGTATATAATGGAAACTTATAAAAATAGTTGATGTTAATTAAGAATTTTGAATTTGATATACGGGGGAGAGTCAGAAAATATTAAGATGGAGATCACCGAGGTAGGTGATCTTTTGATTTTTTTTTGGTTTGAGGTTGACTGTCTATTTTGTTGGAAAAGTTATGGCATTGGGTATGCACAGAACTTTTTCGTAGGGGAGAGTGATGTAATGCTGAGCATTTGTAAGTGAACCGAATATAAGTATTCGCACCCTGTATATGAAAGCGTCATATACAATGTATCAAACGCATGGGAATTTTATTTGAGAATTCCTCTCACGAACCGCCCAATGAAAGATGTCTTTGTTTTAGTCTAGACGAGATATGAGATGATAGACAAAACATCGCCTTCGCTTGGAATCAGCCAACGCTGTGGGCGGCAGTATCGAAAATGCAAAATTTGCAAAAATGAGAGTGGACGAGAAAAGGTCGCTCTTGGGTAGTTGAACGTAGGTCGCGCTAAAAGGAAGATCGAGGGATCTCCGCGAGCGGGGAATCGCGCGTTAAACGCGGGAGGGATTCGTAATCCCTCCCTAAATTATGGGGGCGCGTTTCATTACGAGAATCTAATAACGGTCGGAAAAAATCGGGAGAATAAATAACGTCAAATTGATTCGTGTGCAAAGTGCCATATCTTGGAATACCAAAAAATCTATGGAATGGAATCAGCCATGCAAGATAGACAGAAAACTTGGTATGTCAATTTAGATGTGTGTTAACGTAAATAATCATTTTATTCACTTTGGGAAGAGAAAGCCATCATTAAATTTTATACCTGTGGTTTAAATAACAAGTTGAGAAATCTTTCTGACTCTCTCTGACATCGAGTAGCTATTGGGATGGGCCGTAGGGCGGCCTATAATATACAACTAGCCAGTAGGGCAAATTTAGAGGCATTTATAGATATAAGTACATCAGATTTTTGTGTTCTGAGTACACATTTTTCTGTTTGTGGAATTTTCATTTTTCTTATGCATAGAGAAGACCACTGCCGGTCTCAATTCATTTTTAAATGTTTTGATTAAATTAAATAGTACGGTAAATGTTATTTTTTTCATTATAAATTGTTTTCAATGCATATTTCTTTCGTTATATATTTTTTTTCTTATCTATTTTGTAAGTTCCTATTTTCATTTCGTTGCTAATATATTGCTTAAAGTTATCAGAGGATTTCATTTCCTACAAGCCGCCCTATTTTCAGATTTCAGAGTATACGAGGAAGCATAAATTAAACCCTAGGTTTCTCACTAAAGACCCTTTCTTCGTGCAAAGGGCCGAATTCATGTTCCTTTCGGAAATTGCCTTAACATCCAAAATTTGACGTGGTGAAATCTACGTCTGGTGACACGCTGCCATTAACAAAAATGATACCCTTTCAGCAATTACCACACTAGTAACAGAGCGGAGGGATTGTAAATTGTAAAGTTATCTATTCTGTAAACATAAACTGATACAGATAGGTTGAAATAGAGGTACAGTGTTAGAAAGAAAATATTGAGGGACTATTGTGGGTACCTAGAAGAGAAATAAAAAAATAAAACAACAATTACAAACCCTACCGGTCGTTACACTGTAGCGAAAAAATACCACCAGGCTATGTAAATCGTCGGTTTGTTATAAATCTCTATGTTTGACATGTAGAACTTTTGTATTTTCAATTCTTTCATGGAATTGTTGAACATTTCCATGAAGAATCCTTCCAAGTTTTGTCTTTTGACAAGGCAGGTGAATTCTTCGGTCCTTTCACAACATATATACATACATTGACCAGGACGGTATGGACAGATATTCGTCTCACAGTTCTTGAGAATGAATTCAAAATGGAATTCGAAACGTCGAACAAATCAGAAGATACCTAACGGATAAAAATCCAGAAAAATTCATCTAGCATATATATATATATATATATATATATATATATATATATATATATATATATATATATATATATATATATATATATATATATATATATATGCTGGCTGGAACTTCCGGTTGATCCGCGTCTGGAATGATTCACTTGTCTACGTTTCGGCTCCCATTTCGGAGCCATTTTCAAGACTTAGTGACCTTGCGTCTAGGTCTGAGTTTTCTTACTAGCTGGCTATCATCACTGGAGATCGAGGATTGAAGGTTGGTGGGATTTAAGGGTTCATTAGTAATTATGGCAGGATCAGGGATCGGACGGTCGATGGGAGGTTCGAACGGATTAGTTCCCAAGTCGGAGTAAATAGAAGTATGTCGGACCAAGAGTGGTTTCCAGGTATTGGGGAGTCTTTGAGAATCGTCGCGTTTATTGAGGCAGTTGGGACGTTTTTCGATTTCAATGGCTTCACGGGTAACTCTGGTTTGGAGGGTTTTGGCTGTGGCAATGGTTTTGGTGTTCTTGAAATCTATTTTGTGGCCTGTTTCTAAATGATGTTGGAATAATGCTGAGTTTGTGTCAGAATTACGGACTGCTAGTTCGTGTTCATATGCTCTACAGGACACTCGTCGGTTGGTCTGGCCGATGTATGTTCTGGGACAGTTAGAGCATGGTATTTCATATATTCCTTGGGTTTCATTGGGGATTGTGTCTTTGGGTGTTCGAAGGTAGGTGGATATTTGGTTGTTAGCTGTGAAAATGGTTTTGATGTCATGTCGTGTCAGAATTCGACTTATTTTATCAGTAACACCATGAATATATGGAAGGAAAGCTTTTTGTAGTTCAGGTTCGTCCTTCGGGGGTCTAGGGTGAAGATCTCGGGTTTGCTGGAGTTTAATTGACTTGTGGATTTGGGAATCGGAAAAATCGTTTTGGGTGAGTGCGGATTTGAGCTTTTCCATTTCATTGGATCTATTGTGATTATCGGTGAGTTTGAAGGACCTATGTATGAGAGAATTCAGAACCGAATTCAATTGTGCTGGGTGATGATGAGACTTGGCATTGAGGTACCGGTTTGTATGGGTTGGTTTGCGGTAGACGGTGTGAGTGAAAGAATTGTTGGACTTCCTGATGAGAACATCCAGGAATGGGAGGGAGTCGTCCTTTTCTATTTCCATAGTGAATTGTATGTTGGGGTGAATGGTGTTAAGGTGGGTCAGGAATGTTGGTAGGGTTTCAAACCCATGAGGCCAAATGGCAAAGATGTCATCTACGTATCTGAGCCCCCCTCTCCCCAGTTCTTGCAAACCTCTACATGGTTGACTTCGAAACCAGAGCCATCGACACATCTGAACTCAAGCCCACTTGCTGGCTCAGATACGTAGATGACATCTTTGCCATTTGGCCTCATGGGTTTGAAACCCTACCAACATTCCTGACCCACCTTAACACCATTCACCCCAACATACAATTCACTATGGAAATAGAAAAGGACGACTCCCTCCCATTCCTGGATGTTCTCATCAGGAAGTCCAACAATTCTTTCACTCACACCGTCTACCGCAAACCAACCCATACAAACCGGTACCTCAATGCCAAGTCTCATCATCACCCAGCACAATTGAATTCGGTTCTGAATTCTCTCATACATAGGTCCTTCAAACTCACCGATAACCACAATAGATCCAATGAAATGGAAAAGCTCAAATCCGCACTCACCCAAAACGATTTTTCCGATTCCCAAATCCACAAGTCAATTAAACTCCAGCAAACCCGAGATCTTCACCCTAGACCCCCGAAGGACGAACCTGAACTACAAAAAGCTTTCCTTCCATATATTCATGGTGTTACTGATAAAATAAGTCGAATTCTGACACGACATGACATCAAAACCATTTTCACAGCTAACAACCAAATATCCACCTACCTTCGAACACCCAAAGACACAATCCCCAATGAAACCCAAGGAATATATGAAATACCATGCTCTAACTGTCCCAGAACATACATCGGCCAGACCAACCGACGAGTGTCCTGTAGAGCATATGAACACGAACTAGCAGTCCGTAATTCTGACACAAACTCAGCATTATTCCAACATCATTTAGAAACAGGCCACAAAATAGATTTCAAGAACACCAAAACCATTGCCACAGCCAAAACCCTCCAAACCAGAGTTACCCGTGAAGCCATTGAAATCGAAAAACGTCCCAACTGCCTCAATAAACGCGACGATTCTCAAAGACTCCCCAATACCTGGAAACCACTCTTGGTCCGACATACTTCTATTTACTCCGACTTGGGAACTAATCCGTTCGAACCTCCCATCGACCGTCCGATCCCTGATCCTGCCATAATTACTAATGAACCCTTAAATCCCACCAACCTTCAATCCTCGATCTCCAGTGATGATAGCCAGCTAGTAAGAAAACTCAGACCTAGACGCAAGGTCACTAAGTCTTGAAAATGGCTCCGAAATGGGAGCCGAAACGTAGACAAGTGAATCATTCCAGACGCGGATCAACCGGAAGTTCCAGCCAGCACATTTCTAACCGCGGAAGCCTAGCCGATCAAATATATATATATATATATATATATATATATATACATAAGATTTGTATGAAGTGGCACCAAGAAAATGAGCGTCATACAGGCACCCACTCGTATAAAGAAAAATGATAAAAAATGTAATAATGGCACATTGATACATATTGTTTAGGTGACACCCATACCGTATAACTATGAGAGAAATATTTGCAGAGTAGCACCCTGCGCTGTTGCCAATAATCAACTGTTCAATTCGTCGAACACGCGCCTTGGATCGAGGCAAACTAACCCCAGATAGAAGTGATTTACCGCGTGTTTAACGGTGTGCCAAATTTTGGTATTGGCAAAACAAATTACAAATGTTCAAATCATGTTACACAATTATCAGTGGTAGGTGAATGTTAACATCGAATTAGGCGCACTGAAGGAATTGCGTTTTTGGTTGAATTTTCCATATGTTTTCTTCAGATAGCGGAAATTTATTATATTATTACCTTTAGTTTAATGTCAATGAGAATGCATGAAAAAATCAAATGAATGGGATTTGTTTGATTGCAAAAAATAACCGATAACATCTACCCAGGATATTCATGGAAAATATTATCAATCAAAACTCCTTCAGGTACTTCTGCCCTGAAACCAACATTGAACAATTATCGCAAACGAAATAATTTAAAATGCTGTTTTGGATCAAAAACTATTTCATAGATGAACAACTTTGTTTTTTGTCAATTTCTCGGAATTTTTCAAATCCATCATTGGCGCTCTACAATGAAATAATTTGAGATAAAATCGCTTGACCTGAGGTCTCAGGATTTTTTCAAATCATTATAGTCTATGCAAAGGCAATTCGAATGGCATAAAAACTAATTAGATACCGAACTTTGGCATTTTCTTTGTATGGCATGGGCGGCGTGGTATAATTTCTAATGTCTAATCATTATTTTTATGAGGGAGGTTTTTTATGGTATCAGGACATTAGACTTTCAATTAGCTCTTCGGATTAACTTTGCATTGACTATTATACACTCGAGTCATTTGCTTAACAAAATTTCGAAATTCATGGATATGCACACATTTTAAGTGATTAAACTTGGTGCACTTGGGATATAACCCCTCATTGTTCTATGGCACGTAGATGTGTAGTAATGTGGGGTTGATGAATTTTCTCATTCGGTTCGATTCTGAATGAGTTTCACAGAAAATTCACTTGGGTGCTGAGAGGGAAAACCTACATATATAATGAATATAGATTGAGGTACGAGGATCTGGATTGAACCAAGTTTATTGATGAATGTCAATGAACAATATTCTTGCGATCAATTTGTTGTTTTCCCATCCCAGTTCTGAATTGACAAAGTATTAATATCTAATACAAATTTCGCATGTTCATATCAATTAAAGCATATTATGATAAGCTTCCTGAATATTCTACTATTCCTATCCAGTCATCGGAAGTCGACACTTCTGGTGTGAATTATAGAATGAGAAAGAAATTATAGGTTTCGAGAGTCAAGTGGAAATATTGAACGGAGATGTAACTCCAAATTGTAATATATCGTCTTCGACACGCGTTTCGCATCTTGTTGAATTCAGTATTGAATTCCTAAAGAAATGCATCGAGTAGCCTTGTTGTTATGACACAATGATACTCGATGCATCGAGAGACTAGGAATAGCAAAATTTGAAAACAATGGTAACGAAAGGCCATTCCTTTTTTATTCCGCTTCTTAATATGGTTTGTAAATTAATAAGATTAATTAGTAGTTAACTGACGAAGTCCATATCTGACCAAGAAAACACTTTTCGGGTAGTGCTTTCACTACCTTAGATTGTGAAAAGTATGTACTTGTGTTCTTCAAAGACATGCTAATAGTATTCATGAATGTTTGTCCTAAATGTCCTATCGTTTTAAACATAGGGCGGTGTTTTTTTTTTATTAATAACAGACAAAATTGTAGGCATTTGTATGCATGAAATCCGGTACATGTCTTTTATGTGTCAAAATACATTTTCTAATGAACAAAAATTTTCATTTTCTTCATCTGTGGCGTCCGTAAGGGTTTTGCACGTCAAATATTTTTGGGGATAAACTACTACTACTGTTTTCTCTGGAAATGAAAATAATAATATATCTCATTTATTTTCGAAGGAATTTGATCTCAGGGTTCTTCTTTGTCCGACGCGTGGTTTTTGCTAAGAAAAAACAAAAATCGTATTCAGAATCAAGTCAAGAAAAATCTTGTGTATAGACTGACAGCCAATAATCACGTCAGATTTGATTCAAGTTGAATGAGAATTCATAAATAGGTGTTGAATATTAATTAGTAATCAGTTCAGATATAAGTAACAAATTCAACTTGAAGAGAAAAAGCGCAATGATTGCTTAGCACATTAGAATTTCAGTAAGTAATTCAGTTTGTACAAAAACGAGTTTATGTTCATTTCCTGGAAGTAAGTTTCAATGAACTGCTCAAATAATTATTCATTAATGATACCTCACTTTCGACCGACTACGCAATCAATTACGCATATGCTCAAAAATTCCCGTAGTATAACGTATAGTTACACATGAGACAATTATTATCTGCCTTAAAAAATCTTCTTGGTATCAACAGGAGTTTTATATATTGAACTTCTGAGGTATCCTCGTGAAAAGAAATCTTAGCTGTTGAGATCGGGAATTGGTGGGTTCCTCCGTGATCTATCCAACGATAAGGATAAAATATATTCAAATAGTTTCGGACAAACTAGTTTTGAGGAGAGGCTCCATCGTGTATGCACCACATTCGATTCCTCAACGGAAGTGGCACTGAAGTGACTGAAACTGCGGATTCAATGAAAAAGTTTGGAGATACCGTTGACAGAAATTTCTACGGTGTGGAAAAACTCTGGGAAGTAACGCCGGTGCCCTTATAATATCGTAAGGGTTTAACAAAAAGCAACCAGAATACGCCAAACAATTTGATGGCAACTTTTCTAGCATTCTTTCTTGTTCTTCGATTACCTGCAGCACCGCGTCCCCAATTTCAGGAGTTCTAACAGTTCGAGGTCAACCTTACGGAGTACCTTCTTGAAACCACCAGTTAGTTACCCTGAATCGGCCGGGAATATTTCAGAAGATACGGCTATCTGGCAAGGCATGATTTGACCTCTCATCGGCGAGGCCATATACGTTATGCATTGCCTTCATTTTTTTACTGTCATTTCGAAAAGCAGAGACAATAAAAAAAACTTCGAATACAAACTCAAAGATGAAATGACACAATAGCTTAATCTAACAAAATAATAATGAACTCGGCTACCACTACTCTACTAACTCGGTCTGGTCATTCAATGAATGGTAAGAATTAGATATATCTTCAATACATACGCTTAAACTCTGCACGTTCATTCATTTGGTTAAAAATAAATTGAAACATTCTAATCTCATCTTCAAAATTAATAGTGACCAACATGACCATTCAACCAGATGTTCAAACAATTTGTCTACAATGAAATTCAGATCATACATAGGACAACAATCAATTTATTACAACGGAATATTGTTATATAATGGATTACCTGATGCAATAAAAAAGTTTGGAAAATTCAGTTTCAAAGTTAAGTTGAAAAAACATTTATTGCAATAGGTGAAGGACTATTTCATTTTATTTTCATCATTACTATTTTTTTTTCTTTCTATAAAAAGTCTGATTTCATCATCTCACTTTATTATTAATTTTTTTTCTCTATTTATTTTATTCATTATTCAATTGTTTAAAATTTTCCCTTTTATAAACTTCTAAGTTTCTTGGGAAATAAACGTCATTCAAAGTTTCAATTATAATAATTCTTGACTTTCTGAAAAGTTAAGTATCAAATATTTTGTCTTCAACGTGAATTATTTTATATTCATGATAGTACTCATGTCCGATTATATTAATTAAGGGTGGGTACTTAACAACCTGACTGGGAGTCCGTTAAAATAATCGGTGCTGAGAATTGACACCACATCAGTCCAGAATATGAAGCTGAAAAAAATGGTAAAACCTCTCAATTTTTTCTTCCAGCACCGATTTTTGCAAAAATTTGGGATAAGGCTTATTTCACCAACTAGTTCATTTTCTATATTGTGCCGTTGTGCCGTTGTACGCTTTTTGTTTTTTAGGGGTGAAAACTAGCCCTTATTGTCAAAAATTATAAATTAACATTGAAAACCTGAATATGAGGACCTAAATATGGGTAAAAATAGTTGAATAGTGATTGTTTCATGCTTTAGGATACAATTCCATATAGTATCAACCTACCCTTGTTAAAAACTACCCTTGAAAAAATTGAAATCAACGAAATATAAACTCACACACGCATACACGTGATCAGATGTTTCTTCTGCTCTGTCTTCCAATATGAATGGAAAAAGTGGAACATATAACTAATCCAATCAAATTAACTGTTCAAGAATCCAAAATGACTATTTTCGCCTACCCGAAAAGTAGCTGATTCCGGCAGACACATGTGTCCTTATAATACCCTAAAGTTTGCGCCAGACTCTGTCCGTGCGTTTGCAACAATTAGGGGTTGAATGCCGTCAATCATCAATTTTTTCTGTTTTTTGCTTATATAATGAAAACTATTGGTCGGATTGAAATAAAGTTGAATTGGAAATTGTAGATATTTAAAAAAATCTGCGTTTTTCCATTATTCTATTGAAAAATGTTGATATGCTTTTGGGGGTCGCAACTGTGGATTGGAAAACAATTGGTAGGTTAGCAACAATCTAATTTGTCCCACTAGATTGTTATATCTTGCCCTGCGGATAATCGTAAAGCAATGAACGAAACGGTTTTGGATAGTCGAAGAGTTGAACTACGAATTATCATTTTTGAAAAATCGATTTTTGCAATGTGATACCTCTAAAAATGGCTTCAAAAAAACAACGTTGTTCAAACTAAAAAACAATGAGGAAAAAATGATCTTATCAAAATGCGACACAATGCATTGGAAAGCTGTGATTTTTCTACGAGTTTTGCCAACCTGACTTCTGTTCTACAATAATAAGGAGCCGAGATAACACTTTATATTTATTCAATTCTCCCAGCAACGAGAACTTGACGACTGCGCAGAGCAAGAGTCATATTATCCATAGGAACCAGAAGAATTTGTTTTTCACAATTATTTATCATATTTATTAATGGTAGCTAGAGGTTCTTCTAGGACCGTTCGACGTGCCGTTCGCGTGAAATGAACTGATCAGAGCCCAAACAGACCTCGCGCTCTGTAATCTCGGGAACTACTGAAATGTTTTTTAGGCATAGCTCCTTCATTTTAGGCGATAAATTTTTTTTGTTTTAACGATTTTGTAAGTCTTTTCAAGAGCTATAAGACTACGTGAATTAAATTACCTAAAATCCCTTGATTTTCAAACGGGGAGAGTTCAAATCGCTTGAATAAGGTGATGTTCGATCGTAAATGTAGGGGTTGAACGGCTATATCTCGCCGAATATTCAATGTACAAAAAATCTGCATACAGGAAAATTTTTGTCATTGAAAAAGCTACAATCTAGTACTATATCGTTTTTTTTTCGTGTCTTTAGTATTTTGGGAGATATTCTTGAGAAAATGGTCAAAAACACGAATTTGAAAAAAAAATCGTTTTTCGTTAAAGCTTTAATTTTTCTAAAATTAGGCATTTTAAATCGGTCAAACTTCGTGGTTGTATCAATAGTACATATATAAAGAGAATCACAGAAAGGTGGTGATCATTTTCAATTAGGGGGTACTTTGGGGATTGTTTTTACAGATTTTTTTCGTAGAAAAAAAGCGGGTACCGATCTTATTTTGATCAAGTCGGTCAATTTTCATGCTACTTTTGTTTGTTTGTTTGGAAGCCCTAATTAGATACGATTCTATGAGCTTTTTTGAAAAATGCAAATTTTTCTCGTTATTTCGCTTTAAATCTACCAATGCATACACTCGACGAAAAAAGCCAAGCATTAATTTGCTGTATCTCAGTTCGTATTTGTCGTAAGAAAATTATAAAAAAGCATTATTTTTGATTTTTCAAAGCAACAATTTGGCTCTACACAGTTTTTTTGATGAAATGCATATGTTAAGAGATTCGAAAAATAACATCTAAAAAAGTTGATTGGAAAAATATTACTTTTACGAAAAAAACATATAGAACATTTTTAACTTTACATTTTCCGTCAGTTCCTACAGTTGAAATGTAATAAAAAAAAATCACCTCCGTGATGGGGTGGCAACCACCCCCAAGACCTGTTGTGAAAATTTCAATGGACGAAAAAATTGCGAGCCAAAATGCTTCATTTCCTGAAGTAATCCTGTCAATCAGGCCCACCCTTATTATATGAATTTTTATAATCGGTGTTATGATTTGGGCTGTTTATTAAAACTTTCTTTCATTAAATGAAAAAAAAAAATTCGTAAGAACTCAGATTCTCATTGAAATTTAAAGGTACTTACCTATTGCTTTCTTTCCCTCAAAGTAAAATTTGTTATTCATTCTTGATTTAATTACCAATTGATATTAATCGAAATCAATAGCCTTAAAATAAAAAGAAAAGAAGATTTGATGATTTGTGAAACCGACCACTATTATGTGATTTCTCATTCAATTTGGAACAAATCTGATCTCATGATTTGCTTTCAGGAGATGCACAAGATTTTTATGAACTTGATCCTGAAGTACTTAGTACTTTTAATTTTTTAAGCGAATACCATGTATCGGACAGGGACAAACCTCGACATCGAATTTCTTTAAATATAAATGAATATTTTGAAATAGTTATTTTTATTTGGCTGCGTAAAATGAGTGTTTTTTCAATGACACATGAGAGTATTAATTTTTATTTTTTTAATCGATCTCTATATTCATTAATTATTGAATGTTAATTCTATCGAAATGTACTAGGCAGCACTCACTGTAATAAAATTAAATGGAACCCCTGTAATAACCGTTTTCAAATTGACGTTCTTCTGACAGAGAAAGTTCCAATCAAATGACAATTGAAATTTTAGTCTTTGCCATCTGGAATATCTGTATGAACACATTAATAACATTGCCAAGCTGAACATTGCGATGTTGCCACAGTTTGGGTGTCTTTTTGTCACTTTTCATCTGTGGGTCACTTTGCCATTTATTATCACTGGCTTTTATACGAGTATAAGCCATAGCGCCCTCTGGTAGTCAACACACTCTACTAAAAAATATAAAAGTGAATAAATTTTGTCAAAATGACACCAAACTGAAAATTGGTATTTGGGCAATAGATGTCATTCCTAACCCAAAACCAATTTTCTATTGAAAAACAAAGTGGCACCCAATATAATAAGGTACGTTCGACACACCGAATAAATGATTTCGATTTTTGTATATATATATATATATATATATATATATATATATATATATATATATATATATATACAAAAATCGAAATCATTTATTCGGTGTGTCGAACGTACCTTATTATACATATATTATATACATTAGTAACTATATACCCTTTTCCGTCTTAACCAGCAATACTGCAGCACACCTTCGTAGACAATACATTATTCTTCGTCTTTTTGCCTGTCCATATGAGGCCCAAATTTCTGACATCCCCTTCAAGTCCTACATGGTAAGCGAATTTTTCATCTATCAAAGTGATGGTGGATACCTCGTCGAAGAGGGCACATGTTTGGACTTCGTTACCCTGATATTTTATTGTTACCGGATTTCATTGCTGAACGATTTTGCTATATGAGCTACTAATTCTTTGCTATTCTTATCCCCTTCTGGTTGCGTTTCCTCTTACTCATTCTCCGTTTGTTATTGTTTTTTTTTCGAACATTTCATTATGAAGTATTTCATGGTGATACAATACATTTCTTTTTTCTAGTGCATGCTAAGATTCTATGTGTAGATGTCTTACATGAAAAGCAAATATTGTTCCTCTTGGCATGTTTCCATTTATCATCTTGGAATATTTTTTCAAATTCATCACACTTTGACAATATCCACACCCAGTATTTTTTCTCTTAGTTTCCATCACTTCATCAGTGGTAACCAGAGTAGCATTTACCCTTCACGCTTCAATGAGTATTCAGCTCGTTTTGTTGCCAGTTTTTTTTCCCAGTTCAACTACATGGAATGAGGCAATTTTTGTAGTAGTTCATTTAGAAGTTGGGGACAGCCCAAATAATTTTGCATGTCCATAACCTCCAAATTCGCAACCGAAGTTTGAAGTTCATCAGAAAAATGTGTGAGACCCGAGAAATCATTACTTTTCACATAGATAATATTCCTTGCTCCGTTAACTAACCACTTCAACGGTCTTTCAAACCTATTTGTTAAAATATCCATGATTTTATTCAAGGATTTATTCGATATTATTACCCCTTTTACTGCTCGACGAGCATCACCTTTGAGGCATTTTCTCAATCTATAAATATTTTTCTCTTCACATGAAAAAAAAAAGAAGTGGTAGTATACTGATGCAAGAAGTTTAGCCATTCTTTTACGTCACCAGCAAAAATTGGCAATTCTTTCTCTATAGCATGTCTAGCTAACAGTTTCTTGATATCAATATCATCTATTCCTTGTTTTATGTGACCTGATTTTCATACAAATCTGGTGAAATGAAACTAGGTGTGTCATATCTACCTTGAAAACCTGGACAATTTTAATTTTCAGTATCCTTCAGCCACTCTTGTACCTTGCTTGCTCGAGATAACGTTTCTTTTGATACCTGTAGATCCCTGTTCCCTCCTAACTTCTGCTTCTCTTGTTTTACTTTTATATTTGTTCATTTCAATTTGTTGCTCCGCAGCTAACACTTTAGCCATTTCCTCGTCAGCTCGAATTTTAGATTCTAACCTTTTACGTCCAATAGTACTAGATTAAGAGTGCTCAGATAAATGGGAGTTACTCTGAGTAGATGTGCAGCTCAGATCCATATTTATTAAACTTGTTCAAAGCATATCTAACAACAAAAATTAACAGTTCTATTGGCTGTCATCATGTTTATACGAAGATAATAGACCATTCTATAAGCTGGGATTCGAAAAACGGGACTTTTGCCCAAGTTTTTCAGTTATTTGGTGTGTGTTGCAATTTAAAGCAAAATTCTCTTGTAGGTATATTTTACACTTCCGACCACTTACAGTAGTTCCAGCACAGTCGATAAAAAGACAAATTCGTATTTCGTATCTCATATTAGTTTGCCAAACATGGTGCAGGATTCATAGCTTGTAAACTTGAAGTACCGACGTTTATGACTGATCAGTGAATTGAAGTATCTTCAAGTTAGAGGAGAGAATGGACTGGCTACAGTTGTATATTCAAAAGATCCTTTCAGTTACGAATGATAAATTCAATTGAATTCGTCTATAAATGAAAGTACCTACATATCCTGCCATGCTTAGTTCCCCGTTGTGTCATATCATGAATATAAATCACCCTATCTCACCTTGAAGCGCGAAAAGACCATTACCATGCACTTCCGCGGAGTTATCAATTACCAGCCCCTAGCTAAGAAATCTCATCCGCTGTTTTAAAAATCTACAATCAGGGAGGAAATCGTATTATAACTCGGAAGGAAAATAAATATGCAAATGAAAAAACTAGCAAACTTACAAATTTAATTACGAAGAATTTTAAAGGGGCCCTGTGTAGTCTCCAATTAAAACAACAATGGTATTCTCAAGAGATACCGAATATTTTAATAAAGTACAAATTCAGAGGCGAGAGTTCTTCACAATGAATAGACCTTGTCTTACATCGAGTTAGACTTCATTTACGTGAGTCGAATTGGGAAGTTTTCAAACTAAAAAAAGAAAATCGGGAAGATAATGAACTTGAGCGATAAGACTCACAATATCGTTCAAAATTGCTGATTTTCCGTGAAATATATCGAGAATTGCTTGCGTTGCTCCATATCAGAAAGAGTGATCATGAAGCGAATTAGGACATTTGCACGGATGAAAAATGGTTATTGTGGATTATCCCTAAGATGTAGACACATGTATAACATCGCGGACTTTTTTGTAGACCTTTATAAAGTGTAGAAGGATTCAGCCAGCGTTTGCAAAGTAAGCGCAAAAAATGATATAATCAGTGTTTCTCTACTATAATATGCATGTATTATACATATAAACTTCCTCTTGAATCACTCTATCTATTGAAAACAAACGCATCAAAATCCGTTGTGTAGTTTTAAAGATCTAAGCATAGGTACATAGGGACAGACAGACAGCGGAAAGCGAGTTTGTTTTATATTATAATACATACATATTATTTTTCCATAACATAAATTTAAAAATTCTACAAGAACTATTCATAAAGAATTCTTATCCAACAACATTGGTTAAAACATTTTATTTAGTACGACATCTAACTGAATTGATTAATGATATAACACAAAATGATATCTCTAATGATGATACGATTGCTGATGCAAATCAAATTCCAATTTTTTATGCCTCATTGCCTTATATCAAAGAAATGACATCTGAACTCATCAACATTTTCAAATTTTTCGAGAACAGTAAAATTGCTAATGAAACAGTAAAATCAATACAAACAATTCAAGAATAAAAAACAGAATTCCTATTTTTCCACTTTCTAATGTTTATAGTATCCTTTATCATGATTGCAATAGGAATTATATCGGGTAAAAGATAAAATTACTCTCCATCAAAGTGACAGTAGACTTCATCCTGAAAAATGTGCTTTGGCTCAACTTGGAAATAAGCTGATTCATCAAGTATATTATTATTCAGCAACCATCAAGGCACACCTTTCAAAGAGATCATTTTTAAGAATGTCTTCTATCTCCCACACGATTCCATAAATGAAAAGACATGTAGGTATTTAAGGAAGTTCAGAGTGGATTTCCAATATTTTTTATCTTAATATCGAGCTACAATTCGAAAATAACTTAATTTAATGTTTGACTGTCGTTATATTGTGATGGATGGATTCTTTCTTCTATTTTTTGGGGTTCTCAATTCCGAGTTACATCTCGAAATTGAGGTTTTTTAATTTCGAGTTGTAAATCGAAATTGAGAAAAAAATTGCATGTACGCTATACGATTTCGTAGATATCAGCCATCTGAGCGAATTATATCCTTTTGGTTTCACTTGACATGCGTTCAACCGAACACAGTGATATATTACACTAAAACTACTGCCAAAATTCTATTTCACCTTTCGGATGGAGGCAGTCGTGTAGGACATTCCTTTAAAATCTTGAGAAATTGATATGGCCGACTCGACGATTTCCGCTCGATTCGTGAAACAAACTTTGACCCTTTTTTTCACCCCATAGGGGTGGAATTTCCGGAAACCCTTCCTTATCTGATTCCATATAAAGAACACTCTGTGCAAGTTTCAGGTCTCTACGATCAGCGGTTTAGGCTGTGCGTTGATTAATCTATTTTCGTAACGTGAAATAAATAGGCTTTGAAATATTCAAATCATCCTCCAATCTGGGGATGTCTTACCCATTTTTAAGATAGCGCATTTGTTATTTCAACTGTAGGGAAACCCAGAAAACCCACAGTGCTACCGGGTCGGTTCGGTCGGTCGGTGTATTCAATCCAGATACCCCAACTATCATAATTGGTATCTGGGCAACCAACTATTGCCTATTGCACAGACCACGGATTGAACCAACCAAGGAAAAGCCACATTGGATATATGACAGCACAATATCAGACCTCTCAGCCACACCGACCGATATCATGATATAGACGTTAAATGGGAGCTCTGCTGCATTTTTATTAACAAATGGTTTTGTATAGGTTATGTTCTGGTATATCATGAACTGCTTTGTGCTTTCTGAACAAATCAAATGTTACGGACTAAAATTTGTCAACATAATGATCAATTTCAACAACAGTTTTCACTCCTTCAATCTCTCTTAAAATCGAGATTTGTTACAATATAATATGCTCTCACCATAAATGCATCTATTATTAGTAAATGGTCCGTTTGTTCTTGAACAAAACCAATTTCAGTAATGGACCTAAAATCACTACAAATCGAAAATGAGTAGAAATCACCACAGGGATACAGGATTCAAACAATTTTTACACAAACACTACTAACAAGCAGTAGGAATATAGATGATAAAATGTGTCGATCGACGTCATATTTCCTTTTGATGGTGTCGCGTTTTGTAGATTTCAATTCCCCTCCCTATTGAAATTACTATGAAAATCCACTTTTCTCCTCTTCTACCTATAGCATCTTTCATTCATGAAACCTCATATTTTCAATAGTAGTACTTGTTTATTATTAAAAAATTGGTTCAGACTGGATCATACCAATCATGAAAGAGTTGAAAAAGTTTTCCTGATTCATTTTCATATTATTTGAATGATAGGCGGTAGACCAAGAAAGCGAAAACTTTAAATTCCTTTTTGAAAATTCCATAAGCGACCAGTGATATTCTCAATCTGAAAACATTTTTTTGATGTTACCGCGAATGAGCAACTTTTGTTGAATTTGTCCAACTTTGTTGGTTCTATCGTTTCTGAGATGGCCATAGTGGTATCAGTGTGACACAAAACGTGTATTATTCTTTAAAACTAGTTTTACCACAAACTGAAGACTTTTTTTCATTGCATTTACCACTTGGAGATTTGTTGATGACCCATAGAAGGAAATACTCGATATAGACTATAAACTGAAGGGCTGCGAGTTATTTGTATAAATGAATGAAATGATAACGGCATTCAGAAATATCAGAATTCAAGAAAAATAAACTTCCTCAAGCAGGATTCTAACCCACGTCTTCCATTCTCTAGGCGGATGCTTTACCACTGAGCTATTGAGGACACTGACTTCTCTATCACATATTTCGGAAGTCATTCCCCCCAAATTCTAGTGTCAGTTGTTTTTATTCAATCGAAAACCTGTGGCGGTTTTCGAATGAAGGATGTGGGAAGGATACTGATTCATTATCAAATGGTTTTAGTACCAAATTGTACCCTTCAACCAACGCATTGTCGATATATTGTCGACTTCAGCGGATATCAGGTGTAGGTACAATTTGGTACTAAAACCATTTGATGATGAATGAGTATCCTTCCCATCTAACACCTCCGTCAGTCGAAAACCGCCGAAGGTTCTCAATTGAATAATAACAACTAACACTACAATTTGAGGGGAAATACTTCCGAAATATGCGATGGAGAACGCAGTGTCCTCTCGATAGCTCAGTGGTAGAGCATCCCCCTAGATAATGGGAGACTAGGGTTCGAATCCCACTCGAGGAAGTTTATTTTTCTTAAATTATAATTTATCTGAATGCCGCTACCATTTCATTAATCTGTTAATTATACAGACACTAATATTTCTATCGTTATTTTTATAGCTTGATTTCTGATATCAATCTCCGCGAAGACGCCCCCCCCCCATCCGAAGTTATTGGCGATCATTTGATTGCTGACGCTTTTGAAAATATTTAAATAATTTTCTCTCGTGATTTTTAAATATTCAAAAATTCAATAAGATTTTCTATCTGTTTTTTCTAGGTTTCTACCATTGTCTCCGACTATTACATCATTTTTCTTTCATGTGAACATAAAGTTGAGTATATTATGTGACAGAACTCGTGCGACCACAAAGAAGATTTCCATTCAAACTAATTTTATCAATTTCCAATTCGCAAAACTCTCATTCAACCAATCTCAACCTTAAACTAACTTCAAGAAGAAATACAATTTTTGACCATCGTATGTTCTCAACCCAAAATATTTGTATATAGTTTCGAATTTATTACAGGAATACTTGCTTTTATGTGGTAACGTGTGGGTTATTAAGAGATATAAGCCATATATTATGCACCAGAATGTAAATGTAGACACTTCGGGTTTCGCAAGAGAAAATATGTTAATTTTGAGTTCTGGTAGGGTTGAAATATTATGGTTGGCTGATTTTAATTAATCAAAGTTACTTAATCGAAATTTGTTCAGTTGTACTCCTCGAAATTTTCAATTCGGAAGGGGTGAATAACACGTTTTCTAGAAGAGGGTTTCTGTAGTATAATAAATCACTCTTGATGGCTAGAGTATTCATAATAATAATTTGAATAATGATGGTGAGGGACAATATTCCAGAGAATGAAATACTAATTTCTGACGTGATGATAGATATTAATTCCAAACATAATATTTTTTGAATTCTAATGTCAAGAAAAGATCCAAGCAAGATAAGTAGATGAAATGATGGAACTGATTTCATCAATCATGAATATATTTATATCAAAATTAAATCACAAGTATATTGTTAGTTCTGAGAAGTCGTTCAGAATAAACTCACATCCTGTTGTTATGAAGAAGTTTCATGATGTTTTTATTTTTAATACTATATTCAACTCGATGAAATTGAAATATAGATCAAAACCAAGAAAGCAATCAATGACTGAGAAAGTTGACACATAAGAATTTATTTTTTTGATGTCCCATCCATTTGCACCATTTCTTCCTTCTATTCATATCATTGGTACACGAAGAGAACTCTTACTAGTAGTTTTAACCCTCCGTTAGTCGCGCATGGGACTGGCAGTCCCATGATTTACAATTTTCTCAATTATATTAAAACTATTATAGCTACAGCGTCGTAACTTTATGACATCTCACAGTAAACTTCTAGAAGCCAGTTGCCTGAGTTTCATGCAGAGGGATACTTTTATTTCTTAAAAACTTTGCAAAGAGTGCGTCAGATACCTGCTTTGGGACTGGTAGTCCCAGCGCGACTGCCTACGACTCATTTTTGTTGCGTACATTGAACAAGCGTCTCAGTACCGTATTTGTAGGTTATTTTTTCTTGTTCATTTGTTACTGTGCCGTGTATTTTTGAAACAAAGTGCATAATTATGGACACTAAGCGTTATAATTTTGATAACCCCGCTGACGTGGAAGAATTGAATCGTTTAGCTTTCAACCTGGGACGAGCCGAAGAGCGGTCAAGAGAAAACGTTGCGAACCTTGTTGTAACGAATCTAAAAAGGACGCCAGAACAACCTATACATGTCGAAAAGTGTGATACCTATATATGTTTGAAAAAACATGTCCAAGTGATATGTAAAAATTGCTTAGAAAATATAACTGAAAAGGAACAGCTGGTGAATCTGAATAAATCAAACTACAATAATAAATATGATGCCATTTATTACCTACTTGCTTTTCTGTTCCCCAAATATTTTCACGTGAATTGTGTAAAAGCGTATCCACAAATACTACTATAAGAGGTATAAATGTAAAAAATGATTCATAAACAATAAAAACACTAGTTATGAAACACAATAAAATTATAATGCAATTGCAAATGCAATTTAACTCGCTTTCGTAATAAACTAATTTACCAACAACATTTTCAACCAAAATAATTCATATGACCAAAAATTAGGCTGCGTTGTTGATATGGGACTGGCAGTCCCAGCGCGACTAACGACGTTACATATGGTGACGCGCCTAACGGAGGGTTAACCATCGTGCTTTGACTCAGGGACAATACAATATTCGTGGGCGTATTTTGTAGTCTCAGCAACCCGATAATGAAAAAATTACGGCACAAGCTGCGCAAATTACTACACAAGATTAAATAAATGAGTATGTACTAAACAAATACGAGCCGCATAGTCATAGTCTAGGTCGAGTGATGTCAAAGGCATGATCGCCGTAAAACCGGAATCACTTAAGCAAGCGCAACTTTGAAGCCACAGAAGTCTTCTATTTATTTATATCTTATCAATTTCAATAATTCTTTCACATTTTAGTTCCATTTCATTCGAATTTCTATAGTTATTCTATAATAAACATTAGGATTCTTTTTTCGAGTCTGATGAAATGAGAATTAATATTGGAATATATAGGTACAAGTGTACAATTTCGTTTCGCTCGTTTTCGGAAATCTGCCAAAGATCTGAGAGTTTGAAATATTTGTTACAAGTTTCAAAAACGGGAGCAGATTTGGTTTCCGAAACGTTAACGACGATAAGTATTTCAATTAATAAGAGCTCTTGTATTTGTTTGAAAATTTGAGTTGCACGAGAAGTTGCCGACTAAACGTTTTTCGTTGAGAAGGAGCTATTTTCAATTGACGCAGCAATTTTTCGGGGTAGATTAAAAATCCACCCTTCTACACTTGTATAGATTCCAATATCAATTCACATTTTTTCAAATTGAAGTAGGTTGAGAACCCAACAAAACTACTAAGAATCCATCCCCCACGAAATAATGACTTAATTGTCACTAGTCTTTTTTTCCCGCTTGATCTCGACGATTCAAAATGATTTTTTTTCTTTATTTTTCTTTTCTTCTTCGAAGGTCAATAATTGTCGAATGCCAAAAAAATTTTCTTCTCTGAAGAATTGAACATGAATGAACTTCATTCAAGAATGAACTGATATCCTGCCACTCCTACAGATCAATTCATTCTAGAATTCTATATAATTCACATATACTCGTAGACTATTACGGCAATTCAATTCATTTACCTGCTCGCAAATTATTAAAATATCGATTGAATATCACAGAGTGAATGAAATGATTGATAATCACAAGACGATTTTGAAATATTTGGTTAAAACGTTAGCTGAAACTGAATGGATTGTTACGATAGTTTGAAAAGCTCCATAAATATTAAAGTGTTATGATCCGTCAGAACAATTTCATTTCCGTTCGTTTGTATCCATGAAAGTTATTCATTTTTTGTGCTGAGAGAAATGGGCTTGGAAGTGAACAAATAAGAACTATACAGACAATCGATCAAAATGACTTCTCATTCAGTATTCCCAAAACTTGCTGAGATTTTATAGGAATATTTTGGAATCCATCACAGTTGAAATATATAATCTAGTTATAATTCTCAATATCATTCATCCCTGATGAATATTATTTTATAAAACACTACATCATTGAAGTAAAACCTACTTTATCGGTTTCGTCAAATTGCACTTCATCTTTCTATGAGGCTGATCTCTACAGACTCAAGTTTTGTTTGGAAAGAATTGCGTTAATCTCCACTGTATCACTTTCAGTAGAGCAGAATCATTCACCTTTAACTCTAAAAAAATCACTTCATAACCCCCCTCCATATTCTTTTCTTTTCAATTATGATAGTGGAGCGGGGAGACTAACAACATTGGACAACATGCTTCATGTTTTCCTAAGAAATAGTATTATCTGTTTGGGTTCTTGGTTTTATTAGGTAAATAAAACCGTTAACAAATATTTTAGGGAAATAGAAATTACGAGGATGTTTCAGTACGCTACTTAAATTCACGTTAAAGAATAGTAGTGTGTACACAGAAATTTTAATACTTCTTCCGATTTCATATGTTCAGGGTTTCAAAGGGGTGTGGTAGAATTTCGCTAATATTGATACTTTCATTAGTAATTTATTGTGGTACACAACTAGACCATGAGACTTGCTACCAAAATGTAAAAAAGTAATTATGAATTCAAAATAAACAGAGTTCCATGCAATTTTATTCATTTATTCAGCGTATGGCCTCAAAATAAATCGAAGTTATAACAAACATCTAAACATAAAAATGAATGCGTACAGATCTTCTTCACAAAAATATCAAAGGAGGACTCGTTTCAATGTTCAATTTTACTGGCTCTATTCAAGTGAATTATATGTTGATTTATGTATATATATATATATATATATATATATATATATATATATATATATATATATATATATATATATATATATATATATATGTATATGTATATTATGGTCTAGCAATCATGCAATATTGAAGGAAATTCGAAAATGATATAAACGTCGTAAGTGAAATCGTCTTTTTTGTATATACGCATCGTGTAACAAACGGCCTTCCCATATTGTCACCGGAAAAAAGGTTTAATAAAACTCACATGGCTCAAGTGCGTGGCCAGACACAGATACTTCTTTTTCAATAAGGAGGTCATAAAACTTTTTTATGCATCCTGGTGCCATGTTCAATGAAACTCTTTCTCTGTTTCTCTCCTCCTTTCAAATTGGGATGGATTAAAACGCAGAAAAAAATATAACGCACTTTCAACTCCGAACGGCTATGACAACATAGTTACTTACCGAGAGCTTTCTTATTTTCAATAACAGTAATTACTTTGTTTCCTCACTGAAATTTTGAAGTGAACAAGAGATATGAAGAATGATAACTCTGAAAGGGTATAATTATATTTGAGTAGCCCTTCTGTTTTTGTTAATATGTTATAATAGCATTTCTTTGCAAAAATAATACACTTAGTGAGCACGATTTCAGAAATAAATATATGGTATGATATTTATTTCGAGATGGGAACAATAAAATAATTGTGCATAATAGTAGTGCAATACTTTTTCATGATAAATCGTTGAGAATATAAAATATACAGAGTGTTCCTGAATCCCACAGCAGAACAGACAGCAATTTATATAGCTATTGGCAAGTATTTTTTTTTCATATATAAACATTTTTTGTGAAAAAACTTGTTGGACTCGGTAAACCCAGAAAATCCATAGTTCTACAGTGTTGGTTAGTGTACTCAATACAGATATCCCACCTACCAGGGTTGGTATCTAGAACTAACATCCGATCGGAAAAATTCTACCCCGACCCCGGTTCGAACCAGCAATGAAGATAATAAGAACGACGCCTTTGACCGCTTGGCCACACCGACCGATATTACCAATACTTGTATGACAATATTAAATATTACATTTTATGCGAAATATGGAATATTTTGAAAACGTTCACAGAAACGCCAATTTCAATTCAACAGCTTTAGATAATAGACATGATTTAAACCTTTTTTTTTTGAAGCAAAAGGGTTTATGATTGATTCATTCAATATGTAAATAGGTATTATTTGAAAGTCATCTCTTTTTGGAGGATGAATGTTTCTTAATGCAGATTTTTTTTTAAATAAATTGGTATCATATCCTGAATATTATGGACAAATTTCGTATTCGAAAATTACATTTGAAAAATAAAAGGAACCAAATTATTTATTATTTTGTCATCACCTCAGTTTTGAGTAAATAAATAGTTCGCACTATACTGTTTTATATACTATATCAGTATGGCATTTGAATTTTATTATGTTTGCTATTGACCCTATAGCCATCGTTTGGTTTTCAACACATTTATTTCGAATTATTTGTAGTGATTTTTTTGTAATTTTCTTTTTTGACGAATATCCCAGCTTTCTAGGAAACCCCTCAAAAGCTAATTCAAGAGCTTGCGTGAGCAAGGTACAACCGGGACCTACAGTTCATGAAGTGAAATCCGAACCACTTTAGTACCGAGGTTGAAAAATTCTGGTACTCTCAGGATTCAAAGCTGGGTTATCCGGCTGAGAGCTCGAGCTCTTCACAGCTCAACCACAACTACTAGGAATTTACTTTTACATAAGGTAAAACATCACCGATTCCATGAACTGCAGTTTCTAGATTTTTATCAGTGCTTGCGAACAATGCATCGTCAACGAAGAAATTTAAAAATGTTAATCTTCAAATAGTGGCATATAATTAATGAAGAAAAGTGGATTCAACACACTAACCAGTTCCACAGGAGAATGTATCTGTTACCATCCGAATATTTTGCCCTGAATTCAAAAATAGGTAGTAATGTGGGAAGCGTTCAGACAGAAAAAGTAGTATCGCATATTATGTTCTGACGAAATTAAAAGTGGAATGATACTATAGTGATGATTATCAGCTAATTGACGTTTGAAGAAAAAATGTTTTACTCAAGGAAGTTGAAAATTGCATCATAATATAAAATTTGTTACCACAATATTTATATACCAACCATCAGCCTATTTTGGGAGCAATTCACTTATTTTATTCCGAATGATATAAATTTTGAATTCTGAAGAATCCGTTGTACATAGTACGTTCTTTCATGAATATACTTCATCAAAATTTGATTAACTCAAGTTGACAAGAACAAACTGCATGAAATAAGAACGTTTTCGCTTCCTAATTTTTTATCAGCCAGTTTGAAATCGTCAAATTTAATAAGCAATCTGGTTTTCTCATAAAATGAAAGTGTATCTCATAAAAAATATCTTATGCTCTCACAAATCAATTTCACCCATTTGAGTATATTTTCCCGGAAAACTCGAACATCTTTATAGCAACGATCTTGGCGGTGACGACACAAGACATTTTTATGACAGTCGTTAACGCTCGTCTCTGAATCAAAATTCCAGATCCTCGAACCTCTTCCTAACCATTCACTTCCCACTGTAGCAAATTCTGCTTTTATATTTTTCGAGAGCATATGTCAAATTCTTACGATGGTTACTATACGCACCATTGGCATTATTCTTGAATGATTACATACCCAGGGTTGCACAAAGATCGCATGATACACGATCGTGTCGAATGTCGGTTTTTTTCAAGGGCTATTGTATCGAGTCAAGGAGAGAAAGAGAAAATGCTAATAATAACAACAGTGTTCTGCATTCTCGTATAATGGTATTTCGGGATTTAGGAGTGGGTCGTATAGCTTGCCTAGACCTTTACAAATGTTATTTATTGTTGGTGGAGAATAAAAGGCCTCTTAATCCTCTTAGATGAAAGAAATCGTAGAAGCAGGGTCACAACTAAAGGTACACATCACACACCTGCCTGGTATGTAATTGAAGATGTTTAACTAACAATATTTGTTTTAAAAATTCTCGCTACGATTTAAAATTAAGGGGTATTAGCTATCAGTTTACTAGATAAATATAACGATTTAGATGACAATTTGTAAGGCTCTCAGGAGCTGCTCTGTTATGTCTTTATGATCTATGAAACAGAAAACTAGTAGATGTGGAGACGGTTAAATTGAGGCAAAGTTGAGCATTTATGTGACCAACAAATGCCGTTTGGAAAGTTTTAAAATTCCAAGTATTTCTGAAGGTATGTGGCACAAAGCGAAATTTTGCTAAATTGTTTGATTTTTTTTTTTTTTTTCGGCTGAATTTGCAACATGAAAAAGCACTAACCCGTGCCTGAAATTTAATTTCCAGAGTGACGCCTGGCAAAGATCTTTCGTGTATTGTCATTGTCAGTAGACTTCTTTCCTGTTAAAGGGATTGTAGTTTCCGCTTACATGACCGGAAGACGAACAGTCGACGCAAAGCGTTCAAAATAATAAGATAGGCGTATAAGTTGCTGAGAGAACTTCAAATTACAAACTGCACTTTCATCAGTATAAGTAACGATTCGATTTGAAGATCTAAGGGTTCGTAGAGAACAAAGTATATTCCAAAACTTTCCAAATCAAAAGTTTATTCGATTATTGCTACAAATGATATTGGATGAAGATCTGCTACCACATTAAAATGTCAAATTTCAAATATAAGTCATGAACGACTTAATATCCATTTACAATCTCTGAAATTAGACTTCCCACATCGAGCCGAAGAAGGTAAAAAATTCTAATAAAAAGAATATTACTCATGTTTGAACAAAGATGCTATCATGACGTGATCCCAAGCTTTTTAGTGGGTATACGATATCAAATTTCATGTATCTCCATGTCTACCTACTTCCACTTCGAGCACGGTCTTATGAACTCTGAAAGTAATTCTCCGGCCAAATTATTTCTAATACGTTAAATGTCATAACGATTTTAGTTGAACATAATGAGATTGAGTTTCGCCCAACGGTCTTGTAGATCAAGAAATCGTGCCATATCGAAATCAGAATGCACTCTTTCAATAATTTGTGAACCAAAGTTGAAGTTTTTCGAATTGCGTATGATATGGAATTTCTACGATGGAACCATTGAATGAATGAATACTTTCACTATAGTTCAATTTCCCTATACCTAAGACCAAAAGTATCATTCTATGTTCCTGAAGTTGCTAACACCTGATTAGCGAAGCGTATGTCGAGTGCAAGTGATTTAAATTTGGTGTTTTGGTAATTGATATCTCTTTAAAATTTTGAATTTTACAGCAAACATTCCAATCTTAGGAATTTAACAAACTGAAAACCCTTGTAGTTGATGTGCGTTTTGTTATCTAAATTTATTCTAAGCCCAGAAAACTACTGTTGGTGATAATTACTAGAAACAATACTTTCGTTAGGTCAGTATAATGTTTTCCCTGAAATTACTAACTTGGTTAACAAAACGTGTTGAGTGAGATTTAGGTGACAATTGATTCATCTGTATTTGAAGTTTGTTGATGTTTATTTCCTGAAAGTATCAAATCCACATCTTTGAAGAATGATCATTCTAATTCAAAGACAAGCATTGCTCGATCTTACCTGATCTGATTTCACGTGATGAAAATAGAAAACCGATATAAAATAAAATAAATTGTTGGGTGTTTCCGGGTTTCTAAGCCGTGGTATGCAGGTTTTTGGGTCTGACGTTTCGTCTGCATCTGTGATAAAGATTTTCAATGGCGATGCGGCATTGTTCGAAGTGTGTTCTGCTGCGATATTTTGGATATGGTTCAACTAAAAGTCCGTATTTATTGACGGACTCAAAGACAGTCTGTATCAATTATTATCCCTAATTGATTTTTCGGAACCCTCCTCTCCTTTGTTATTTCTATGCTTATGGATCTCGATGGCCTCGCTACTATAAAGCCGTGGGAAGAGAAAGGTGTATTTTTAACAAAAATATTGTTAATGTTGAATCAGAAATAAACAACTCAGTTTGGTGGTCGCTACTCATGCTCTCATTATCACAACATCAATAGCGCTATTCTGTACGTTCCTGCCAACTGTTGTGAATCTCGCTAACACATTCTAGTCAATAACTACAACTGTCGTTAGTATAGAACAGCATACCATACACATCCACTATTAGATTAGCAGCAAGGATTCCTTGTCTCTCGCAATTATTCGAAACTCATTAGTGAAACCATTCGGACCTCACAACAATATAGGTTAATAAGACACAGCACGTCAATCACGACTTCACAGAATATCTAATAAAAATATTGTAAACTATAAACTACTCAATTCATAAGTACTCGGACCAGGAATTGGGGAGGTATGACGGGACAGAAGTGGTTTCCAGGTATTGGGCGGTCTTTGCGAATCGTCGCGTTTGTTAAGACAATTAGGACGTTTTTCAATTTCGATGGCTTCGCGTGTGATTTTGGTCTGGAGGGATAAGTTAATTCAACGAAATGTCACAGCTTTTGACTTCCTTTCATTTGCACAGGCTTGTCGATTAATCTTTGCGCTAGCAATCTGTGAAAATCTCAACCTTTGTGCGGAAGGAGGATTATACTCCAAGAATGTCAAATCGCAAATGGGATTTCGAAATAATTTATCCCTGATACGCTATTTGGTGGATATTTTTCAATCATACTCATTCATCATCGACTAGCTGCCCACAACGAGCAATTCTCAGAAGTCTTCATGAGTCTTGTGCGAGCTCGGAAAGAATGAGTCTGCCACACTGTTGAATAATAGCCTGAACCGCCTTCGCTATTGATAAAAAATACCGGGGTAAAGTAGTTCCCAATTCTTCATTATGGATATTAACTATTTTTCATTATATCAATTTAAACGTATTCACTCAATAAATACGACAATGGAATCTGTTATAACTTCAAAACAGGATTTCCTAAGTACGTCTCCTGGTTTGAAACTACCTCCCCACCAATTTTCAGCCAAATCGGTTCAGCCATTCATGAGTTATAAATAGTGTAACTAACACGACATATATATATATATATATATATATATATATATATATATATATATATATATATATATATGTATCAAGAGTTAATAGCCGAAAACATTTGCAATTTAAGACTTCACTACATAGAACAAATAAACCAAAGAATTACTGCTTGGTATAAACTGTAAATCAAACTGTCGATTCCGATGTTATTATATTGACCAATATAAGCGAACGTAAATATTATATAAACAAATTTGGTTCTGGCACACAATTTATGATGACTCTACTAATAGACCGGGAGGTCATGACAGGTGACGTTCCACCATTTTTTCGTGCATGCCTTTTTGAGGCTTGATAAATAACCCTAAAATATCAAAGATAGTCGGATTTTTAGCCCCCCCGGGCGTCCTCTTCATAAGGAAAAGCGCTTTTCTTTCTGTAGAGAATTTTCGTGTTTTTCCGTGATATCATACTGCATGCCATTGTAATATACGGAAGTTCAAACTAATTGAAGCTCTAATAATTGATGGCATGCACCCCGCAGCGGCCCAAGATGATCAAAGGGTTGTGAAAACCTGAAAAAAAATTTAGGAAAATTCCGTGTTTTCAAATTGCATGCCGATCTGAAGAATTGAAGTTTTTGTAATAAAAACACTATGGAAAAATTGGCATGCACCCCTCGTAGGACCAACGGTAAAAAATTTCCGGGAAATTCTGTAAAATTTTTACACCGATTTTCCGTGATTCCAAACTGCATGCCATTGAAAAAATACTTAATTCGTACCATTATTGAATAGAAGAAAATTTGGCATGCACACCAGGGTGTTGCAAAATAGAGGCATGCGTGACGAAAGTTGCAAAAAACACTGAGCAAATTTAGGTGACTTGTTTTTGCATGCCATTTCGAAATTCATGAATTTACCTTATTTCAAGTCATGAATGTAAATGGCATGCATGTAGCTACAGCCCAATACACAAAAATTGTGAAAATTTTGAATAAACATCAATTTTTTAATTGAAAAAAAATGTAAAAAATGGCGTGACTTCTTTTTGCATGCCGCTATGTACCTGTGTACTTTTTTGAGCCGAAATGCAAAATAGCATGCATGTAGCTTTATGAAAATTGGTTAAATAAACAAAAAAATCGTCCGATTTAATAATTTTATTATTTTTCAAATTTTTTATGAAAAATGAAAGTAGAAAATCATTTTCAACATCATTATCTTATATATGAAGTATCATTATTAAATTCACTCGCCACCCTATTTGGGTTAATATTCCCATCTCTTAACGCCCAGCCGATGTATCTGAGGCGTGAGTGCAAGTGAGCCAAGAATGCTCTCAGCCGACACCCTCCTACTGCACCACATGCTGCCAGAACCCAGCTTAATATAAAATCTTGACCTGATACATCATGCCGACTGGTAACGAACTTGTTGTTTACTTATATACGGTGGTATAGGCAATGGCGTAGCGTGTAGCGTCTATCATAGTGTTACGTGCTAGCGCCGGCCCTGACGAGATCGTAAACGCAGATGAGGGATCGCGTCGTCATTTTCCAAGAACTGTTGATTGCCGCCTGGAGAATTCGAGACACGTCATCGGGGCTTCTCTCGAGGATTCTCGATAGGTACGCAGGTATATAAGCATCGTGATATCGCGGCGGAGAGAAGTTTTATTCGGAGAGTTAGTTATTGACAGAGTTAGTTAAGTGACAAATTTTATTCAGAGCTAAGTGGTGAAAGTTATTGGGAGGTAAGTGGAGCAGAGCTTTCTGCTTTTAGTTCAGAGAGTTTTGGTAGCGAGCATTGGAAAGTTATCGGAGCGATTTATGTGATTGTGTTGTATTGTATAGTGATAGAGAGTTATAATAAAAGAAGTTCAGTGTTGCTCGGTGTTTTAATCGACGAACCCAGGGATAAATCGTAACAGTGTCAGAAGTTGGATTTTGAAAGGATATATCGTAACAGTGGTGTCAGAATTAATATTTTCCAGAAGAAAGATCGTAACAATTGGGTAGTAGTAACCTAACATGCTAGTCGACGTATGATAGGCCACTTTTAGACTAGAGACCGGGAGATTCGTGTCATTTGAATTTATTTTTTTTACAATTCTTGAATGTTGGACTGTGATAACATGTATGTTATTTCAGCCATCAACTTGAAATAATGTTTATTCAAACAATTTTCATGGAGCTACATGCATGCCATTTCGTATTTCAACTTAAAATAGTATCTACAAACGAAATACAAAGTGGCATGCAAGAAGAAGTCACGACATTTTTTAGATTTTTCATTCAATCCAAAAATTGATGTTTATTCAATTTTTCACAATTTTTGTGTATTGGGCTTTAGCTACATGCATGCCATTTACACTCATGACTTGAAATAAGGTAAATTCATCAAATACAAAACGGCATGCAAAAACAAGTCACCTAAATTTGCACTGTTTTTTTGCAACTTTTATTATTATTTATAATACGATGGGCTTATTCAACATGCATGCCATTTGAATTAGATAATTATTCCGTTATGAAATTAATATTCATCCTTATTAGGAGTGATTTGGAATCACGGAAAATTGGTGTTAGAATTTCACAGAATTTTCCGGAAATTTTTCACCGTTGGTCCTACGGGGGGTGCATGCCAATTTTCCCATAGTATTTTTATTACAAAAACTTCAATTCTTCACATCGGCATGCAATTTGAAAACACGGAATTTTCCTAAATTTTTTTTCAGGTTTTCACAACGCTTTGATCATCTTGGGCCGCTGCGGGGTGCATGCCATCAATTATTAGAGCTTCAATTAGTTTGAACTTCCGTATATTACAATGGCATGCAGTATGATATCACGGAAAAACACGAAAATTCGCTACAGAAAGAAAAGCGTCTTTCCTTATGAAGAGGACGCGCGGGGGGGCTAAAAACCCGACTATCTTTGATATTTTAGGGTTATTTATCAAGCCTTAAAAAGGCATGCACGAAAAAATGGTGGAACGTCACCTGTCATGACCTCCCGGTCCATAAGGTTTGAGTTGTGCTTGCACACAAATTTTCGTGCCTGTTACTCCCTGATAAACAGACATAACAGATAGTGGTACATTTTCGGAAGAGTAGTCACTTATTTTTGAAGGTGTCGCTAATATTGGGCCTCACTCCCTTCAACAAAATATCAGTACTGAAGAAATTTGGAGTATATCATTCACGCCCGCACTGTATTTTCTGACCATTTATTCTCCAATCTGTACAAATTCATCAGATGAAGCTGGATTTGAGTCACACAAAATGCTGCCTCTTGGAGAATGCAGACACAGTACATCGAGGATCATATATTCCACCTACCTGAAATGTATAAATTATTCCTACCGCTAGATTTTACGTTGTTCTAATCTTCATACAAGTGGACCCACCACTTATATAATTTTCAGCCCAATGAGGCGTATTTACTCAAATGCTTCAGAATGCTTGTATACTACAAATTTTTTTTTAATGTTCTCAGAGTTTCAGCTGATAGTGATCAAATATGGAGAAAAGAAACGGAAAGCAGATTTCTCAAAATTGAGAGAGTAAAAACTCTTGCTTCTTATGAAAAATAAAATGTAAACAAGTGAAGCACCTACCCTATCAGTTTAATTTGTCCATTATATGGGGCACATTATTGAGGTTATGATCAATCGTTTGGTGTGTAGTCCAGTTTCAGTTGAGAGTAATACTAACTTGAAATCGCAATACAAGAAAGCCAATCGTTTCGTCGCCCTCTATCGATCGAAAGCCGAGTATCAGTAAACGTCTCTACCGCAGGAGGGCTGATAGTTTTTGGGGTACAATTTCTAACATACATAAAATAAGGATAGGGTATACCTATGTTCCTAGAGTAAAATACTAAATAATCATAAGAATATATAATTTTATGTGGTGATTTCATATGTGAGAGATTGGGCAAGGTTCATAAAATATGTTCGTTGCAAAGAAAATCTTTAGAAATATCTCTTCAGTATGGAAAACAGGAGGTAAAGTCGGCTCATAAGAAAAGTATGGGGTAGACAGATTCTTGGATACGATGATAGGCTGCAATATAAATTTCTTTCCTAAACCGAAATGTGTGTCAGTCTGGAGTGGAAGTGTTATCGGCAATTTGAGTCAAAATGGGAATAGGTATTGGAAATTGATGAACGAAAATGATAGTTTACGAAAAATCATTAGTCCCTTCTTAAATACAGATTATACACTTGAATTTCGTAAGGGATTCGAATGTAATGTAATCGGATATTATTCTAGGCAATGGATTATTTTCTGGCATGTTATATGGAGGCAGTAAGTAGATAGGTATATAGGTGACCGAATTAATAAACGAAAATTTAGCCTCATTCAAAAATGAATGCTCATTATTATTGAACTCTGACGCATCTGATATTTTGTTAGATACAGAAATAACATAATTTCTGTCTTCATATAATCTATAAGGCATTCTAGAATAAAGTACCACTTTAGGAGGTGAATAAAATCAATAAATAGATTTTATATTGATAGAGGTACAGCTTGTCCAATCCATCTTGGCACAAACTCGGACACTTTTTCAGTTGCGCACTGGTGGTGTATAATATTTCGAAAGGAAAAACACCTTTAGGGAATACATTTCAACACAGTGAACACATATAATTGGTGTTTTTTCATCTTAGTATACTTCACAGAGATTGCTGAGCATATACAGTATTAGTTCTGTGCCAAGATGGATTGGATAAGCTGTACAAATCTTTGATGTCGCAGTAAGCTATCAGCCAATTAACATACTGATATAAATTTTTGTCTCCATTATCATCACAAGTGAATAATTTCAACAATTAAACAGAATGTGATCATAACTACCTACTCTGCAAAAATAATATTATTGGGGATCTATCGATAACATATGAAGCCATATACCTTAGATAGTCATGCACACCAGATTATACACTTCATATTACACACCAGATTAATTCTTTCATAATCCACCAATCAAAAACGCATTTCAAATAACGCAAGACGAATTCCTCGTTAAATTGATTTGAGTTTATTCACCTTGTCTATTTGGAATGACTTCCCATATATCTCGTTATTTCAATTGCGACATTTACGTCTGACCGTTATTGATAACCGACAAAATCAATGCTCCCAAAATTGAGTCAGTCATGAGAAATCGCGTAAATAACAATAAAAAGTTTTCATCTTCTCCATTAATTATTAACGTTCGAAAACACGCACCAACTCCCTAGATTCGATGAAAACGCACAAGGACTACCGAACCAGTGTCGTATCGTTATGAAAATGTGGTTGGAATATTTGGGTGCTAATAGATGATACGAAAATAACGTACATGCGTTAATTATATTTGAAAGAGGCACTTCTATAAAATTTTGGATAGGTCTTACCATCCTCTGATCAAACAATATCCATAGTAAAAACTGGTTGACGTCGACTTCAAGTAAACAGTTTTACAATCGCTTGTTAATCATTAGTTACTCAAATGAATGTGCTACGAACTTGATGGAATTCTGAATCTCTTCCCTCTCATTCTGTGTGTAGACAAAATTAGCAAACATCGTTGAATAACTGAAATAAGTAGCCGAAAAATGCTCATGGATCTGGCATTCAAATAATTGCCTTTGTCTTTTTCTCAACAGTTTCTAGGGAACTCCTCAGAAGCTCATTCAAGAGCTTGTGCGAGCAAGGAACATCCGTGATCTGGATGGCATTTCATATCTCATGATCAATTCGAAAAATTTTGAATGTGAAAATCACTTCAACCAGTTAGATTTTCTCTAGAGAATATTATTTCTGCATGAGCTCAAAAATAATTAAGAATTGTTATCAGTGAATTGAGATACTTGCCAGAGGCATTTTTTATGACAAACAGTTATTCAAAAAATCATTAATAGAAAAATAATACATAATAATAACATTATAGGTTAAGTTACGTTGGGTTTACACTTGCAAATATTTCTTTTCGCACCGTAAATATATTTCAATCTGTGTTGGGGACTGAAAATCACCTGTTTCAGAGGAATATTATTCCGCCAAATGAAAAGCTGATTTCAATTCTGTTGATAAATTTTGAATAGAAGATTGATGCAAGCCTACAAGTTGACATTGAGATATCTAAATGGCTTATAAAAGTTTGAATATAGAAGTTGCTGAGAATTTGCTGCCCAGTAACCAATGAGGTTCATTCATTGATACAAACGGTCCAAAAATTTTCTCAAGCGATTAGTTGATATACTTACAGTTTATATAATGGCATGATAAAGAAATCAAAGATATGAAAACAATTCAATAAAAAAATTATGATAGAATAGAAATTCAACTTGTCAGGAATACACGACATCCACTGAGATTATGTTGTCAGATTCCTCAATAAGCATTTTTCATTTGTACAATTTGACAATGCGTCCTCAACGCACTCCACAGTTTGATGCGTCTAATGTTTACATTTCTTTCAATCTGTGCCAATAACTGATAATCGCTGAAGAGCTCAAAAGGGGCGAAGATGCGTGTGCGTTGCATATTGAAGCTCTGTAACATTATGTAGAGAGGTAATTTCATTTCTGTCTGCGGCCCGAGACTATAAGATTGCGTCAGATCTTCAGGTTGTCAGGCCATGCGCCAGATTGTGGTTCTGATAATGGTTCAGATTCACAAAATGTTTTTTCTATCGAAAGATTAGGATTTTCAAATTTAAGCTATGTATACAGATACCGCTAGTATTTAGTATTCTAACCTCGGTTTCGCTACCTATATTTCATGTATGATATAGTCAAAGTTTTTTGAATACTTTTTTATTTTCAATATATTATGTATATTGTTCTTTCACGATATGATGTGAAAAAAGAAGTAACCTAACATATGCTGCTCAAAGCGCCAATATTCCCAATCCGGCCTTTAACTGAAATAGTCCCTATCTTATCCGATCTGATATAATCCAATGAATATTTCAACCAACGTCACATAGGAAAACTTGAACTCACATCCTCTAGCCACGAGCCCCGCAAATGTGGACCACATTCATTTCTGGCCACACGTCACTCCTCTGATATTCAGGTTCTGTTTCTATTCCTGTGTGTGGGGCACATCTGTGCTATCGACATCCGCCGATTCCTCCATAACCGAATCAAAACATCCAAGACGTCTCTCGAGAGACATGTGTTCGATAGATTGATCGTTTTCCGTCCTATCGGTAACCTTCGAACCCCGCCACTGCGTAAGCCCACCCCTGCAGCCTTCGACTCCTAAAGATGCTATTTTGACCTGGCTACCGTCCCATTACCCCAGTCTGGTGCGGTGGTGGTGTAGTGCCCTTTGGAGGCTCTGAAATCCGTCGTGGAACTCGCTCTGCGTTCGGAGAGTTCCGGGCTCGTCGTCAGTACGATGATATCGCCCTACGCGTGCGGACCTCTCCATCGACAGAAGGAAGACGACGATGAGCAGTATTCGACGCGCTACTCGCAATGTATGTGTGTGTATTTTGGTGAAGTGAGCGGGTTTGCACCCGAGGCTTTTGGTGGTGTTGTTCGGTCGCTGCAATTGTTTTGCTAGCGCGGAGCTAGCTGGGAATACAGTTTGTTTGCAGATTTGTGATAGTGATTCGACAGTTTATCGTTCTGATTACATCACAATGTGTTTGGATCTGAGTTCTTTCATAATGCAAATAAATCTACACCTTCATTCTCACTGAAAAGATTAAATCGGCGCTTTTCCTTTGAACTACCTTTTGGGCCGTCTGTCTGTCTTGATACGAATGATATATTTAGCCAACTATGATTCCTCGAATGAATTAGGAAAAATAGTGTACCTAGATGTAGTTCCAAACAATTAATCGGATGAGAAGATATATCTAATTTTTGAAATTTCCGTAACCTACATTCTACATTGGAGATATTCCTGGATTATCTTCCTGATGCTCTTGGCTCAAACAATATCCACATCGATTTTGGGTAGAACGCTCTCTTCTCTCGGTTCGCCTCGGTTTGGAATAAATTAGGAAATAATCGCATTTGCCGTTTCCGTTGATTTCCTAAACCACTAGCAGTTGACGAAAAAGAATTTTGAAATATGTTTTGCAAATAATGAGAAGTCAATGAGTGCATACTCATTGCTTGATATGACCCTCAGATACCTATCCATCGGTAAATATCTTCCAATCGATCAATGTACCTAGTTTCGATTGAACAATTTTGATTCATATGGTAATTGTTCCCTTCTCTAATTTAGTGTTTTCTGTTGATATTTGAGTTAAGGTGGAATCATTTTTTAATAGTGAATCGAAATGGGTTCGGTGGGGTGATCTAGTTTACACCCCTAACTATTGCTAGTATTCAATCGCTATATTTGTTTTGCGAGACTAAATACGAGTGCGGAGCCAGTTGAGAATGAAACTATAGTTTGTTTATAGCATACGTGGATTTAGGTTTTTGTGATAGTGATTCGATATACCTAGCATAATTCCCAACTCGAAATGTTCATAATAAACCGTTTCTCATTTTAATTTCATCAAAATGTTTCTGCATCCGGTTTTTTTTTTCAATGGGCATAATTATTCACTTCATTGGCGCTTTTCCTTCAAAATTACTCCATTTGCTTTCGAGCCGTTTATACCCTGTTTTGCTTTGATGCAGGAAGAATATCTACACACACTGTTTCTTCGAATTCGTTAGTGACAATATCTATACTAATTTATACTCACGTCCCAAAAGTTGATCGGGAAGACAAGATACTCTGAAGTTAAAAACTACTGAAATCTACAATTTGAAAATACTCATTTCTAAATTATCTTTCAGATGCTCTTGGCTCAAACAATATCATCCTCGAGTTTAGGTAGGTAGGTCGGTCTATTCTCTTTGATTTTGATTAGTGGAATGAATTATATTATAACAATATTTTTCGTTACCGTTAATTCTCATCACTTAACATTTGCCAATAATCAATAAGTGGATACAAGTGTGATATGGCCCTTACATAATATCCTTCGAAAAATCTTGGTGATTTGTGCCTTCCCATCAATGTTGGATTGAAGAATTTGGATTCATCATCTGTTATGATGGAGATGATAGGCATAGACTTCACTTATCCAATTTTCCAGTTCATCTTTAGGCTCAGGCAGGCGGAACCTCATTATTCCCAAATGATAATTCAAAATGTGTTTGATGAAGTGAACTAGTATGAACCCCAAACTCTTGCTGGTGTTGAATCGCTGTATTTGTTTTGCTTGACGAATTGCGAGTGCAGAGCTATTTGAAAATAGGTACAGTTTGCTAGGCATAAGTGAATTTATTTTTGTGTGATAGTGATTTGACATAAAATTGGCGACTCCCTAGTCGAAATATTCTTCATGAACCGTCTCTCATTCTGATTCCATCAAAATATGTCTCAATCTGCTTTTTTATGAAATAAGTAAACGAATTAAAGTTATAATTTTTGCTGAAGGTCCTCAACTCGGTCCTCAATGGTTTTTTTTTCAAATATTTTGTCTACCCTCCTCAATTTGGTTTCGTTCATAAAATTTTCTGCCTTGATACACAAGGAATATATTTTCAAAACTGCGAGCACGACTGGTTCTTTGAATTCGCTACTGAAATTATCGACACCTATGAAAGTACGTTTTTAGGTATTCGTGGATTATTTTTTAGATGCTCAACAAAAAAATCATATCGATTATAAAAGGAATCAGGGGTGGAATGCTCTTTTCTCTTCGTTTGTCTCAGTATGGACTACTTACTTATATCAGGAAATAATCTCATTTTTCCTTTCTTTCACTTCTCCACATCACCAATATTAATATACCCGAGAATATACCTAAAAAAGTTGCAATCCGTTTATTAAAAATAATAAAAAGTGATCTATGAGTGGATACTCATTATGGTCTGATCTGCCAATTACATACCCATCGAAAAATCCTCGGAAAAATCATAGTGATTTGGTGCCTTCCCATCAATCAATGGGTTCGATTGATGAATTTTGATATATAATTTCAACCTCTACCAGAAACTCGGTCGAGGGCTTTTTTTTCCAGTTTTTGTTCTTTGGGTTCAGGCGGAAGGAAACATGATTTGTGAATGATGATCCAGAATGTGTTTGATTTTGGTGAACTTGTTTGCACCCCAAACTCAGGCTGGTGTTTAATCGATTCATTTGTTTTAATTGACGAATTGCTAGTGCGGAGCTATCTGAGAATAGGTACAGGGTGCTAGGCTTGAGTGAATTTATGTTTGTGTGATAGTGATTCGGCATAAAATTGGCCAATCTCTGGTCGAAATATTCTCCATGAACCGTCTCTCATTCTGATTCCATCATAGTCTCAATCTGCTTTTTTATGAAATAAGTAAACGAATTAAAGTTATCATTTTTGCTGAAGGTCTGATCTGACAATTACATGCCCTTCGAGAAATCCTCGGAAAAATCGTAGCGATTTGGTGCCTTCCCATCAGTCAATGGAACCCATTGATGAATTTTGATCTATAATTTCAACCTCTACCAAAATCTCGGTCGAGAGCTTTTCTTTCCAGTTTTTGTTCTTCTTTGGGTTCAGGCGGGAAGAAACATGATTTGTGAATGATGATTCAGAATGTGTTTGATTTAAACTTGTTTGCACCCCAAACTCATGCTGGTGTTTAATCGATTTATTTGTTTTGCTAGACATATTGCGAGTGGGTAGCTACCTGGAAATACAGTTTGAGGCATAAGAGACTAGCGTGATTGTGATTCGATGTGAATTTGCCCAGCCACTAATCGAAATATTATTTTTCAACCGTATAAAATTCGCTACATATTACAAATGATAAAAAGTGAGTGGTCAATGAATATATATCATTTCCATTTGTCAGAGGAATATCTTTACACCATTTGATTCTTCGAATTATCCTGTGAAAATAAGTGATTCCAAAAAACTGTTTGAGAAAACAGGCCACTTTACTCTTCCTAAAACCTACATTGTGGTGATATTCCTTCATTATATTTCAAATGACCTAGGCTCGAACATCACCTACATCGATCATAGGTAGAACTCTTCATTCCTTGAGTACCTAGTTCATCTCGGTTACTCCGTTTATTTATGCTCTCCACTTCTAACAGTTGCCAATAAGTTTTAGACGTAATGCATAAAATCAATAGTTATTATGAACATCAAAAAATCTCAGTGATTGATGCCTTTCCATGAATAAATTAACTATACTTAGGCTACTTGCACACACACCGATTTTGGACGGCCGGTATAAAATCGGCCGATATTTTATCGGTAGCGGGGGCTTGCACACTCACCGGATTTTTACCGGTCAAACAATCAGTTGCTTTATTGTCGTGACACGAGGTTATTGAAAAATAATGTATAATGGTCGGTAAACAATCGGTGAGTGTGCAAGCGTGTATTTAGTTACGTACGCCACTACTTCCTGGTAATACCGGCCATGCAGTGGCAGTGGACGGCTGCTAACCGATATTTTACCGGCACCGAACAGCGGTCGGCGTGTGTGCCAGGTCCTGTTCCCACATGTGGTTCACTATTGGAATTTGGACGACCGGCATAAAATCGGCCGTCCAAGATCGGTGTGTGTGCAAATAGCCTTAGGCTACTTGCACACACACCGATTTTGGACGGCCGGTATAAAATCGGCCGATATTTTATCGGTAGCGGGTGCTTGCAGACTCACCGGATTTTTACCGGTCGAACAATCAGTTGCTTTGTTGTCGTGACACGAAGTTATTGAAAAATAATGTATAATGGTCGGTAAACAATCGGTGGGTGTGCAAGCGTGTATTTAGTTACGTACGCCACTACTTCCTGGTAATACCGGCCATGCAGTGGCAGTTGACGGCTGCTAACCGATATTTTACCGGCACCGATCAGCGGTGTGTGTGCAAGTAGCCTTAGGTACCCGCATACTGGAATGAAGATTTTGATTTATTATTTGATGTGCATCATCTCATCCTCATATTGGTGCCGTAGAAAAATGTTCGTATGAGTAAATTCATTGGTGTTTTCTACCTCGAATCTAGTTATTTGAAAATTTCTCGGTTGCAGAATCGTCCTATCAGATGTGCATATTTCTAGTCATGTGTGTCGAAATAACCCATAAAACCCACATTGCCCTGATAACTACCCATGGGCTTTTTTTACAACAGCCCTCTGCCTTTAGCGTCAATAATGTTTATATCGATTTTAAAATGCTTATTCTTTTCCATTCCGAATCAGCTAAATATACCTAGTGAGCTTTTGCCCCCTTCAATTCGATTTTATATAATCGGGTATAATTGCAATTCCTTTATACAGTAGAAATATTGAGAAACGATAGTAGTACAGATATGCCTGAGTTCTGTTTTACATACCTACATCTCAACTAATTTTGAAAACCTGACGCTCCTATTTCCAGTATTCTAATGAATTCTGAACAGGTTTCCTCTTGATTGTGTTCAATAGCTGCATTTGTTTTTATAAACAAATTGCGAACACGGGAGTAGTTTAAAAATACCTCTAAAAATACAGTATTCAAAGAATTGGTGAATGTTATTATATCCAAATACATTAATGTTCTATATCTCATTAGAAGGCACATATACATGATAGGTTAACTCTGTGAAAACAAAGTCATTACTCTATACCAATTTCTGCTTTGGTTCGCAGAACCTGACACCTTTTGATTATGCGGTAGAAATATATTCAACCTCTCATCAATTATTCAAAAGGAATTGTCTGGATATTGACTTCCAGAAACCCCAGAATACTTCATGGGTATATCCCTATATACGAGCCTATATATTATCTTTCAGATACCTCCAATTAACACAAGACTCAATAATCATAGTCGACTTCATTTTTTCATTCTCCTCGATTTTAAATAAATTGAAATGTAATCATATTTCTGTTTTCATTATTTCCACCGCTAACGTGTTCTTTATAAAAATGTGTCCTAATCCTTGAAACATGACAATTACATCGAATCAATACTCGCTTACCTTTTTTGTTCATGTTATATCCTCCAGACTCACCCCTGTGTGCTTTGTGAGTGACGAATGAAAAGGTTAACTTGAAGAATAGATGAGATATTTCATCTATAATATTTCATCCGAGAATTTCCTTCCTGAAGCATATTGGGAAATGAACATAGTTGTGAATTATCATATTTCCGATTGAAATGGGTTTTATTCTTGGCAGTTAAATTGTCCGTCTTCTCTCTTCAATACAACTAAATGATATAGACGCCTAATCTTCATATTTCTCCTGAACATTCTATAGAGAATGAAATAAAGAGGAATTTCAAATAAATAGTTCACGGTGAAATTCAATAGTGACAAATATAAATTATTGAGTGCTTGAGAAACTTGTCTCAAAGTAAAACAAAGTGATCCATTTACATTACATCTCACCGTACTTACCTTTTCTATAACCTGAAAGGCACAATGATATTTGACGATCTCTCAGTCAGTACTCTTTCCAATTACAAATGAATGAATGTGCTCTGTCCATGACATTCCTAATAGATTTTTCCAATATAGAATGAAAGAAATAATGCCAAAACTCGTATTTCACCTACTACCCAATTTTTTGTTCCAATCTGTCAAACGAAGTCGTAAATGTAGGTATCATTATAACCCTTTCAAATATCGTTGAGTTATCATGTTATCCTCCGATATCACAGATGTTTTACCAAATCAGCAACGCCAAGTGCCAAGGATAACTTCAACATATCTGCTGCCCACTTTCTTGACACCTATTTTGAATTCTGTCAGTATTCAAACACCAGCATCACATCGTCCTACGTGATGAGTATTAATTTATTGTTAATCGTTCAAAACAGTTTTTCCTCTGGCTTCTATTCCATCAATATTCCATTTTTTTCTGTGGCTTGGTAAACTAGAACATAATTCAATCATCCACTCCCTTTCAATGCAAAGTGAAATACGAGCTGAAATACTCGGGATAACTACAAAATTTCAGAGGAATTAACTTCTGAGTAAGGAAAATCAATCACCATGAAGTAAGAAAAAAAATTGGTTACTTCAGGAACTACGATCGATCTGTAATCTCATCTATAAGTAGCTCTTGTGAGACGGTTATTTGAAATACGACTCATTTCTAGAATACCCGAGAGAATACCTTATTGCAATTACAACTCTCGTTACTACTATGATACCCACGACAGAAATCCAACTTGAAATTCCGAAATGTCTATTAAAATTCACATCTTGAAATCCAAAAAAATCCTTAAATCACAATAGAAATCTCCGAATTCTTAACGAAATTCAAAAATCCCAGGTAAAATCGTAGCTGAAATTGAATCGCGAAATCCTTTGTGAAATTCCCAATTAAATCTCCACAAATCTAATCCTGTTAGCGAAACGTACGTCGATTGTGAGTGGTATAAATTTGGTGTAAGGGTAATGGATATCGCTAATGAAATCTAGAAATCTCCGGTGAAAGTCAGAAATCCCAGAAGAAATCTTGAAATCCCAATATTTCACAATCCAGAAATTCGTGTAGAAATTCTGAAATCCAATTGAATTCCCTCATCAGAGAATTTGGTGAACAGATTTAACGGAAGTGAAACCCCATCGTCATTTATACTATTTTAAGATATAGAAAGGCTAGTATGTAGGTACCTATATTTTTCTATGAAATTCATTTCAATTTCATTAGCCGAAGTGAACCTTAATAAACCCATAGTTAATTTGTCTGTCATTTAACACGAGTGTATTGTCTATCAAACTTCCTTTCGTTTCTTATACGTGTCTAATATTAGAACTCCATCCGCATACGCTATTTTTAGTGTTATGCTTCTGTTCCCTTTTCTGCAATACCTATTCTGAAATGAATTCCATACATTATGAAATTATGTAGAACCAGTGCCCAAATTTGTGTACCTACTTATGATTGTGTAGGCGAATAATTCCTCAAACCTAACCCAAAATTACATTTCTCTCTGTGTCAATGTGTTTGTCCTGGTTTCACCAAATGATATCAAGAACAATATTTATATTCTCGTTCATCTACACATGTCTCATTTTTTATATTTTCCCATCTTTTGAAACACTGTACGAGTGAGCCCAAAAGGCATAGCCGTGTGCGGGCAAGGAAGGCTACCGTTCTCGAGTACCGTAGCGCCCTGGGGTGTCTAACTGATTTCCCGGTAGCGCATTTTCACCATAGGGAAATTAACAAAAAACCTACAGAGCTACTGGGAATCGAACCCGTTTGGTGAGGTGATCAAAACAGTACAGACGAGCGCCAAACCCGTTATCATCACAGAATTCAATCTTTCATAAAATGGTATAATACAGCTATGGGTTGGTTACTATTTTTCAGTTAGAGGAAGAGAATGTTTGTATTTCGTGCATAAATATATTTTTTTTAAATTATAGCAGAGTACTTTCGACTAGAACATCATTGCTTACCTGAAAGTATGATTGAAAACATTTTGAATAATTATGAAATTTGATGCCCTTCAAATCGTAAACTTCAAAGGCAGACCGGATCGATGGAACATGGAACATGATGAAACAATAAATGTTCAGAAATGTCATCAGAACTGGAGAACATCAATGTGAAACGAGATGCGATGGTTAATTCTGTTCACTTCCATTGAATGATAAATAACACATTCTTTCCGTAGATTGTGAACTCAAATCGGATTAGATCATGCATATAAGTAATCTGATCAAAATAAAACTAGAAATAAGTAAATTGAAATTATTTAGCATGTCTGAGATACGAAAATAACGAAGCACTCCACTGATAATTATTAACAAGAAATAAAATACAAATATGCTCAGGAATTGAGGTGAAATTCTCACATAAATCTCAATGCCTGCAGTATCACTTTCGATTTCTGTTTACTTTCAGCACAAACAAACTCCTTCGAAATTGAGCACCTAAGGTGAGAAAATAGGTCAGAGTTTTCAGTAGACATATACAAACTACACGTTTTTCTACTCCTATCTAATGAAATGCTCCCATTAATCTCTGCTCGCAACCCTTCCAACATTAAAACTTTGTTAACGATTCCCCATCATTGTCTCTGAGAATAAAGCTTTTGAAAGCGTTTGTAATGGTGATATGGAATAGATACATTCTTTTGTTCAGTTGCTTCGTAACTCATCTTGGGATATATTTTTTCGATGAAATAGGTGGCAATTTTCTCACACACGCATTTCTGTCAAGTAGTTGAAGAATATAATCATTTGAAGAAATACGTAGGTATTATTAGTAGGTAGGAATAAGTAAGAATACATTTGCGTATGAGGTCATTATCGCAGACGAAAATAATACGATTTGAAGATTTTAGTGGATCTCAATACAAAGTGTTTGCCTCTCTTCAAAAACTGCTTCTACTCATGAAAAGCAAGCATTCCGTTGGTATAAGATTTGATTGCTAAGGAAGATGTCTCAGACGATGTGAAAGTATAGAGAAACGTTTTTGAATTTCACCGAAGGAATCAGCCATTTTCATTCTGACTAGTTAGCAAGATGTTTCGGAAGAGGTTAATCTTTTTCAATTTCATCTGATGCAATTTCACCAAGGATTTCAACTATTGCATTTTGTTGTGCGGCTTCGTAATTACTTCAAACTGATTAAATCAACAACGAAATGCCTTGTGTTCATCTATTGTATGACTGTTTTGTGAAGTAAAAACAGCAGATAAGGCCCTATTTCAGTTACAACAAAGAACTTCACAGAGATGGAGGTTAGCACCAATCAATAATTGAAAATTGTTCAATGACTTGAGAATTCACTTCAGTCGATACTAACATCTTGATGTATTTTACTTCTTCCACGCTCACGAGAAGTTCTTCGAATAATATAGGACATTCGTTAACAGAATAATAAAATCCAGGACCGAGTTTTTAATCCTCATGGCACAAGATATTTTCCTTTTCGTATTCTCTAGTAGGAAACTCAACCGCGCGATGACTTCACTGAGTTGCCCACAAAGTCAATTAATTCGAAGAAATAATTGGTCTTTAAGTGCTAATTGTCGAATAACTGCCTCATTTATAGATAATCGAGTAGGTTACTTGAGATTAGACAAATTCCGTTACAAACCATTTCACCCTCCTATTGCTTTTTCTGTTTATTATACATACGATACATATATTTTGAAGGTGTGTGGCTACTAAACTCTTGTTCAATGCAAAAAATTACATATTTTTTCTCAAAAGTAACGTAAGTAAACTGAATCTGCAACAATAATAACTTATATCGAACATGAAATAAAAGATCCAACAGAATCATAAAGTATGCGCGACAACAACCGCGCGATGACTTCACTTAGTTGCCCACAAAGTCAAATAATTAGAAAAAATAATTGGTCTTTGACTGTTAACTGTCAAATGATTGCCTCATTTATAGATAACCGACTAGGTCATTTGAGAATAGACAAATTCCGTATCAGACCAGTTCACCCTCCTTCTGCTTTTTCTGTTTATTATGCATGCGAAAGATTCCACGATACACTTCTCTACATCAATTTAACCTTCAATAATATATTTTTCTCTATGCGAAAGTAACCTAAACTGAATCTGCAATAATGATAACTCATATCAAAGATGAAATGAAAGATCCAACATATTGAACTGAAATTCAACCCATGAACTGAATCACAAAGTATGCACGACAAGTTACCATAAATGACCATAACATGTTCCATGTATCTATACTTCTCTTACTTCAGTTGTTCCTTCCTTGATAGTTTGATGGTGATCGATTCAACGAGTTCTGTGTGTTCTTATCTTTATTGTACGCTTGAAGATCCGCTGAAGGTTTTTCTGTTACTGTACCATAATCAACCCCTTTTTTCCATCCTAATCGATCTTCATTCCACACATATTGGATGTCCTTCTTTTCTCAAATATTCTAATAATTGTCCTCAGTTATCGTACATTCCCTATTCTTGCGACGTGTCCATCCCGTTGTTGGATTTCTATTTTGTCAACTATTTTCATGCAATTGCCTCAATTTATAGTTCAATCTGAAAAGCGATAATGGTCACCAACCACAGAAAAACGGAAACAATAAATGAATGAGTTAACTCAATAAATCAGAATGCTTATTGATAGTTTGCTACTTTCCACCATAAGCCTCATGTAAACCAATTACACCACCAGCAGCTCTTTCATTTCATAAAGAAATTGTATTTATTCACAATCATTCAAAAATAAAATGTGGTAAATTCTTATTTATTATAATTGATATCCTGCACATCGGATTTCCGATAACGTATACCAAACACAGAAAAGATATAGTAACTTACTCAGTTTCTCTTTTATTGAAATTTCGATATCTTTAATAACTACCTACTTACTTAATACCAGTTTCAGGCAAGAAAGATTTCCGTTTCATCACGCTTTAGCAGTCATTTTTCCAAACATAGAATCTATTCCTCTTCAAACTGTGAGACTCTCTCCCTCAGGGTCAGTCCACATTTTAATGTATATGGCACTCCAAATTCAGTTACCTACATTATGAAAGCCATATTATTGAAAGTGTATCCAAAATCATTCATTGGTATTTCTTGGAAACATAACAGATATGACTGGTATGTCGAAAGAAATAATTCAAATAAGTTCATATGAAACTTGTTTCAACCTGTAAGTAGGAATATGATATTTATGACTTCCAAGAGGAATGACAATGAAAACAAAATTCATTAGAAAATGTGAGTATACAAAATTAATTGAAATAAACCTCGCAAATATATATTTTTTTCGAATGGTTGTGAATAAAATCGTTTACAAACCTCAGTGAAAGTTTCATTTCTCTCTATATCAACCCATCGGCAATAAATTGACATTTGTATCCTTACAGGTTGTCTTCTAGACGGGATTCCACGCCCCCCTGATGTACCTCCAAGGAATCCCACTATGAGTCGTCTAAACGGAAGACTGGCCTCTGCACCCCCATCAGACCCGACACAAGATTTCGAGCCGTCTTGCCTAGTGAGGACTCCATCAGGAAATGTGTACATACCCAGTGGAACACTCAGTGAGTTCTGAGCTTTTTTTGTAGTTGATTATTATTCATGGTGGTTCAGGTGGATAGTGTAGCGAGGAAAAACTTTCACTCAAGTTTTTAAGGTAGTAAACAAATCTTTTATGATATTTTCCACTATATCCTAGTTTTCTCCTTCAATGCGTTGTGAAATCAGAACTCTATTGTTACTTTGCTGGGACGTAACCAAGTGAAATAAGAATATATTCAATCTAATCCAAAAAGAATAACATTTGTTGGATTGCACTCCAAAGCAAATATATCTGCGGTAATTTTCGGAACATGAATTTTTTAATATATACATGCAAATTCGAATAAAAAATTTCATTCAAAATAATCAGAAAATATGCGAGGAAATATACATTTCCAGGTTGAAAATCGAAAAGTATGGATTCTATTCGAGTGTAAAAGTTCACACAAAAAGTTATTGTCGAGGTTATTGTACTGGTGAAAACTGTTTTTGATGCTTGTATTATGCAATTTCCCTCGCAATTTCCCTGTTACATTTGTAATGATTCCATATTTCTTTTTTTTTTTCGGATTATGATAGGAAAAATAGTCACCTCAAAACTAAAGAGGGATTTATCTCCAGAAATAAAATTACTTTCAAATGAAATACGAAATATAAACCTACTACATTCGTTTCCGACAGTTACAAAATTTATTGCTATTCATTCATTATGCCCACTTGAAATATTATATGATCTCAGGATATTATCAAATTATTATACACTAAAGTTTTTGCTTAGCAGAATTAGGAAAATTATGGATGTGCACAAATTTTAGCCGATTACACTTGATGCACTCGAGATATAACCCCCGATTATTTCCCTCTATGCGTATACGCGTATACCAGATGAAAGAGTAGACGCCTAGACTGCTCTTACAGAGTTGTACAGCGAATATTATTTCACTTGTCAAAATGTGACATTTTGGCATTTCAATCAATAGTAAAGAGTTATTCTAGTCAATCATTCGCTTTTATACTGATAAAACTGCCTGGTCCATTGGTAAAACTTTGTTTACCTTTGAACTGCCAAAACTACAAGGTTTACGGCGTCGATTCTATTGAACTGGCTCATAAACAAGGTTAAAATATGAATTATCATGAATGAAAAGGAAGCTTACTATTAATAGTCAATCACTTTTCACTCGTTCAGCATAATAATAACATAAACAACACATATTTAATAAACAAAAAACACTTAAATTTCACACTCGTAAACAGCTCACGAATATAACACATAACCAAGTTTATGGCAGATACGTCGTCGATGTGAGGTTTGCTTACCCCGAATGAAGATGGCGTATGATTTATTTTTGTAAAATTCAATTTGTTTTTTTTTTTGTTCGAAACGAAACCGTTGTATGAAGATCTTCATACGACATAACGAATAATTTTATGTTCCTTCTGGCGCGACCTTCAATTCATAAGAAGAAATATTCAATTATCAACCTAGTACAATGGAAGGTGTAGCGCCATCTCCCGGTATCGACAGAAAGCATTAGTAAGGTTCGCTTTGAATTATCATAATTTCTGGATATCTATATCATATGCACCGCGTAAGCATCATATCTCTCCTTTGTTCTTCCTTTGATTTTTTCAATGAATAATCTCAACATGCATCCCTCCTACATCAAGCTCAATCGACCAAAATGCCTGCCATTCCATAATTTTCAAGATGTTGCTTTTAAGCAATACTCTTTCGTGTATAATAGTTTAAGATAAAATCCCTCGACCTGCGGTGTCTGAAATTCTTTAAATTATTATAGGCTGAAGTCATTTGCTAAGCAAAATTTCGAAAATCATAGATGTGCACAAATTTCAACTTATTAAATTTGGTACACTCAGGATATAACACCAGAAAAAAATCAGAAACCTAATGAAATCAGTATGACGTTAACTCCACCAAAAGCGAAGGAAGCTGATCAAATTGAATCGATGAATGATAAAATATGAATGATAATCTTATCAGAGAAAGCATCGGACTACAAATACCTTAGAGCAACGGTAAGATATCGATTGAGGTTTCTCCTCATACTTATAGCAAAAAAATTGATAGAAACACTTCAAGAACCTTGGTAATTTACAAGATCTTGGATTAGTTTCTCCAATGAATGTACCCAGAACAAGGTCAAAAATGTTCAAGTAATAAATATAAAGGTAATCCATATTTGCTTCAAGAAAGATTATTTTCCGAGGTATTCCAAAATACCTGAAAGTCTTGGACAGAGTATATATTCTACTATTCTAGTATATTAATTAGATTAAACGAATCCTACGCATAATTCATGAATTCATATGTTGTATTTTTATATATCCATACTACCTGAACCATCTATCAGGTTGCTGTACCAGCAAGTGTCCCCAACCGGGTATATTTCTGCTTATTTCTTCGATCTTCTACTGAACAACGAATCTGAGGGAGCCGTTTTACATATATATCTGCTTCTGCGCACACCCATGTTGATGTTAGTTAATAATAAAAAATGTAATAATGTGTCTTCGCATGGCATGCACATACTGTGTACTAGCTAACCAGTCAAATCCAATTTTAAGTTGAATACATTTTTACTTGCTATGCAAACATGGAAATTGAATGGTCAACATAAGAATAATTGGACAGCGGAAATGATTTTCATTCCGCTGTTCGAAATTCATGAATTTGCGTGTCGACTATTTGGTTAGATAACTTGAAGTTATAACAACTTTGGCGTGTCGTTCCATTCCAACATTCACTTCACGAAGGTTTATGCCCTCAATGGCGTTCCAAAAAGTTATTTGGGCAGAATGTCATCCTCATGATTATGTTTATTGACAACTTGGTGCGATTTGGAAGTGGAGCGGTTATCGGCCCTTTTTTCCTCGAATCGGTTGGTTGCTTCAGTAGTCTGTTGAATCGTTCAACTCGAATATATCATTTGGTGTAGCTATAATAAAAAAAATCCTGTTTCTGTCTAACATTGTCTAATTGACTGCGTCGTGCATATGATTTTGATGTGTTTATAATAGAATTCGCATACTAATTCTAGCTACAATTAAACTTATATTTCTTCATTGTCAACTATTTGTTCATTTTATTTCTGAAAACCATGATGGTGTTTGCAAAAACATTCTACAAGTGAAACTCAAAGGGCAAAATAAATAACAGGCCATTCGTCCATTATCGAAAGATCACTTTTTTGTTGTTGGTGCCACATTAAATAAACAATGTCAAAGATGAAACTTCTCCCTGGCATTTTTCCAATATAACAGGTGAAGAGACTATTTTCAATTATAATACTCGCCGATATACTCGCAAACAGTTCATTGACATATGAGAGTGAAAAATGAACCAAATTGTTAGTTATAGGCTTAATCCATTTCAAAAAATAAATTCAATACTAATGTTATTCTTCTGGTCAAGATCGAACACTAATGTTCTAAATATGTTTATTTACACTACCTATTCATTATCACAAATAATCGTCAGAAGTATTACAACAGTTTCTCAAATGTTGGATGGCTAAGATGTTTGTAGTTAACTACGACTGTCATAATATTGTTGGCATGCACACGTTTATTTGAATATAATAAGTACATTATATTTCCGGTAAGAGAATATACATATATGTACAGCTTGTCCAATCCATCTTGGCACAGAATTAATAACGTATTTTCCCAGCAATCTCTGTGAAGGATACTAAGATGAAAAAAATACTTGTTTTATGTGTTCACTGTGTTGAAATTTATACCTATAAGGTAATTTTTCTATCGTCATGGTCTACACTACCAGTGTGCAATTGGAAAAGTATCTGCGTTTGTGCCAAGATGGATTGGATAAGCTGTATATGATCGATTTGGTCACATTGATTTTCAGTTGTTTGCTCGAACTGACAGCGGAAGACGAGCAGTAAGAACTTGACGTTCCTTACTCCATCAATTTTTTCTGATCGCTTTAATTTTCGTATCAGTTCTGCTGGCTTGAAGATGTAACATCAATAAGATCAAAGTTAATTATTCTGATCTGACTCTTGCCAGAAATATCACAACTTAATCGTCTGGTAAAACGTGAACATGATTCCGTCCTGTGATAGGCCGTTTACCCCGTGTGTCCGAGTTTGATGCCGCCATTTGCTGAGCACATAAGCGTCCTCATCGGTAACAATCTTCCTTATAAATACGTGAGTTTTCCCAACTAATGGTGAAAAAACATTTTACGTTTTGCCATTTTCATTGATATCATCTGATGATACTATCCTTTCATATGTCAATATTTCTATGAAAGCAATTTCTTGTCAAATTAGCACACTCATTCGGTAGATTCCGGACATTTTCTTCAGAACCTTCAATTTGCAGAGATACGAAAATGAAGGAACAAACGACTGACTATTATCTTCCAGGCAGAATTCTGTTCTGCTGCACCTACAAGAAAAATCGCAGGAGGAAAAATTACTGTCATTGCAGCATCATCAAGGGGGAAACGGCGATCATTTTCGTAATCCGAGATTCCATTGAAGCGAGATGGTCGTTTCATGCAAATTTATTTCTTTAACGGCACACTTAACCTGGACCTCTTAGAAAGCTCCGAAATGATAATTAAAACGTGGGTTTACAGTAACGGTACGATAATAGATGTGATGACTACTCGGAGCCGAAGAAGAATTTGTCAACAATAGTTATGGCACGATAACAAAATAGCCTGTGTTCAAAGCCATAAAATTGATTTTCGAATATTTCTTGTGTTTTTCGAGTTTTTTTTGTCAGAGTGAATATGTGAGCAATTCAGTCTCTGAATTAGTCAAGCAGAATTTTGTTCAATACAATTAAATGACATTCACACAACACATGTTTAATAATCTATGGATGAATGTGAATACCACAGCTGAAATACCATTAGAATATCCACAACACAAGAAGAAAGGAATATATGAAAATACCACTCACTTGGTATTCCAATTTATAAAAAAAAAATCGTACACATGTTTCAAATCGAAACGTACAACACAGTATTGCCTCTATTATTGGCTATATGTGTGGAAATATAAATGAGGTATGTTTCAAATTCCAAACTATTAGCAAATAGGCGCCCAAATGGATACTGAATATGGTATCCCGTCTATCTTTTCACTTCACAACTGTCTTACTGATTTTGTATCTGTAAATTTAAAATTTGATTTCAGTCGGCAAGTGTTCGGTTTGGTGTGCAAATAGACATAGAAAAGACGACTTACATCTATTCAAGCCCTTCGAAAAAATCATAACGAGAGAAGTAGTTTTTTGAGAATTCATTCTTCTTTCCAATGGATCCATGCGTTGCGCATTAACATAACAATCGTTTCGTTTCACCATGGATCACCTGAACATAACAGGGTTTGTTCACGGATCATGTTCTTTATGCACAAATTCGAAATCCCTGATTCGTTCGTGTACAACTCATTTCCCAATCGTGAAAAAACGATCATGATCCGAGGATCATGTCAAAAGATCAAACTGTGCAGGGTTTTTCTTTTGGTGTCAGTCTGAAAATGAAAAATCCTTGTTTTATTTCTTGTCTATCTCATTCGTATTTATCAATGTCATAATTGGTATTATCGTCGATTAACTGAGGCATATTATTAGAATTCCGAATAAACATTAGCTGCCTACAGAAATCGATATAGGCACCTTCTGACATCGTTTATTTTCTATAATCATAATTCCTTTGGCTGGAATGCATTTCGAATGAGCATTTTTGTTTCGTCAAATCTCATTATACCAAACGTGACTTCTAGATCTTCAGGCGATACTATGATTATCAGCCTACTGTTTCATGTCTGAGTATTATTCTCCGTATGATTATGGTATCCCTGGAGCTGATCTGTCCACAATTGAGTTCCACTAGATGAGATATCACCGCTTTTGTTCTTTCAAGCTACGAGTATAGCTCGAACCAGTACTGAACATAGACATTAATTTCACTCAATCAGTTTTAAAGCCACATACAACATATATTATCGTCATAAATACAAGAATGCAGATAGATGTAGGTTAGTTCGGTTCTTCAATTGAAAATTTCATCCAGAATGATAAATCGTCCAGATACTTCTGCACTGTAACTCTATATTTTTTGAAATTTCACTGTTCGTATCACTCCTCATCTCACAATGTACCTAATATTAAATTGAAACTCCCTATTAATAAGTAGTCCGTTACGCGTAAATGTTTCAGATGTATCAAATTCCTGAAAACGAGAAAACAGTCGTACTGTTACATCTTTTATGTTTACTTCTCGTGGTTCGCTTCAAAAGTTCTTTGTGTAACTCCATCATTTCGGCTTTCATAACAGAACATTCGTTTCTGAGAATTTCCGTTCCAGCCGGCTCGAAATAGTGTCGGATTCGACCTTAACCTTCTCAAGTTTTAAAGATAAAATGGACCCATTATCTAATGTGAATGGGCTCCAGGAAACCGACCGGCTAATCCGTCAAACAAATGTTTGGTCTGATAGTAGATGAAATTTAATTATTTCGGAGCGTAGGCGGCACAAAATCGATTTTGGAATTTTGTTTTCTAAGCGAAGTGGGTTTAGACATCGAGCCTCACCCGTGTTCGAAGTTAATTTAAATCGTGTGTACCTTTGACTTTCGCTTGTTATTTTTTTTGTTTCATCTGGTGAAAAAAATCGTATTAAAGTGGAAAGGAATATCACAATGCCAAGAGCTCCCATCGATTTTTAATATGATATTTCGCGAAGAACGGTTGAAATTGAATATATTGAATATAACATCATCAAATATGTAGGAGGGCAAACTATTTCTTCAGAGTATACGTATGTTGATTCGTGTTTGAAGTTCACGATAGTCACTCAGAGCCTCCAAAATCCAGTAAAGTATCATCCCGGTGGTATCTCTCGATTACATTACGCCTTGACGAAACTATGCTTCCGTCTTTATTTAATTTATAGGGTATTTAAAGAATCCAAGAGATCATTTTGTCAGAAGCTGGTCTCTCCAAATGTTTAGTTGAAATGATAATATTCAACAAGGATAGTAGTAGACAGTAGACCTACAGTCATCATGTTTTTTTTCACGTGAGTTTTTCCTAGCTGAATAGGTAGTTGGAGCACCAATATCAGAAGAGAGAGTGTCATTATTATGTAGCGATTTTCTAGGGGTTTCAAATAATTATTAGACATTAAAGGGTTTGTTGAAGATGAACCGTTAAATTTAAATCATTTGTTCATCTCTGCTAATTCCATTTCATATGGTAGACGCCCAGTACTGCCAGGTACTTTCAGAGGCGAACTCCACTTGAACGATAAAATGATCTCGACCAGCTTTCCTCATTTGGAAATTCATAGAAAACACACTTATGGATGTGGAATGAAGTTAATTACGTTACTAAAACAGAATAATTTTACGATCATCTATGAACAATAATTTCCTAGCGACAAGTCCTCAAAGAACATTAGAGATGGGCATTGGTGTAGGGTTTAAATGTTGGTTCATTCCTCTTTTTTTGAAAGATTTCTGATTTTAATTGTAGATAAAATGCTCAATATCATCCATGTTTTGAATGAATTTCATCTAATTGTTCTAAAAAAAAAATTGTTCGTTTCCGTTGACCAGCTGACGAACGTCAACCCTCAGAAGTCGAAACTTGTGCGAGCAGTGGATCAACGAGGCCTTACCTTTTAACGTGCGATTACCCAGCACGCCTAAATTGCTTTTTCGTGTTTTTATATTAGTGCTGGTAGTAAACAGTGTCTTAAACACTCTTACAATATCTAACACTGATGATTTGAACAAAATCAATTCATTCTTCATGGTGTTTCTCCAAAGGGAGTGAACTGGGGTCCCATATGTCGAAGCAATTACTTTCTCTGATAGATAATTTGGAGAATACGACATCGGGAAAGATAACTTCGGCACATCCCAACACGTTTCTAAGGGGTAATTATATAAGTTGAAACTATTCCACCCCTTATAAGAAATCGGGGTGGGTAGTATAATGAACAAAGCAACCTCTCGAGGCGGTTTAATTTCGGTTTCGATACTTACACATCAAAAATTTGTCTCACTCACGTTTACACTGAAAGATTGATTATTCACATGATAATTATATTTATATGATTGCTCGATTTTGACACTGCCTCATCAATATAAAAAAAAATTAGGAAATGATTTTTCAGAGTTTTTTTTTGTTGAAAGGGAGCATACTTGAAACAAAGTTCCTGGATTTTCCTACTTAATTGGTTTTGATTCTCATCATCATTCACGGATTCGCGAAAGCTACCCTATTATTTCTCAGGGTTTCTTTGTCTTTTAAAAAGATTTTGTCGATGTTTCGGCTCCCACTTTAGAATCATTATCAAGACGTTTGCGCGAATTGACGCCGGGGTCTAAGTCTCCTTGAACCCCAACTCTCGTCATAACAAAATGACAGAGGTTTTGTCAGCATTTTTCTATCCACAAAACATCAGCGCAAGTCGATATATATAGAGAGAGACTTATTCATTTATACTTATAAAACGTGAAAATCTGATGAAATTATTAAAAATGAATCACATAATTCCTTTCGAATGATCGGAAAGTCACTTGACGGAAGTTAAGTCTTTTACAGAATTATTATTTTATCTAACCACTGCCATTATTATTGTTAGTCAGGGAGGGTTATATATATTATATCGATGAGGATGAGAATTAGCATTCGTATTGGGATTTTTATGAAGAATATATGTATAGTGCTCAGATCGCTAATATCCGTTCGTTTATTAAAAACAATATCTTTTTTATCAGATATGTGGACCATTTCCAGAAATAGTCTCCTGGTCAAATTGTCATCCCCAAACTGCAACCCAAATAAGTCTCACTACATAAAAACACATACAGTCACAATTTGAACCAAGTGCCATTATTATTTTTCGTAACCAACAATTCAATATTTTGGAACGTATAGTTCATTAAGATTAATTATTATAACAAGTGTGTGTTTTTTTAGATAAACGTTATCCACTCACTATCACTCCTATTCAGGAAAAGCTATAATTAACCTAAAAAATCCCACCTCCGCTTTCCGGAGATTGCTTCGGTCCGCGATAGAAACGACAAGAACATTTGAAGGATTTGAAGAGAATATTTCATTGGACGCATTCCACAAAACTATTGAATGAAATATAGATCAGAAGGAAAATCTGTCCGGAATTCGAGTGGGATGTCGGTGTGTCGTTTAGAGGTTAACAAGAATTTGTTGGTGTATTGGAGTATTGGATGTTATGAAAATTGAGTAATAACTCTTCCTTTTCTCAAACCATTTGTAGTTACTGAAGTAACTGCAGTTTCGTCCTATACGAACATTATCAAACGAATACTATAAAATGACCAAAAGTTGTGTTCGACGTTTCGGCTCCGATTTTAGAGACATTTACAAGAAGTTCACTGGGATTTCACGCTGAGGTCTCAATCTGTCTACTCTTCAGGTGTTTTCAATGGGGGTGGATTTGTGACTTGATACCGGGGCCTCAATCTCCCTACTCCCCAGGTCTCGTCACGAGTTCCCTCTAAGGTCTCAATCTGCCTACTCCTTAAATTGATTTGTTCAATCTAAGGAGTAGGCAGACTGAGGCAATAAGTAATAATGATAAAAAATCCCTTTTTTTCGAAATATTTTGAACTTTGAATCAAGCTAATCTCACTCCATACGTTTCGTCTTCCAATTCATCTTTTTCATGATATAATCAATAGTTTTTGGTTGCATAAAGATTTTGTGCCTCGTACAGTTTTGTTAACGAGCATGTAATCAGTTCATGAAAGTTAACAAAACAATGGAGTACTTTTTCTCTATAGCTTATTTTAGAGGAAGTTTTCATCCAAAGACTAGGTAAACTGTCCAACTATATACGCAAGGGTAGTTGAAGTACTTTATTCTTTATTTTTTCATCAAAACAGTGAAATAAATAAATGAATAATTTTTTATAAATGCAGTGAAATAATTATAGTTTGAATCCTTTATGAAGCGCTCAATTACATCATATAGATCAGGATAATACTTGTTTCAAACCCCCCCGCAAGTTATATCAAACCTTATTGTCTTAGCGATTTTGAGCAGGCAAAGTTTTTATTAATAATTTTTCCTGAAAAACGTGTACTCTAAAAATAGTCTATTACCTGATTCATTTTTGATTTTTCAAGCATTAAAATTCAAATAATACATGTCGCTTTTTTCCTCATTCAGCGAGAACATTTTTCTTCAGCTCAGCAACTTCTTGGGTGATCTAGAAGGATGGCTTCCAAATATGTATGAATTTCGAAATTTTTCAGATTGTGGTTTTGAAAACCTCTTCTTCCTGCTCCCGCCCTCTCCCAACCTCCAGCCCCCACCTCACTCTCCCTCTCGCTTCCCCCTCTCGGACTCTCTCTCTCTCTCTCGCTTGATCGATCGAAGTAATTTTATTAGTGAATCTAAGTCATTTCTTAAGTTATATTATTGGCATTCGACTGTTTTTTAGAGAAACTCTTGGTGGCATTGATTTTTCCCATACTTCGTACCATACTTGTGTCCAAACTTGTATAAAGCCTTGAGTTCACTGTCGAACAAAATTTCTAATGATTATTTCAGATTCTCGAGAGCTAAAAAGACAAAAATTATAAAACTAACTTCAAATCTCAATCGCAAAAAAAAATATTGTGAATTGTGGATCTGAATTATGAAATAAAATGAAAACAATACATAATTTATCAGTTCAATCTCAGAATTCACGTTCCAAAAACTTCATGGAATGCCAATTGCGTTCAGCTCTGCTCTCTATGACCCCATGAAGGATAATTAATGGCATCAGTAAGAAGGGACAGTCCAATTCCAACTTGACAGAGGACTTCGAATCGAACGAAAAGTGCGTAGCTCAAAAATAAAAAAACTCAGAACATTTTCAACAACTAGAAGGAATACTAATGAAATGAACTAATGCTTTTTCATTTTCAAGAGCAAATGTATATTCTAGAAGATACTTTTTTGAGAAAGACAAATAACAGCTGGCCTAGATCTGGATTATCAAAACTTGGCAAGCTACTATGCCTCTTGAATGAACGGCTGAAAGAATGCGGATATTATTAAAACAAAAATGACAGGAAGTCAGTGATATTTACTCGAGTAGTCCTCAGTTCCCAGAAACTGATAAAGTTCAAACACCGACAAGCAACACGCAGAATTCAACTGAAATAAATATATTTTCATCTATCTGATGTGAATGTATAGAATTATAAACTGGGTCTCAATATATATATGTATGAAATACTCCTATATTCGAACCATTCTTATAAATTCCTGTTTTGAAAATAAGAGCTTTTCAAAATATCATAGAGTTATCGAGACTTTTACATCAGTGTGCACATCGCGACAAGTAAGATCACTTCGACCACAACCATATTTTCAGTTTCAGTTTTTTTATCGCCTTTGATATCTGACGAAACGTCCAGCCCAAAAATTTGCAGGCCACGGTTCACGAACTTGAAAGCATTCAGGTATTTACAGATCAAAATATTTTTACGTCTAACACCCTATGTTTCGATGACGTAGTTAGTGAAACGACAAATTCCTTAAACATATCCGTTTTCATTACTGATTTATCAATGGATTCTGTAACACAGCAATGTGATATTCCAATAAGCGAAAATCTTCAGGGAATTTTTATTTATGTTGTTCGATTGTCTATAAGTTCCTGATTAGCATTCATAGAAAACTAACTATTGTGTTTCTTATACATAAGGAAAATTGATTGGAGGATTGATTCCTGAACAGATCCGACGAATCGTAAGTTTTATGACTACAAATACAATCTTTCCACCAATCAGAAAAAGTCTCAGGCCATTGCGTCGGCTCATCGGATGGGAACTGTATCTAGTTTTGAAGGTGATAGACATGTTTTGGAAAATTTGTCTGAATAAAGAGTTCTTCAACAGAAAGTTCAGGAAATTTTTTACACGATATCTATTCATATTCATATCTCACATATGGAAAGCATGCAAAAGAAGAATTAGCAACATTCGGGTTCTTCATGTTGCAACTGAAGACACTATTTCTAGCTTGACTGCATCCATCAGTACACTGTAGCCAAGTGCAAGGGCCACATTTGGGAGAAAAATTACGAAGGGAGACAATCACACAAGCCAGCTGCTCATTTGTGGTATCAGTGAGAACACCTCGTGTTTACAAGCAGACGTTCGGAACTTCCATGGTCCTTCAAGTCTTACCTTTAAATTTATATTGTTGATTAAAAAATATATGGATGGCTTGATTATGGCTGTACCACAATACGGAACTACGGAAATAGAAGATTTTTTCAGTAGCAATACGATTTAACATGAAATGTGAAGAGTGGTATAAAAAACCTAGTATGTATTCCAGAACCAGTACAAAACAATACGCTGAAAACAAATCCCGCACAAATATTTTCAATGGATGTATAAGAATCAAAACTTGGTGCATTGCTACACCTCTGTGCAATTATGGTTTAGCGTCGAAAAGAATTAATATTGAAACCTCCAAAACTTTATTGTGAACATGCATACAACACATGTCATATGCCACATTATATTTTTTAATGAGGCGCGGAGATTATCGTAATTGAGGGGCGAATATCAGGTGGCGAGCGGTGAGCGGTCCAGATAAGTATTCTTCATTTTGTTTTGTCTTTCGATGTTATTCGAATAGTATATAATTATATTTGAATACTTTAACGTTGTTATAATTATAACTCATAATATATTAATTTATTTCATGGCGGCTGCTATTGTTTCTTGAGATTACAACCCGTGATATGGCGGCGTCTTTGATAAAGCCTCAATGTATAATGAGATGGATTTAGAGACGCGGCAATTATATTAAATATTACTCGGTCGGCGGAGTTGATTTGTTGAGTAAGAGAATAAAATTACCGTAAATCGATCGGAAATATTGACATATCTGACAAGAGTTTTGAAGGACAACATTTCTATGAATGAAGAAGTCTGAAAACCCTGTTGATGCATTTGATACGATAGGTATTTTTCGGAGTTCAATGGCGAGACTTTAACGGATTTTATATATTCCTTTTGCTGAACATTCTTACGAGGGCGTCCAGAAGGCAGAGCCTTGTGCGGGCAAGAGTCGGGTAATCATCTTGGGTGCCGAAGCGCTCTGGTGCGTCATACTGATTTTCAGGTAGGGCGTTTGCTATTTCAACTTCAAGGGAACCCAGAAAAACGAACAGTGCTACAGAATCGGTTTGGTGTATTCAATCCAGATATCCCAACTAACAGAATTGGTATCTAGACAACTAACAATTGCCTATCGCACCGAGCCGACCAGAAAAATTATATCCTACCGCGGCTCGAACCTGCAGTGAAATAGCCACATTAAATATAAGTACCGCTCCTTAGACCGCTTAGCCACACCAACCGATTATGATGGTGTGTTTCTCAATTCTCAAATTCATCGCTATAGTGTAGCCGCTGAAAAGATAGAATGATCACGTTATTGAATTAACGTAACACACGTAAATACAAAGCACAAATGAGTACAGTACAGAGTGAATAGTTCTTCATTTATGTCAGTTCAGAAGGCGTGGCATCGTACGCCGCGCAGGCTATATATATATAGATGCAGACATTCACTGTTCACGCGTCCGTGAGTTCTATCTTTTTAACGGCCCGACTATAGTTAACGCCAATTATTGTCAGCCATCACAAACAACGTCAAATGATTTGATATTGATTTAGTTTTTTCTGCATGGCTTTCATTTCCAGCTGAATTCGAGTCCTCATTGCTCATCATAGTTTCAAGTAGAGTCGTTATTTATAGTTTCTAATTTGTTTGTTTATTGAAGCTTATGATTGTTGATTTGATGAATCTTGTTTCCGCTTTTTGTACTCACCAATAGTCTAAAGCCGCAGATTTTACTTGACATTTATGTGCATTACAGAAGGAGAGTACCTACATGGAATCTATATGAATAAATATATTACTATTTACGCAATTCTTCTAGAGCATAATGGAAATATGTTTAAGAGTAAAGTTTTGTTATCGTGTATCGTTATGATTGACAAAAACTTCTAAACCAATGAAAGATGTGTTATATGTGTTGTATTCCAATGTGTAGAATGCAAATGAAGAAGCAAAACGCAGAGTACTTACCTGTGTTCAGAAGTAATCACTTTTCAAATTTGGGAATAAGGGTATATTTGACCATGTTTGCACTATGAATCCAGTGAAGCACACATATCTTGTCACTTTTACACCTTCTTCAACCTGCATCAATCCAATTTCTCTGCAAATATTTCCATTTCACGTGAAAAAATTCGATTTCAAATTCCTTGACAATCTAGTCGAGGAAGTTTCTAGTGGTCCGACCAAGGGTCCGACCGATCGACACTATACTTTTTGATTTGAGCGGTCTACGCAATAAGCCAAATACAATGTCACATGAATAACGGAGTCCAATGAAAGCGTCCAAATGTAGCCAGCCGATGAATGTGCCTTTTTACATAAATTTGTCCGAAGAGGGAGAGAAGATTGCCCCTTTTTTTTCACCTATATATGATGGGAATGCATATTTTTTCAGTCAACAAGTCCAAGTCATTTTTTTCCATAGTTTACCCCGCAATGAATTACAATTTTCATTGGAAGAATTTGAATTATTATTACAGTCATTTCAACTGTATTAAACATCATTTGTAAGCTATTTGATACCGGAAATTTCGAGGAATTGAATTAAACTGGCCGATAATTGATGGAAATCTGTACAACAAAATCATCGAATTTATCTCTACGATTCTCACTGACAATATCAAGGAACAGAAATTTACAATAGTTCACGTTTCTCAATAACGAAAGGCAATTGTTATGAACTCAAATACTGGAAAGGTGGAGAAGGACAGTGTAGCGGGAAACTATAGTAAAAACGTGTGTCGATCGTTGAAGGATGCAAAAAATTAGGTGAAATAGGCCTTTTCAGAGGTCGGGAATCCGTAACTTCCAAACTACAGGAGAGCGTAGATAGTAACTTACTCTGCGCACCCTGATACATTGAAGCAAAAAAAACATATGCATGTTCTTTCATCCAATATGATCAATAAACCTTTTCTTTCAGCCCATTGACTTCAGTTAGAATGATAGTCATTAAACCGTCAATTTAATGTCAAATAAAATATCGAACGTTATAATTTGCTTTCGATTCGGAAATAATAGATCGCACAAAAACCAAATTCAATCAAGCCGAGACAGTGAAAAATCACCGAACCTGAATACAACCCGGCGCTACCCATCTGACACCGCCTATAATTACCTGAAAAAACTTTAATCTCGACATCTGTTAGAACCATCATAACCGTTCTCGATTCCGCCTTTTGCAGATCACTCGAACAAAAACCCGACGATCGATTACAAGTCGAACTCGTCTTGCAGCAGTCCCTCGAAGGATATGAAGAATTCCGACAGATGCGGCAGCATGCCATATGGGGCCCAGGTACCTGTCCTACCCGTCCGAAATAACTTGCGACGGCCCAACTCGTCGCACTTTCCACAGGCCAGCCGGTTCCACTTCAGGAAAGGGCTGGCGTCTAAGTGCACGTGGAAAATCACGGCCATCTCCTTCATCATGCTTTCGGTGGTGCTGACCGCAGCCCTTTCCTATATTTCAGGTAAGATTCCACTTCAAACGGAATATATTCTTATGAATGTCAAATTGTAAACTATTCTATAAATGCCTTGCGTTGTCTATCCGTAAAATGTAGCAAAAACTACTAACGCGTGTATTATGCTGTGTTACCAGAGCCGGCAGTGTATCACAAGATTTAAATATTTCCATCGGTGTTTGACTATTAGGTAGGTATATATTTTTGTGAAATAACGCATAATTATTGTGACGATTGTCGAAACTTTTGCTTGAATCAAGAAGTGAAAATTCTATCAATAATTGATACCTACAAATTTGGAACATATTCCTTCAGCCTTTTTTTGTTCTATAAGAAGGTTCCATCTTATGTATCATTTTCTTTTTTCTTAGTAATATATACCCTTCGTTAAACACTCTAACAAGTGCTCCCAGATTCTCCCTAGTTGTATAATGGCTATCGAAATCACTCATTCAAAATCAAAAAATGATTCTACCAGAAGTACATACTCATTTATATGGTTTTTATCCCATTGTTTCAAAGTGCCATAATCACTGATGAACAATTACTTTGCGCCCATATATATGGTACTATAAAGCTCTGCTCTTTCATTTTACCAGGAAGATTCTTGTTCCACCAATATTTCTAGAACTCGAATACTCGAATTAACTTGTGCAAAATTATGAACAACACTGCAATATTTCAGAATGAACTCTTGAATCTAGAAATATATAAACGTACTGGGCGTCCTATTCACTATATAAATCTGTCCTCTTCTCTCTCATAAGTCAATGTGTTCATATCAAAACGTTCGAACGATTTAAGTATTTGCCTGCACCTGACAGGACATTCATTTCATTTTCCAAGATTAATGAAGTCATCTGTATATAGTATACGTATAGTAGTAAATATTATTTTTCTCGAATAAATAGTCTTCATAATAATACAGGCACATAACATTCATACAATTATTATTTTCTTTTCGTCTTCATGGATGTTATAAAAAAACTTTCACAAAAATATTTCAGGTAACAGATTGTTCCGACCCTCGTACATTTAGGTATTAGATACACTTAGGTGAATGAATGATAATATAAAATCAGATCTGCTAGGTTACCGACTGTTACAAATAAAGGCCTCGTTTGAAAGACGCCAAATCCCTGCAAAAAATTAAGGCTCTATTCCAAACCCAAGACATGATTTATGGCCGCATGACTGACAGTAATGGCAGTTGGAAATGATAATGCCCTGAGTTGTTTGGAATTATCAGTTTTTTCACTCAAGAGTTCATCGGAACAGAACGGCTTAGCCGTTCTTATCAATAACAGCGTATGGTTCTTTCATAAAAAGATTCCACTGATTTATAAATGTTTCAAAGATGGGTTTTGGTTATTCATTGTTTATTATAATTATTCACCATTTCACAATGTTGTAACACAGAAAAAGAAACGGAGCAAAAAGTATAGTTGATTATGTAGTTATATCTGATTTCCGATAAGGGTATTGTAGTCGTTATGATGTTTCCTGTAATCAAGGATACTAAATCCTAAACTGCCTCTTCAAGGATGGCTCAATCCGTTATTGAATGTCAAGTGTTGGGTCTTGTGTTTGCTATCGCTGTCTTGTACTCGGTTATTGGTGTTTGGTATCGACCCAAAAATATTTGACATCGTGTAAGTCATTTTTGAGAGCCCAGCCTGTATTACATTGCAATATAGAAATCGGACCAGCCTACAAAAAGTATACTTGACCTTCACCTTCTTGACATTATTGAAAATATCTATACGAAAAAGGTACATTTCGAAAATCACAACTACGAAAGAGATATACTATGCTATAGGGTGGAGACGATTACTCGTATCGTTTCTTCAAATGTGTTTTGATATAGGTAGTGTTCGTCTTCCAAAACATAGCCCAATATGTATATGATGATATTGAACTTTTTGTAAACGTATATATTTTTTCCGGTTGGCTCATTCTTTTGGTTGCAGTAAAAATGGACCTTTCTTGAATTGAGCCTAAAAAAATATGTGCATTCGAACGGCCTTTTTTTCTTTGGTAATCTCAACCCTCTTTTATTACGTGGTGTTATTCAATGTTATTCATGGAATATTGAGGAATAAGTGGACTCCTTTGGATTTTCAAAAAAAAAATACATTTGACATTTCAACTCAGTCTAGTATAAATGCGTTGGCAATTTCTGCAGTCAATACTCAACCAATTCAGAAAGATAAATCATATGAAAACCCTTATACAATTACCGTTAGAATGCCTGAAATGGCCAAATTCTTTTTTTCGCATAAGAAATTAGTCAAAAAATTGGAATTATATCTGAGAGTTAAGCACCCGCATTTTTTGAAATATAAAAAACTTTCACTAGAAAATCTTGTGCTCGAATATAGACTATATTAATAAGATTGGCAACTGAATCAGCAACCCCCAACCCTGGTTTATTTCTGACTAATACTGACAGTATTCCCAGTATTCTCGATATTTCAATAAATAATACCTTCAAATAAGACTCATATTTTTTGTACTTTATATACCAAAAACTGAAATTTCATCTTTGCATTTTGGACTTAAACTATTTTCAAATCAATAATCGAAAAGTTTTCATATGATGCAGACATTTTATTTGGCACTCACGGTGTGTATTTTATACTGATATGCTTTAATGTTTGTTTCAGCATCTAGTTTGTTGAATTGGTCATATCAAAACACGAAACCCTGCGAGGTCTTCGTGGGGGACAATACACAAATCATACCCGCTTCAAAAACTGCCCCGTCCGAAACGAATCTTTCGACATCGACCCGACCGAAAACTTCGAATTCTGGAGGTAAATACGAGCATGTTCATTCCAGAAAACGTAGACAGATTTTAGGTACACCGCATGCTTCTGTGTTATCGACTGCTACCACCAACACCAGTAGCCCCCCTATTATACTCGGACCAGCCACACTCGATAGTTTGCATGGCAGTACAATTAAACCTTTGCATGATTTGAACAATCTTACTTCGAAAAATATCACTCTTCTTGATGTTGCACTTCCAACTAATGGCTCGCTTCCTACCGAAAATGAGGATATCGAGTATACAACCCTCAATTACTCAGGAGGAACTACTTCGGAAGTTTTCACCGACAGTTCGCAAAAGGAATTCGAGAGTACAGTGCAGTCTGTTCAGAACAAAGAATCGGTGAAATATGTTAATATGACAGATGTCGTAGGTCGTGAAATTGATTCTGATAAATTCATCAGTAGTTATGAAGATTTGGATAGTGTAGAGCGGTTTGATGAAGAAAACAATCCGATCAATACGTCAAAACAAACAATATCAGATACAGCAGAAGAAACAAAGGATCATAATGTGGAACCCATCACAGAATATGAAGATAGCGAATCAGAATCATCGCTCTTCAAATTAGATAGAGAAGTTTACGATGAAATAAACAGAGACTATAAATCTTCTGAAATTCAACACGATGAGCCATTTTTTTCCATCGGAGATGAGGGTGACATCAACATCGTTAAATTGAACAACCATTCATTATCAACCAACCAGAAATCCAAAGCTATCTACAACTCTAAAATCATCGATTCCAAAGATCAAAGCTCCAAAGAATTGACAGATGCCAACTTATCCATTCTTCCCTCAGAATTAGGAATGGACCTTAAAAAAATGCATTTCAATGACCCGGTTGTTTTTCATAACATTTCCACTAACAGGAAGCCATCGAATGTTTTCGAAACTAACAGTGTTGATCCCAGAGTGAAAGTAATTGACTTACCCCTCTTACACAACCCAAGCATGGCATCAAACACAAGATTTGTAATAAACTTAACCATAGCCGCCGATCCTGATGTTAATTCTCCTCACTCTGAGCAATCTGTGTATGTGCTTTCTGTATCAGTACCGACCGCCACTAATGGAGAACCAAGTGTCAATGTTGAATCAAAAGAAAATATACCGAAAGAATCGATCAAAGTGCCAGATAAACCGGTAACAACGGATTATAAAACAGTTGAAAACATCAAAGATAATTCTGGTGGTGCTTGTGAATGTTCCTGTCCCTGCTTAGATTCTAATACGTTTTCAGAACCATTGAGCAGTGAAGACTACAATTATGACAATTTAGTTATACAGCCGCTGAATATGTCGACTACTGAGAATGGCATGAGTAGCACAGACATAGTTTCTTCCAGCCTCACTACTGAGTCGTATGCTGACCTCTCTTCTACCACAGATTCGACTGGTTTCACCTCGACATCCGAAGTTTGGTCGACTCTTTGTCCAGAAATTACTACAAAATTGCCACCACCACCTACAATTCTCATTTTAGAAGGTATGATAGAGTGATTGCTCAGCTGAACTGACCACCTCATCGATATAAGCCGTTCAAATTTCACTGAGTTCATATAATCATTAGGAGTTCACCACTGTGTGTACCATCAGCTCCAGTTAAACCTGTTCATCTGCATGCCTGGCTGTCACGTTTTGTGTGAATCTATTCACCAACATATACTCACGTAAATCTTAATTTACATACATAGTCATTGTCTTTGTGCAAGTTGATCAACCTAATACTGCTTACCATTTCACATTTCATATGTTACCCAGGAGCACTGGGTATAATTAATTCATAATATTCCAACCAGATCTGGGATAAAATCTAATATGTCAATCTAATACTACTCTTCAATGTTCATTTGGTTTCCACTCAAGTATTGTGGCAATTGAATCATTGATGATCTATCAACTTGAAAAAAGATTGTACATTCATGTGTTAAGAGATCCAAATAAAACAATTGGTATCGAGAAGAATACAATACTATCGGTCTTCAAAACATTCGACAAAACCTCACTAAACATAATTAACATCTTCAGTATACTATAGTTTATTTCTACCACTTTCGAACGTAGTTCTGAAATGAACATTATAGAATTATTGAGGTGATTCATATACGATTTTCAACCATATATGATAGAATTATAGTGCTATGTATTATGTGAAGTATAACAGCAACGAAAGTTAATTGCACGTAATTTTATTGAAATATTATATACAATAGTGCAGACTGAACATTTTGAATTTTGGTATTATAAATGCCAAATACTTCGTTAAAACTTTTCCTAGAGATCAAATAATACTGTATCAATTTTCTTCTATATAATAAAAGAAAATATGTAATAGAAATTTCTGGTCATTTGTTCTAATCTTTCCATAGTTTTTTTTAATCGTTCGGCTGAATTATGTTTCCATCCCAGTTGAAAAGATGTTTCGCATGACAGTGAAAGTTAAATAATTATCGCATGCTTCCATCACGAATGGGTCGTACATTGCATGTATACACATCATGTTGTTTTCGCCAAAAGCCTAGGAACTTACTTTCGGTGATTTTTCGTTCTCTAGGTGCTCGTACCTTTCCGGCCCAGTCATTTCCACCAGATGGAACTACTTTTTCACAAATCGCTCTCGGCCAAAGATTGTCCAAAGAAATTCCGCCTTACGGTTATTGGAACATGCAGTTCTACCAATCTGAGGCCGCTTACGTTCAATTCGACTACAACATTCCTAGAGGTGCCAGTATCGGTGTTTACGCTCGGCGAAATGCGCTTCCCACCCATACGCAGTACCATATCCTGGAGGTCCTCAGTGGGTTCAAAGCGAGAACAACACGTGCGTCACATGTAAGTAGTTCGTCCACAATCACAACTGCCAAATGTTTTGTTGAAAACTTGTTATTGAGTTCCTAAAAAACAACGCGCTGAAAATATTTTCAATTCATTTTGAAGACGATTGATCTGAGTGCTAGAGATCTCATTTGACCAAGGTATCTAGAGAATAATTTGTTTTCTGCTTTTATTATGGTGGTTTTTAGTCACATGAAAATGTCAACCATACAAAATAAATCGCTTATCAATTCAAAATGTTCAATAATAAAATCAAAAAATATAATACCGAAGCAACAATAAACAGATTCTATGACCAAAAAGGTCTACCGGATAAAATATGTAGTTGATACATACATACATATAATATATACCTAATTATAGTTGTAACATTTATTGTCAATACTACTTATTGGAACTTTGTACTTACTCAGCCTCCAACAGCAAAGATAAAGATTTTTTGTTTTCGATTTGATGAAACTCGTAAAGTGAATTTCAGAAATTGTGTATCTTTCGCTCACCTGACAGTTTGCCATCGCAATAGAGTAATTACGAAATGCCTTCTACTTTCATACTTCATACTTACCATGGAGACTGAACGACCAATATATGCAATAATTTTTTATCAGAGTCGATCATCCAAACTGTGGTGGAAGCTTCACCCCACTTGTATATATAACTGACAATATACTCAGGAAGTTTTGCATTTTTTATAATATGGTAATTGCGTATTGGGGCAAATATTCCAATTCGACCTAGAAAAAGATGAGAATCTTTTTATTTTTCATTTTCAGTAGAGTAGAGAAAACCAAAATATTTGATTTCATGACATATCTGCCTCCTCAAAAAACATTAAAACAAAATCAGAAACAGTTTTGGTGGAAAATCGCTGCTTCACTTAGGAGTTTCTACCTATGATACCTGGCCACAAGGGTTGAGAATGATAAAAGTTATCAAGGAGCTCGAACCAAAATTGAAAGAATATTTCCAGATTCAATAATAATAAAACAATCGTTGATTTTTTCACAATCGAGGTTTCAAATTATATAAAATCATTTGTCATGTGAAAATCTAATAGTTTCTTTTTTGTTTATATTTTTCGCAAATGATAAGATGTATAGGCATTAGCTTCTTGGACTTGGTAAGTCAATTAACAAATATGTTTTTTTTTATATTTTCAGCAGTCCACTGTGAAGAAAGAAGTCACGCATTATATGGAGCAAGGTCACTGGTTCCTATCTTTATATAACGACGATGGAGACCCACAAGAGGTAACATTCGTTGCCGCTGTAGCTGATGACATGACCCATAACTGCCCGAACGGTTGTAGCGGAAAGGGGGAGTGCCTAATGGGTCACTGTCAGTGCAATCCAGGCTTCGGAGGAGATGACTGTAGCGAAAGTAAGCCAATTTTCCCAATTTCAATATACCTTGTGACTCATAATCTCAAGAACATTCCTGAGCCATTAACCATCTCGCCTGCGCCTTTGCATGACTGAATGTCTTTCTGTTAGGTGTTTGCCCAGTGCTGTGTAGCCAACGAGGTGAATACATCAATGGAGAATGCCAATGCAACCCTGGTTGGAAGGGAAAAGAGTGCCAACTGAAACATGATGAATGCGAAGTACCGGATTGTAACGGCCATGGGCACTGCGCGAATGGAAAATGCAACTGCATCCGCGGCTATAAGGGAAAATTCTGTGAAGAAGGTAATTCTCTATCTTCTGAGGTTACAGCATATCACTCTTTCCTTTTGTCCTGGAGTACCCATTCTATTAAATGTTTGCTTGCAAATATTGTTCTGAAGGTAATTTTTTTTGACAGCCGACTGTCCTCATCCTACTTGTTCGTCTCATGGCTATTGTGTGGAGGGTGCATGCATATGCAAGAAGGGGTGGAAAGGTTTGGATTGTAGTCAAATGGACAAGGACGCCCTTCAATGCCTTCCTGATTGTTCCGGTCATGGAACGTTCGATTTGGAGTCGCAAACTTGTACTTGTGAACCAAGATGGTCTGGAGAAGATTGTTCGAGAGGTAACAATTTCAAAACAGTATTCAAATCTATAGCTAGTATGGAACAGATTATTCAATCAGAAGCTTATTGAAACTCAGATCAACGAGAGAAATACCCGATTGAATTTTTTTTTTCAATTGAACCATTTGTATATCAATTCAGTAAATATATAGTTATCGGGCTGCCTTGGAAAACAAAAATTTCTGGTGAAACTTACGTATTTCGGCCACCTGAACTAAAAATTCAAATGAAATTTTTGGGTCTCTCAAATAGTTTCGGAGATGTTACCTTCCAAAGACAGGAAAACCGGGATTGACGCATTCTTTTCTATTTCAGCTAATTCCGCTCGAAATCTCTCCTTTCTATCAGCACAATATACACAACTAATACCACCTTCTGCATCACTTTCCAACAGAATTACGAGCAAGACTCTAAAAAATAAATCCTCATAGGAAATCGAGGTTATCAAAACAGTAGAACGCGTTCTACTGTTCTTGAAGTCTTCTAGTGGAAAATGCAAAAATGCTTATAATTCGGTTGAAAAGTGATGAAGAAGGTGGCGTAGAATGTGTATCCTTTGCTGATAGAAAGAAGGAGGAATTTTGAGCAGAATTAGCTGAAGAAGAAACGTATGCGTCAACCCTGCTTTTCCTGTCATTAGGGTGTGGCATATCTCCGAAACTAGTTGAGAGCCCCAAAAATTTCATTTGAATTTTTTGTTCAGGAGGCCAAAATACGTACATTCCACAAAGTTGTTTTTCAAGGCCGATATATTTACCGTTACTATTATAGATTCAAATGAAACTAGTAATATGTGTTGTTGTACTAATACCAAAAAATGTTTTCCTAGTCTAGGACGACAATGTACTATACTTCGTTGTTTCTCAACTATGTTGGCATAATTGAGAGAAATCCATTTCAGTACCTAACTAACCTTTTAGTTACAACTTGAAATTGTACAAATCCACGAAAATACACTATTGCTGCTTGAGCCTTCGAAATTTCGAATTTAACATATCATTTTGACTATTCTTCCTCAGAACTATGTGACTTGGATTGCGGTAGTCATGGTCATTGCGTTTCGGATGTTTGTCAATGCGATCCTGGATGGTCAGGGGAATACTGTAACCTGAAACAGTGCGATCCTAGATGTAATGAGCATGGTCAGTGCAAGAATGGAACCTGTCTTTGCGTAACCGGTTGGAATGGAAAACATTGTACGATAGAGGGTTGTCCAAATAGTTGTTCTGCTCATGGCCAATGTCGATTCAATACCGAAAATATGTGGGAATGTCGATGTGATAATGGATGGGATGGTCCCGATTGCAGTATCTTGTTGGAACAGAATTGTAACGACGGTAGAGATAATGATAAGGGTAAGTTCCTTTAAATCGTTCTGCACTCTCGATAATAACAATAGATGTTCCATAATTCCTAATTTTGTGTTGTTATTCGTTTATAAAATACTCGAGTCAGTCCCAGTTTTGTTAATCGAAATTCCAAAAAAAAAGTCTGCTGAACATTTACTTAACTTTCTAAAAAGGTATTGTGTAGAATATCAATATTCTAAGAATAATCAAGTATGAATATTCATAAATAGAATATTCTATGCATGTTCATTCAAGAATATTCCATTGATATTCTCAGATGTTCATTTTATGATGAAGACCATATCTGGTGCTGTATGGGTGGCTGGGGGGGATGTGTGGGGATCTGTTACTGTTTGAAATGGCTCAACAATGATGAATCTTGGCTTTTATATTGGTGATGGGCTCTCACGAAATCCTTGCCCAATTCTTTCCAGAGATGCACTCGAAATGACGTGACAGCTATTCATGAGGGCAAATAAATTATAAGAGAATCAATTGTATAAATCAGAAGATATAATCTATTACTCATTTGTTGCACAGACGGGCTTGTAGATTGTGAGGACCCGGAATGCTGTACAAACCCTGTATGCAAAAGCAGTCAATTATGTGTGTCTTCACCGAAACCAATCGACATTCTCTTGCGTAAACAACCACCGGCTATAACAGCTTCCTTCTTCGAGAGGATGAAATTTCTCATAGATGAGGGTAGTCTGCAAAATTATGCTCGACAAGAAACATTCAATGAAAGGTGAGTTCTTCATTCTTACTGCCAAATACTTTTTTGAACTCTTTTCAATGTCATACAATTACATGTCTAAATGTTATATGTTGAGGTTTTTACTAGCCGCATTGTTGTGCCCCATGTTATCACACTCCCATTTATGTAATTCTTTTAACTTCCACTGAACTCTTTTACTTGCTTGTTAATATTTGGTTCACTAGTGATTCTGCTCGTGAATGTTAAATGATGACAGGTGTCCATAGAGTTCTCGATGATTTTTGAACAAGCAGCTCCTTAACTTCAACTTGATCTAATACTAATTCATCAATTTCACTTTCTTCATTCTTGCTGCTCAGTGTATTTTGGAACCACTTCAATACGAGGTAAGGCTGGATGCCATCAAAGTCACCAATTACGTAGTAGTAGTAACATATATAGATTGAAAATCACCCGATAATATTTATTTGTATATTATTTGTGCTTGTTTCTTGTGTATGTCACATCCACTTGTGTTCGTGTTCTCTTAGTTTGCTTCAGTTCAATGTTGATTTGTAGAAATCATCAACTTTCTATCTAACTCAAACATTCATTCCCAGTCGTTCAGCTGTTGTTCGTGGCCGAGTAACAACTCCAATGGGAATTGGGTTGATGGGAACCCGAGTCAGTACTAGTACTCCTCTAGAAGGTTTCACTCTCACGAGAGATGACGGCTGGTTTGACCTTCTTGTCAATGGCGGAGGAGCTGTCACACTTCAGTTTGGAAGGTCGCCCTTCAGTGCCCAAAGTCGTATTGTTTTCGTACCTTGGAATGAGGTAGTTATAATCGACAACGTTATAATGACAACTGGAGAAGAAAGATCTGTCAACAACATACCTCAACCTTGTAACTCACATGACTACGACACCATGAAACCCGTTGTACTTGCGACGTGGAAGCATGGTTTTCAAGGTGCCTGTCCAGACAAGAGTGCAATTTTAGCTGAATCTCAGGTGGTGCAAGAGAGTCTTCGAATTCCGGGAACTGGACTGAATTTGGTTTATCATAGTTCACGCGCTGCAGGATATCTATCAACCATCCAGCTGCAACTAACTCCTGATGAGATTCCATCAGATCTCAAACTCATTCATTTGAGAATCACTATAGAAGGTATCCTGTTCGAAAAAGTATTCGAGGCCGATCCTATTATAAAATTCACCTATGCCTGGAATAGATTAAATGTGTACAGACAACGAGTTTATGGAGTAACGAACGCTATAGTTCAAGTTGGATACGAGTACCGTGACTGTAAGGATATCATTTGGGATGTTCAAACCACCAAACTGAGTGGTCACGATATGAGCATTTCAGAAGTTGGTGGATGGAATTTGGATATCCATCATCGATACAATTTCCATGAAGGTAGATTTCATGTACTTCAATAATAGTACAGGAATTCTAATTTATTACTGTTTCAGGAATTCTGCAAAAAGGTGACGGTTCAAACATATATCTCAAACACAAACCTCGAGTCATCCTAACCACAATGGGAGATGGACACCAGAGACCACTAGATTGTTCTGACTGTGAAGGCCAGGCTTCCAAGCAGCGTCTTTTAGCACCCGTATCTCTAGCCAGTTCGGCAGATGGATCCTTATTCGTCGGTGATTTCAATTTGGTCAGAAAAATACAGACTGACGGTGTTGTCAGGACAATTGTCAGGCTTAAGTAAGGAATTATTGTTTATTTCAATTAACTCTGAGCTAATTATTCAACAATTGTTTTAGTGCTACGAGAGTTTCCTACCGATATCACATGTCTCTGAGTCCATTAGATGGTACACTATACATATCTGATCCAGAATCGCATCAAATCATCAAAGTTCGTAGCACAGATGACTACAGTGATCCTGACCACAATTGGGAAACGGTTGTGGGTTCTGGGGAAAGATGCCTTCCGGGAGACGAAGCTCATTGTGGGGATGGTGCTCTAGCTAGAGATGCAAAGTTGGCATATCCTAAAGGAGTAGCAGTATCGAATGATAATGTTCTCTTCTTTGCTGATGGCACAAATATCAGAATGGTTGATAGAGATGGTATTGTAACAACAGTTATAGGAAATCACATGCACAAATCACATTGGAAACCGTTGCCTTGTGAGGGTACCTTAAATATCGAAGAAGTCCATCTACGTTGGCCCACCGAACTATCCATCAATCCTTTGGATAATACACTTCATATCATAGATGACCATATGATTCTTCAACTGACTCTAGATGGCAGAGTGAAAGTTATTGCAGGAAGACCTCTACACTGCGCATCACCAATTAGTGGATATGATATCGATCTTGCTACACATGCTACCTTAGTTATGCCACAGAGTATTGCATTCAGTTCTTCTGGTGAGTTGTTCGTAGCAGAGAGTGACTCGCAAAGAATAAACCGAGTAAGAGTCATCGGAACAGACGGTAAAATATCACCATATGCTGGTGCAGAATCGAAATGTAATTGTCTGGAAAGAGGTTGTGACTGTTTCGAAGCTGATCATTTCCTAGCTTCGAACACCAAATTCAATACCATCTCTGCAGTTACTGTAAGTCCAGATGGCCACGTGCACATTGGCGATCAAGCAAATTATAGAATCAGATCTGTTATGGCTAGCATTCCTGATGCTAGCATTTCTCGAGAGTACGAGATATATTCACCAGAAACACAAGAAATTTATATATTCAATCGATTCGGCCAGCACATTGCTACTAAAAATATTTTGACAGGAGAATCTAGTTATGTCTTCACGTACAATGTCAACACCAGTAATGGTAAACTAAGTACAGTCACAGATGCTGCAGGAAATAAAGTTTTTCTACTAAGAGATTACTCTAGCCAGGTGAACTCTATAGAGAATACAAAAGGGCAGAAATGTAGATTACGCATGTCCAGAATGAGGATGTTATATGAGCTCAGTACTCCAGACAACTACAACGTAACATTCGACTACCATACCCCAACTGGCTTACTCAAAACTAAACTTGATAGCAGCGGTCGAAGTTATGTTTACAACTATGACGAGTTTGGCAGATTGGTCTCGGCTGTAACTCCAACTGGAAAAATTATAAGTCTTTCTTTCGATCTCAGTGTGAAAGGAGCTACTGTAAAAGTTAGTGAAAACAATAAGAAGCCTTTGTCAATGCTCATCAAAGGATCCAGTGTGTACACTAGACTTGAGGATGTGGAAAATAGAATTATTCTTCTTGCAGATGGCAGTACTACGAGCTTATCATCATGGACGCACAGTATTACAACTGATACTGTACCATACAATATACTGGCTGACAAAGAAACCATTTTGGGTGAAAGTTATCCTGTCCCAGCCAAGCAAAGGACCGAAATCGGTGGAGATCTCGCTAATAGGTTCGAATGGAGATATTTCGTTAGGCCGAATCCTAACTCCAAAGGAAAGAATCTTTTGCCAAGAATTATCACTAAAGTCGGTAAGAAACTGAGAGTGAACGGGGAAAATTTACTCACCATGGAATATGACAGAGATACAGCTTCGGTTTCAGTTTTTATGGATGACAAAGTAGAGTTGCTCAACGTGACATATGATCGATCAGCAAGACCAGTCAAATGGGGGCCGAGAAATGGAATATTCACCGAGGTTGAGTTAGAATATGATAGATTTAGCCGCCTAAGTAGGTGGAAATGGGGAGATTTAAGTGAAAGTTATGGATTCGATAGGGCCGGTAGACTGAACGAAATCAAGTATGGTGATGGATCATCTCTTGTTTATGCATTCAAGGACATGTTCAGTAGTCTGGTAAGTAAATTTTTGAAAAAAAATTTTCAATTGCATTACTGACTGTGTTTTTTTTTCAGCCATTGAAGGTCAGCACCCCTAGAGGATCTGATTATCTTCTCCAGTATGACGATTCAGGTGCCTTACAATCTCTGACCACTCCAAGAGGGCACATTCATACATTCTCCCTACAAACATCTCTTGGTTTCTTTAAATATCAGTATTTTTCTCCAATGAATCGCCATCCTTACGAAATAATGTATAATGATGACGGACAAATTCTAGCCAAAATATATCCCCACCAATCTGGAAGAGTATCCTACGTTTATGACGACGCAGGAAAACTTGAAACTACTTTAGCAGGCATGAGTTCAATTCATTATGTATATCACGAAACATTAGATCTTGTCAAGAATATCGAAATTATAGAACCAAATATTGAGATCAGGCAGGAATTCAAGTACCATGCTGGTATTCTGAAAGATGAGAAACTAAAATTCAATAGTAAAAGTGGACTAGACAATGCTCATTATAAATACCAATACGATGGAAATGCACGACTATCTACTATTGACGTAGATATAAATGGTAAAGAATTGCCACAACTCAGATTAAAATATAATCAAAATCTTGGTATACTGGAAGGAATAAGTGATTTGAGAATTTACAGGAACACCTTCAATAGATCAGTTATGCAAGATACCACGAAACAGTTCTTCACAATAACAGATTTTGATGAACATGGAAGAATAAAGACGATACTCATCAACATTAAATCATTTGATGTATTCAGACTGGAAGTTGAGTACGATTCGAGAAATAGAATCAAGATGCAAAAACTTCTCGTTGGACGGTCTCAGTTCCTTGATAGAATAGCATATAATTCAGATGGTCATGTATTGGAAGTAGTCGGTACGAGTAATTGGAAATACGTTTATGATGAAAATGGCAACATTATCGGTGTCATTAAAGAAAAAGAGAAGATAACTCTAGGATACGATAGTGGAGATCGGGTGGTTCAGTATGGGGATGTTGAATTCAATAGTTACGACGCCAGAGGATTCGTGGTCAGGAGAGGAGAACAAAAATACAGATACAACTCAAGAGGACAACTTATTCATGCCTTTGAAAGAGATAAATTCCAAACTTGGTACTTTTACGATGATAAGCAGAGACTTATTTCGTGGAACGACGATAAAGGGAACATCACCCAGTACTTCTACTCGAATCCGTCTAATCCAGATTTAATTACTCATGTTCATTTTCCCAAGTCTGCGAGAACGTTCCGATTTTTATACGACTCCCGAGATGGAATAATAACAGTTGAAACGTCTGAACAAAGGTTCTATGTCGCGTCAGACCAAAACGGTTCACCTTTGGCTTTGTTTGACATTAATGGCAATTTAATCAAGGAAATACGAAGGACTCCTTTCGGAAACATTCTACTGGACACGAATCCGGACTTTTATCTGCCTGTTGACTTTCACGGCGGCATTTTGGACCCCAACACCAAACTCATTTACCTGAATAAGAGACTTTATGATCCGGTTGTTGGTCAATGGATGACACCTGCCTGGGAAAACCTTGCAACAAAGTTAACAACGCCAACAGATGTTTTCATATACAGATTCCACAACAACGATCCGATCAACTCGAAACTTTCCATAAATTATATGACAAATTTGAGTAGCTGGCTGAAAATGTACGGATATGATATGGAAAAAATGCTAGGTTCCCAGTATATTGGCAATATGATTTATAGACCCAAAGCACTCGTAACATCTCCTCAACTAGCACCTGATTTTGGAATTATGTCTGGACTACAGTGTATTGTGGATAAGGTTAGTATGCACATGATATATTACCTTCATGGAGGAGGATCATATATTGAGATCATTTCCAGAAACTGAAAAAAGTCGGTAATATCAAATGAAAGAATGAAATCATTCCATCGGCTTAAGTAAAACAGATATTGGTGAAGTATGTTCAAAATAGCGCATTTACCGCACTAGTGTAGTCGTTTACCAAGTCAATCACTCGCTACAAATTTGAGATAATTCACATAAAGGAAAAAAAATATTTTAAATTCGAAAAATCTAGCGAAAAACCAGGTGTCCCCTGGGATATTATTTTATCATATCAAAAATGTCAAATTTTCACTCTCAGAAGGGAATAAAGAGAAAGAAAATAAATCATAGTGAATGTTTTTCAGATCTAGATAACATTATTCGAATCGAAATTTTGTGATTAAGAGACTTAATATCCCTATCCCGGATACCGCTTGTTAACAATCAAGAATGCGAGGTATCGAGAGGATTTTTATGTATAGTATACACCCTTAGGTCTGACTGGCGAAATGGAAAACAAACATTAAACAAACAAACAAAAACAAGTACACCCAAATATTTTTGAATGTGATTTTTATGGTACCTTCACTCATACCATGACTACACCTGAAATAAAATCTAGCAACTTTTCCAAGCCCCTGTAGACTCCAGACTAGTTTATATAAAAACTTATGGGATAACATATAACCTGGAAATAAGTAATATAGATGGAAAAGACAGTCCAGAATAGAAGTGATGTCGAATCATTTAGTTGAAAAAATGGAAATATTCTTGGTTTATTAGAATAGATATATAAAGACTTTTCAACTGTTACGCTTTCCTTCAATACTTATCTTGAATGTACAAATAGCATATCTGCCTGTCAAGCGGAAGGCCGGGGTTCGAATCCATTGCTCGCACAAGTTTCGACTTCTGAGGGTTGACTTTCGTCAGCTGGTTGAGGGAACGAACAATTTTAGAACAAGAACAATAATTAGTGCGTCCAGAAAACAGATCGTTCTGGTTAGGAACGGCTAATGTTTTTGGGTGCCGTAGCGCTCTGGTACGACTTACTGATTCTTTCAGTAGCGTTTTTGGTAAATCTACTGTGGGAAAACCCAGAAAACCCACAGTGGTTCCAGGATTAATTTTTAAAAGGATGCATGGTTTGCAGAAACCGAATCGTTTCTTGATTAATTGATCTTGATTGAAACGAATAATATTATATCGTAATGCGTAAACTCATGTATGTGAATTATTTCAGATAAATGAAAAGTTCATGGATCTCAGCTTCGTACCGAAGCCTCTTCTGAAGATGGAGCCGAAGACAAGAAATCTTCTGCCCAGAGTAGCCTATAGACGGTCTGTATTCGGCGAAGGAGTCCTGATATCTAGAGCAGGAAGCAGAGCCCTAGTTAGTGTAGTAGAAGGAGTAAATGGTGTAGTGCAAGACGTAGTAACGTCCGTTTTTAATAACTCTTTCTTTTTGAATCTGCAGTTCAGTATTCATGATCAAGATGTTTTCTATTTCGTCAAAGACAATGTACTTAAAATACGCGATGACTTAGAAGAGCTCCGTAGATTAGGAGGAATGTTCAATGTTTCGACACACGAGATCACTGATCACGGATCATCGATACCTATTAAAGAATTGCGATTGCACAATCCTGATGCAGTAGTTATCATCAAATACGGTGCTGATCCAGATTTGGAGACGCACAAAATTTTAAGACACGCACACAAAAGAGCAGTTGAACGGGCTTGGGAAATTGAAAAGCAACTGGTTGCTGCGGGATTCCAAGGTAGAGGTGAGTGGACAGAAGAAGAGAAAGAAGAGCTCATCTCCCACGGCGACGTAGATGGTTATGAGGGCGTCGATATACACAGTATACACAAATACCCGCAGTTAGCTGATGACCCAGGAAATGTAGCCTTCCAGAGAGACACTAAACGAAAACGCAGAAAGAGTGGTGTTCGACGGGGCAGAATACACAGGCACGAGTCGTGATTATTCAAGAATAGTGATATTTATTAAAAACAGCAGAAATATTTTTATGTGCCATACTCCAACATCAAATCAAATCCTAACTAGTCGTGTTTTCGAAACCTGTTTACAAAGACAAATTACTATTTTTAATAAATTCATGGCAATATTTTGGTACACACGAATGAAGCCGTGAAACTGTCCAATAAATTTGTAACTGTGTTGTGTAAAAGCAATCAAAAGGCCTATTTAAGAATGGATGAGTTTTTCTCCTACAGGGTAGCCAAGTTACTCTAAGGATTAGGTACTGTTAAAACGAAACAAAACAAATGACTCTGAACATAGTTTATTATAGCTAAGGCAATACTAAAGAACTGTACATATATCAGAAGCTTTTTATATGGAAACTACTAGTGAAATGCTATGATGAGTACTGAATGATTGATTTTATTATGCTGCAACTTCTTATGAACGTTTATTCAAAAAACTTCATTGAATATGTAGCATTCGACTGATACATTATTCATTCACAATGAATGTATATATACATGTATATATATATATATATATATATATATATATATATATATATATATATATCTATATAATTTGAGCATAGTCCGTAGATGTAAATATTTATTTATGGTTTTATTAAGTTTTACAATTCTATTCTTGGTGCTTAACTCCACAACTATCAATATTAGATTTCTCCGGGCCATCAATATCCAAATAGGCCATGTATCATTAGAATAGCGTACTACTGTGACTTTTTATAAAATTGCATAATAGGAAATATTCTTGAAACTGATATCATTCACCAAATTATATTCTTTTGCCATAGATTAGCAGCATATACATATATATATATATATATATATATATATATATATATATATATATATATATATATATATATATATATATGTTCTTAGGTACAGCTGTTGTAATGATAAATGAACATTTTTTATAAATTTGTGTGTACCCATATTCCAAAATAACTTTTTCACTTTTAGTTTTTCGGCATGTAAGAAATGGACTCTCTCAGATGTGATTAGGTAAGGGCGAATAAAGCCGAAATGTGGATAAGTGATATTTTTTCTAATGTGACTAACAAAGCAATACTTTGTATCTTATATGTCTTAATTATTCTTAAATTATTATATGATGTGCAATTGTTGTGTGGTTGTTGTCAAACAACCAGCACTTGTAATGCATTAAAAATATTGATGACCATATTCGTAAAATATTGTAAGTGATATTTTGTGTGTATATAAATTTATTGTGTATATTGTTTTTATATGTAAATATATTTTGTTTTATTCAGTAATATAATCGTTTATTAAATGCAGAAGTATTTATCAATGCGTGTATCATTTCGTGTAAAATGCAATTTGAAAAATCCTACAAATAGATTACTAACGAAAAACGCTCTCGTCACTCAAATTACAAGTTTTTCACTGAAAAGATATAAATCTCATTTTTTATATCCTCCTTGAGGAAGTTATTGTATAGCGAAACATATGTGTAGCGATTTTGTAAATCCGTTGCCACTGAGAATCGTACTTGAAACTGTGATTTTGTTAATCACATTGTACTTTAAATTCATTTTTCTGTCTTGAATGATGACATCGAAACTTTTGGTGTTAACGGGACATTTTCAAGAGATCAATTTCTCTAACACCAAACTGATTATATATATATATGTATAGTATATATATATGCCCCAATATATATATATATATATATATATATATATTTCTCGTTAGCACACTGAAAAGATTCTCACGGATGAAGTATGATGCGTTGGGTTTGGTTTCTGGGAATTTCATTCCGTGTTCGTGGTTTTGATCATCTACAGGCTAATGCTTATAACGTTTTGTAATTTGTCTCGAGTTGAGTTTGGATGATCGAAACTGGCAAGCAATTAGTTTTAACATCATAGAAGATGGCAGAATTAAAAGGTGAGACGTTTACCGATAAGGTTGTGAGATTATCCTTCATATTGGATCAGGGAAGAAAAGGAGAAGAGAAGAGGTTTCAGAAGCGATTTTTGAATCAAAGGGACCGGTTGAAGAAAACACATTTCAAAGAAAAAAGTAAAAAGACAGACCACAAAATATTTATTTCAACAAGGTAAGGAAGAAAAAAGCAAAGAGGAGAGAGAGCCAGCGACAGAGAAGAAGAGAAAACAGAGAAGAAAGAGATTTTCAATTGTTTTTGTAAGGTGTTTTTAGAAAAAAGTTTTTAGTCAGTAGTTTTCATTTGATACAACACACCGCAACAAGACACCACAAGGAGCAGCGACAAAATATCCTCAGGAAGGTCTCATAAAGCAGACACAGATCAATGATAGAAGTTGGTACCAAAAAGAATCAATGGATCGCAAGAGAAAAATATATAATATGGGATTTTATGGAATTCACAATGCAGAAATGAACAGAGTAATAAGTTACACGAACCACAGCACCCAAGGAACCGCATAAATCATAAAAAATCCATAGAACACGGAAGTGCAACCCGAAATAACGCCAGTGAGGGACAGGGACACACAAAGGGGGTATTTTTAAACATTCCGTTGAACCTCGGAAAAAGGGTTTGTTGCTAAGTTTCATGGGTTCCAAGGGATCATCGGGGGCGGGGACAATGACAGTAGCCAGGAAAAGGTAAGTTTTTGAACATCGCATTGGAAGGGTTTTCCTGTTGTTAATTATCGCGACTTCCCAGGGATGAACTGGTTTGGGGATCATATATATATATATATATATATATATATATATATATATATATATATATATATATATATATATATATATATATATATATATATAAAAGTTTCCTTTTCATATCGTGAAAAGATTTTTCAGTCGGCCAAACATCAACATTCGATTGTGCTTCATGTTTTCAGATTATTATTTGACCTAAGATATCCATCAATTCAGGGGAGAATAAGGAACATTTCTCTTTACTGTTGAAGTTGAATTCGTCGGAATTGACAAACTTTTTACCTGATTTCATAAAGGGATAATATCCAATGTAATAAGTGATATCATGGAACGATTTGTAATATTCCACCTTAGCAATCAAGAGGTTAGCAAGTTTTGCAGGGACAATTTTTTTCTGATCAGAATTGTTTCTTCTAGTGATTTCTTTCTGGAGGAACCCGGAATATCTTCCCGAAAAGAAACTATATTTGGGTTTCGGTTTTCTATCCCACTCTTCGACCGCATTGAGAATATCTTCATCTGCTTCACCTGAGTGTGCTATTTTAACTTGCTTTGGCACAGATGCCAAATTATTCTTTTTTATACGTAGACTTATTTCTTTGTCTATTTTTTGTATGTGTGTCCTCACCTTACGAATAAATGATAAGGGAGTTAAGTACTTGGCTCCATTCATAATGTTGTGTTTCATGAATCTGAACCACCTCTCTATCAGCGCATTACTCAATCTTTGTTTTGTTTGTTGGTGGTCTCGGTAGTGTAGTGGTTAGCATATCTGCCTGTAAAGCGGAAGGCCGGGGTTCGAATCCTCGCCGGACCACCGTGCTGGGTAATCGCACGTTAAAAGGTAAGGCCTCGTTGATCCATTGCTCGCACAAGTTTCGACTTCTGAGGGTTGCGTTCGTCAGCTGGTTAACGGAACGAACAATTTTAGAACAACAAAGAACAATTTTAAAAGTGCTGACCACAAGGGATATAAAGGCATGTTTCCTTCCATTATTTCTTTCAATAACTTTCAAAATATTTGGTGAACTCGATTCATGGTTTGTATTCGATAAATAAATATTTTGGTTTACATTTAGGAATAATTTGAAAAACGGTGATCTCTTTTGTAGAGTTTTCATAGTTTTTGAATCAAAGGTAATGCTTTCCAATTTTTCTCCTGTAGGAGAAATGTCGATTTTCTCCACAAAATGCATATTGAGTTGAACTAACGCGTCATTGAATCGAACATCTTATTTTTCGGAAGAAAGAACTATCACGAAATTCCGAAATCATGCTATCGCGTCTTCTAGAGACTTCAAATCGAAAGATAATGCAAAAATTGCCTTTGTGCGAAATATTGCCGTTTTCACTGTTTTTTCAAAATTCTTCAATTACAATGCACACATTTTTTATAAAATGAGCACAGCAAAGAGAAATTTTAATCAATTTCTCCGGAATATCTTCGTTGCGATTCGTGTAATCATAACATATGTTCAGGTATTCTTTTAAATTCATACTATTGAATGATATCATTGTTGCATTCAGATTAACAAAACTAAAGTCGCTTACAAAAAAATCAAAAAGTGGCCAACCCTTATTGTCCATACAGAATTTCTTGAATCTATTGAATAGATCCATAATTACATTCGTGTCATGTTCTGATAAAATCATTTCCACTATTGGACACAAACTTTTATTTTCGAGGCTTACAGAACCACAAGAGTACAGTATTCTTGTACCCCGTTTTTGTTTAACAATTCCCCCAGTAGCGTCAAAATGAACAATTCTAGATTTTGACGATTGAGCAATTCGCAGTTGTTCCAAGCTGAAAATTTTCACATTCAAAGCCCAAATAGCACACGACGTCCTGAAGACGAACCATTTATGTCCCAGTTACGTCGATACGTCCCGGGACGTATGGGAGACATTCGAAGAACGTACATTTCCGGATGTTTCATGTATGTACTATATAGACGTCCCATGTAGGTACATATTTGGTCCCGTTCCAATCGGAATGTAATAAAAACGTACATGTTTGGAAGTACTATGTACGTACTGTAGTAAGTGTCCCGGGTACGTTCATAATAACTCCTTTTCAGGTACGTACATTTCGGAACGAGTTAGGGACATACCAATGACGTGCTTTTTTGATAATTCCTTGTACGTACTGTTTATAAGTATCATTGACGTACTGTTTGGACTTTCCAGGTGCGTACATATTGGGTCCCTTTCAAAATCGTATCTTTCGAAACTTTTGAGGGTCATAGTGATGACGTACATTTTTGGGAATCGTATGTATCTGGACGTCTCCTTGTCGTATGCCAAGAAACCTACTTTGTACATTCAGCTAGATCCCCTCAAGTCTAGTGTGGGCCAAAAAAGTACGAACTAGAAACGTCCCACATACGTACATTACCGTCCCTGTCAGGTAGGCCCAACGCGCTATCCCAAGTAGCACATCATATGGTGACTTCAAGTTAGTTACCCTATGTTCGAGTCAACATTGAATTTTTTTAGGAAGTTCAGTAACAATGAAAATATATTTGAAAAAACACTGAAGGATCACTGTCTTATATGCGATGGCGATGTGGAATATCACACTTGCTGTGCAAAAAGTTCTGGCCGTATTTTCTGGTATTGAAATTCACCACGTCGATATTTCAATTTTTCCAAATTTTTTCAGGAATAATTCATCATGAATATTGCATTACCAATATTGGTATATGTTCGAATATTTTAAAGTCATCACTCTAAAAATCCCGATACCCCTTTCAGTTGTGATTCGAAAATGACGAGTTGAATATTTTCATTTTACTTTGAAAACGATATTCAAGCATTATCAGAATTTGCATATCTATATTGCAGTATTATGCCAATATGCCACCTAATGTGATAATTCAATATTTTATTCTACGCTCCCAATGTCGAATGCACATCTATGCCACACAACTCTTCTTTAGAAACAAGTCTCTCCGTACCGTAGAGCGTTGTAGTGGTAAACAGTGAAATATTCAAAGTGAAGGTCCGGGTTCAAGTCTAGCCTTCAACTATTTCATTGATTATTCGCATTGAGGGAAATAATCACAACAAAACAATATTTTGTTCAATAAAGAAGAAAAACAACCTAATTCTAATAAACGTACTAATCTCAGACTTTTGTATAAAAAAAAATAGTATATTATGCAACGATCGTGTAATGATGGTTATTAATATATGAGCATAAACCGGGATACGAAACGAGCCGAAGGTGAGTTTCGTATGGTTTGTGCGAGTGTATTAATAACCATTACATGAGAGTTGCATACGCTATTTTATCTACACCCGATAAATAGTGAAGAACTACAAATATTATATTTATATTTGTATTGCACACAATAATACTAATTTAACGAATTTCTTTGAAAAATTCCACAGAAATGTAATTAATAGTATTACTTCGAGAAATAAAACGATGAGATATGAAAAGAAGATCAAAAATCAAAGAAAAAAAAGATTACTCGGGACCGGAATCGAACCAATGTCTCTTCCAGCTAGAATAATCAATGTCAGCGCCACAGACGGCTCGGCTACGGAGAGCCCACGAAATTTGATGAAAAAATAAGTAATAAATCATGCATTTGTCAAATGAAAAATTTAATCATTCTAACTGTATTTCTGTCGGTGAAGGTGTCGAAGGAGATTCTCCCATATCGCTGGTATCAGACATTTTGTTATGATTATCGAAGTTTGGCTATATTCTTCAAAAGTTCTATACCTATACCGATTTTGACTTGACAAATCTCAAATGCAGAGCATGCACAACATGCTTGATTGAAAAATAATGGGTTTCTATTGGTTGAAAATCTGTATCGTAATGAAAAATCTGTATCATAATGGATTTCATCATAAAACGGGTTGTGGGCATATAAGTGTATTATTAGAGTACGGGTGTAGATAAATATAATTCTTGTTCAGGTGTCAATATGCTAAAAATCTTGAAATCCGCGCAAAACCCTCACAAACGTTCTATTACTCCACGATTACTCCGCAATCTTGAAAATGCTCACAAATGAAGTAATTCTATAGTAGTAACGTAGACATTATAACTAACGGACTGGCCTTTATGCGACAGTTTTGCATATAATATAACACGATGCGGAATACAACAGAGAGAGTAAGGATATGCACATTGAAGTAATATTGTGAAGGACAAATGATAATAATGATAGTTTGAGCAGGGAAGACTACACAACACCTGAGCAGTCTCTGGTGAGTAGCGCCACCACTTTCCTGAGCTTAGGATGCAATCGGACCGGCAGCTAATGCGCATCCGGGAGAGAAATGCTTCTTCTCTCTGGTGCCGGCCGTGGGCATGCTGGGCTAACCACCTTGCAGGCCCTTAACTCTGGTTCCTATCACTAGAGGACAGGGCCCCCACAACCGACCCCATTCGGATAGGAGTCAAGGGCAAGGTGGAGGGGCCCAAACCGACGGACAGCCCAATGACAACTCTGGCAATGGAAACGGACAACGTTTTAAGTGGACCGACGAACTGAGAGACAACTTTATGCGGTGCTACGAGAGTGGTGAGCCCGACCGAGGGGGATACATGGCGAGAATGCAAGAGCTGTGGTGCGTGGCACACCCGGAGCATGCCGCCTTTTCCGCCCAAAATCTCAGGGATTATGTATCCCATCTTCGTGGCCGTGGCTATGTACATGACCCACCGAGGCCAGTTGAGCAGGCGGTAGAAATACCGCCAGTGCGATTGGTGGAGGAGAGGGTGTGCCTGGAAGCACCAAGAACCCAGAACATCGGGACCCGGAGGATGCTCCCAGAGTGAAGCCCCTCAGGCCAGAACAACTGGCCCGAGTGGATGCAGAGTCTCGTACTGCGCTTACAGAAGAGGCCGACATCTGGCAGATCAACTGTGCCATGCATGACGCGGTTCTGGCTCTTTCTGAGAGAGAAGGAGGTGACAGATCCTCCGACCCCTCTAGGAAACATGAACAGCGCATACACAAGAAGGAGGCTAAGATCAAGTCGGCGAGACAACACGCGTCTCGTATCCAATGTGTGATGGACCACTTAGCAGTGCGGCAAATCGCTGCAAAACTGCGGAGATACCATCACACATTGAATCGAGGAGTGCTGCTCACCATCAAGCAGCATTGCCTTGAGAGGATACGAATGCTGGTGGCTGCAAAAAAGTCACTAGTGAGGCGGGCGAGGGCTTTCTCAGAGAACAAACAGTTCCGCGAGAAACCCTCCCGCCTATTCCAATTGCCTCCGCGTGTTGTGGATAATCCGTTGGCCGCTGATCGGGTGGAATCCTTCTGGAAACGTATCTACGAGCATCCGCAACCACTCAACCGGGACACTCCAGCCCTGACGCAGTTTGAAGCTTTCTGTAGAAGGCTTCAACAGCGTGAGCCCGAAATACTGCGTCAACCGATAACCACAAATGAAGTTCGGAGAGCTCTTGAGGGGTTCGAAAAACTTTGCTGCTCCAGGCCCTGATGGCCTCAATAACTATTGGTGGAAAAAGTTATCGAGCACACACCACCATTTGGCCAGAATATTCAGTTCTTGGCTAAATGGAGAGCAGCTGATTCCGGAATGGTTTGTCGAGGGGCGATCCGTGCTAATCCCGAAGAACGGAGATTTGTCGGATCCTAAGAATTACAGACCGATAGCATGCTTGAATACGTTTAACAAGATGTTTACACGCATCTTGTACATGCGTACTCTCCATGCAGTTGACCAGGTGTTCGAACAGATATATGAGCAAAAAGGGTCGAAGAGGGGTTCCGCGGGCTGTAAGGAGAACTTGCTGATCGACAGATGTATCTCGCAGGACTCCGTGCAGTGTGGGCGGAATCTTTCTAAGGCCTGGATCGATTATCGCAAGGCATTCGATACAACATCATAGAGTTGTTGTTGTTGTACTTACTCGAGTGCCTTGTGGTACCCGATCAAATAGTGAGATGCATCGAACATTTGATGCCGCTCTGGAGGACCCGCTTCACTATAACATCAGGTGAAAGCAGGGTTCAAACAGAGCCGGTCATCATGAGAAGAGGTGTTTTTCAAGGAGATTCCCTCAGCCTCCTTCTCTTCTGTATCTCACTAATGCCATTGTCCGTTGCGCTCAGAAAAACCCGGACACATAAGTGGGGCACCCCTGGAAACCGAAGGCATAAGGTCACCCATCTTTTTTATATGGATGAACTCAAGCTCTATGCCTCTGGAGAAAGGGACCTACAGCAGTCCCTCAGGGTGGTGCAGGAGTTCACTCATGCTGTCGGTATGGAATTCGGGATTGACATATGTGCACTGGTTCATCTCAAAAGAGGACGATGCGAGGATTTCGCTGAGGATGCCCAGCTCGTAGACGGAAGCACTCTACATCATTTGAATGCCGGAGAGACATACGCCTATTTGAGTGTGGAACAACGACACACCCAAGAGGAAGACTCGGTAAAAATGCTTTCCGTGGCAAGTATAGGCAGAAACTACGGCAGATCTGGTCCTCAGAGCTGTCGGGCAAGAACAAAGTTTTTGCCACCAACATGCTTGCCATTCCGATTTTACTCTACTCCTTCGGAGTAGTCAAATGGTGGACTTTTGAGTTTGGAGTGTCTACACAACAGAATAGTACCGGATGGAGCCTGTAGAGTCATCAGGAGTTCGGATCCCCTACACTGCATGGTCCGAGATCATGAACATGCAGGAATCGGAGCCTTTATATACAAGGCAGCAAGGCGCGCTGCTGAATATAGCAGCACCTCTTGGTATAGTCTTCGATACCGAGCGGGTAAACCAACTCTCTGTCACCGAGTTGGAGCCCGCACGGAGAAAAGCTCACATCAAAGCTGCAGAGAATGCTGCAGCTGCAAACAGACAAGCCCATGCATGGAGTCTTTTCAAGAACATCGAGGACCATGGCTTGTCTGTTAAGCTGACATTTGCCTTCCTCAGGTCAGGTGAGCTGAAGTCGGAGACTGAAGTATTCATCATGGCGTGCCAAGACGGTGTCTTCAACACCCTAGTCTACCGGAGCCGCGTGATGGGTATAGAGGTTCCTGATACTAGATACAGGGCCTGCCGACAGGCGCCCGAGACTTTGATGCATTTGCTGTCATGTTGTGCAGTTTATGCGGTCTCGGCCTATATCGATCGCCATAACGCGGCCTTACGAGTGCTGTACTATTTTATTCGGCACTCGTATGAAATAGACAGGACACCGGTACTGCCTTACACTCCTGGGGATATTGAGTCCGTTGTGGAGAATGAAAGGTGTAGAATTTTTTGGAACTTTTCATTCCCCACCCTCAGGCAAATACAAGCCAATAAGCCTGATATAGTCCTCTTCGACCACCGAAGTAAGACGATATTCGTTATTGAGTTTTCGGCCCCTGCCGAAACGAATATCGTCCAAAAAGAGGAGGAAAAACGGACAAAGTACCAGGATTTACTTTACGAACTCCGCAGGCTCCACCCGGACTATTCTGTCAAGTTAGTGGTTCTGATTATAGGTGTTCTCGGTGGTTCCAGACCAACGCTACTCTCGGAGCTCAAGACCATACCGGCATGCCGTAATGCGGCAGAGATCTTGGCCGGCCGCATGCAGAAGGCCGTTATTCTCGGTTCGTTGCGTCTGCTCAGGACTCACGATTCTCGAAGCCAATGACCACTTACCCCGCGGTGCGAGGAGTGGTCATTGGTTGATTTTACTAGCGCGTTTGCCCGCTGGGTCAGATATTCTTTAAATGTTGGTATTAAACTCCTGAGTTTATTTGTCAGTGCTTTTGCCAGCACATTCCACCTAAGGTGACTGTCTATATTTATCCCCAGGTATTTCATATCATTTTTACATTTAATTTCCATATTTGTGCTAAACACATTTTTTTCAAGGATATGAAAATTTGGTAATCCTTTATTATAGCTTGCAAATGGTACAAAGAATGTTTTCGACTCATTAACGGTAAGTAATCTGCTACTGAAAAATTCGAGTATTGTACTGAAATCTTTTTCTATCTTCTGTTTCAGGGAATCCTATGTGTCGTCCGTATAAAATACTGCTGTATCGTCAGCGAAGCTGATTATATCTCCATCAGTTGGTAAGGTGAATAATTCGTTCATATAAATGGTAAACAGAAGCGGTCCCAAAATTGTTCCCTGTGGTACTCCATAACCAACTCTTTTCGGAACGCTGAGTTCTCCATTGACTGTAACGTACTGTATTCTATCAGATAAATAATTCTCCATGAGATTGTAACAATTTTTCCTGGACCCAGTATTCTATCAGATAAATAATTCTCCATGAGATTGTAACAATTTCTCTGAACCCAATTTGTTCCAGTGTGTCCAGAAGGTCTTTGTGACTTACCGTATCGAATGCTTTAGCCAGATCAACGAAGATGCATATTGAAGGTTTTTGTCATCTAGGGTCTTATATACTTTCGACGTCAGATAGGCAATTGCATCTTGCGTTGATCTGGCTTCTCTGAACCCATATTGCTTATTTGATATAATTCTATATCTATCAAGGTATGATGTCATTCTAGATTTTATTATTGTTTCAATTATTTTCGAGAATACAGACATGAGTGATATAGGCCTATAATTACTCGGATCCAATTTGTCCCCCGATTTATGTACTGCTTTTATTACTGCTATTTTCATTAACCTTGGGAAGCAACCTTTTTGAAAACAATTATTTATTATTTGTGTCAATAAATGAAGATCAGCATGAAATCGTCTATTTATTGTTTGAAAGCAAATGTGCTCTAAGGCTATAAGTAGTGCATATATATAAAATTAGCTGTTCCCGAACGTTTTCGGTCATAGGACCATCATCAGGGGGAATTCTGAAAAGTGATGAATATTAAATGCGAAACAAAATAAAAATAAAAAGTTCAATGATGAAAGTAAAAACTTGGAAAGTTATAAACATCAATATAGAGATCACTCACTTGTCAGAATTTCTAACAGAAGGTATAGCTCCAGAACGATTTAGTTAACATTTTGTGGACTGTTTATATGAACTAATTAAAATTCCACAAAATGTTAACAAAATCGTTCTGGAGCTATACTTTTTGTTAGAAATTCTGACAAGTGAGTGATCTCTATATTGATGTTTATAACTTTCCAAGTTTTTACTTTCATTATTGAACTTTTTATCTTTATTTTGTTTCGCATTTAATATTCATCACTTTTCAGAATTCCCCTGATGATGGTCCTATGACTGAAAACATTCGGGAACAGCTAATTTTATATATATGCACTATAGCACATTTGCTTTCAAACAATAAATAGACGATTACATGCTGATCTTCATTTATTGACTTCAAAGTGCATACAACCTCTACCTACAAAAAATTATTTATTATGTATTTCAGAGGGGAAATGATAAACTCTCGAATCTCCTTCAGTGTTTCAGCTGTTATTTCGTCCATTGCCGGCGCCTTGTTATTTTTCAAATTTTTTATTATATTTTCAATTTCTTTTTCATCTGTTGGGTACAATACTATTGAATCGGATACATTGCATTTCCCAAGTTCACCCTCAGGTTTATTAATTTTTTTAGCTAATTCTTCACCTATATTTGAAAAAAAATCTGCCAAAACTTCTGCTACTTTCGATGGCTCTGAGATAGTTTTCCCTTTTTTGTCACTGATGGTACCTATATCAACTTTCTTTGGTTTGTTACTTATCTCTTTCATAGTGTTCCATAGATGCGTGAAATTGTTACAGCTCTTCTCGATTTTGTTTCTGAAGTAGTCATTTTCAGCTTTTTCTTTTAGAAAATTGAACCTTTTATTGTTCTCATTGAATTCTTTTTTGATAATTTTATTTTCGGGTGTTTTCGCATTTTTTTATAAAGTTCATTTTTTGAATCGGTTGATTTAACCAATCCATTTGTTATCCAGGTTCTCCTCTTTATTGAATTTCTTTTTATTTTGATGACTTTTGTAGAATTGTTAACATATTTTTGTAATTCATTATTAAAAATATTCAGAGCGTCATCCATATTTGGTGTGTTATATAAATCAGCCCACGTTTCGCTTATTGATGAGCTCCTCAACGTGATATAATCAATTTTCCCCACCTCTTTTTTGGTTTCAGGAATCACTGCTTGAAGAAACATGGGATTGTGGTCTGTAATGAGAAAATCTAAGACTGCAGGATACAAAGATTTAATTGGATCCTGTCGATTGATCATAATGTGATCTAAGCAAGCTGATTTTCTGGTGGGATTATTGATACTTGGTAAGAATCCATATTCACTCAGAATATTTGAATATTCATTCGCATAATTTGTGTCTTGAAGGATGGCAATATTTAGATCTCCTATTAATAGGCTTCAAGTACTTTTTTGTTTGCAGCTTTCTAGAAATGTACTGAGTTCCTCATTGAATTCCAAAGGACAAAGCGAGGGTGATCTATATATTGCCAAAATTGTAATAGAAATTTTGTTAAATTTTATGAACATCTGAAGTGCTGAGATTTTTTCCAAACTTATTTTTTTGTATGTGAAATTGTAACAGTTTTTTTATATAAATAATTCCACCAAGGTTTTTATTTATTTCTCCTTCGCATTACATATTAAGATAAATCCTTCCATCTCATATAAAGTGATATCATTTATTATGAAAGTTTCAGTTAAAATCATACAGTCGATTCGATTTTCATACTGACTTGAAAAGATTTTTAATTCATCAAAATTTTTGGTCACACTACTGATGTTTGTATGTAGGACATTGAATGTTGTTTCATTTCCCGGCTCAAGAACACTCTTCAGCTCATTTTTATTTATTATATGTGTATTGAGTTTATCAGGTATGTAGTCTCTTGCCCACATAGCACCGGATGTTCAATGGACATTCATTTTAGGTCCATTATAGATCCAAACGTCCATGGATTCGAAATGGATATCCATTGGATGTACGCTTTTGGACGTCAACTTGAATATCCAAAAATGTTTATTCGATGGACGTCCAGAGGTGGACATTGTTAGGAAATGTAAAACTGTACATCCACTGGACGTCCACTTTCGAACGTGAACTTGAATATCCAAAAATGTTTATGCAATGGACGTCCAGAGATGGACATTGTTAGGAAATGTAAAACTGTACATCCACTGGACGTTCACTTTCGAACGTGAACTTGAATATCCAAAAATGTTTATGCAATTGACGTCCAGAGTTGGATATTGTTTGGAAATGTAAAACTGTACATCCAGTGGACGTACACTTTTGGACGTTAACTTGAATATCCAAAAATATTTTTCCAATAGACGTCCAGAGGTGTACATTCACTGGACGTCTAGATGTGGACGTTATTTGAAAATTTGGAACTGTTGTAGAATTTTACACAATTATTTCCGATTTCTCACAGAAACAGTACCTAATAATTTCATTGATTATGTAAAATTTACATATCTTCGGTTTTGAGAGAAAATCACTAATTGATTCTGAATATGAATAGAATATATTCAAATTACGCGCCAATCGTTTCGCCCTCAATTGAGAATAGCAGAATAGGCGAGTAAATCGACCGATGGTGCCGCCACTATCGCTAGGAAAATGGCGGCTTTGTCAAGGACTTGTTGTTGTGTTGTTTACATTTGTCACTTAACTGTCAGTTTTGTTTGTCATGTTGACAAAGCATGTCAAAAGTTCATGCAGGAAAACATAACCTAACTTACCTAACTCTCCTTGACAAAGAGGTTCATATATTTCCCGGTAGGGGTCGTGACCTTATGCTAAACTCTCCTATAGCGCCAAAAGCACTTCGTGTCGGTAGTGGCACAGCATACATAACAATATTGCTGAGGTAGTGGGTAGTGTATTGTATCTGTATTGGACGCAGTGGACGCTGGGAGCTTTCATTTTGTACGAATGTTGAGTTTTTTGTATTCCGATCTGTATCATAAAGCAGAAATAACCCAGCCAACACATCTGTGACATGACATCCCTGCGATGTCACTATCAAGTAACACTGAGACATTACTTTTGTTAGGTCGCTGCGATGTACACATTTGGCATGTAACTATTGCGATATCGGGTTGATGTGATCTTTGTGACATCCAGTAGATATCGCTATTATGATGTCCAGTGTATATAATTCTGGTAATATCCATGAAATATCAATGATACAGAATACAGTGATCAGTTGATAAAAAATGACATATACAATGGATCAGTATTTGGATAGATATATACTATATAAACAAAAACTGACAAATTTTCATTATAAAAATACTCTGGAGTGTAGAAAAGGTTAGCATTTTGTTTTAGTAGAAGACATGCACATTCATTTTTCGATTATTCTCTTCAGTGTTGCTTATTTTAATACTCATTGTAACGGCAGTCACGAGAAAAACAACCGGCATCATCAAACCTGAGAGACCCTTTAAAAAATATGAAAACCGTTGAAGATCTATGAAAAATAACATCTTGAAATGAGTGTTTACTTAATAAAGCCCTGTGAATTTTCCTTGTGATTTCAGAGCCCTTCCTCTTCCAAACAATCCTAGGGGAAAATTGTTGGCTGTTGACAGCGACAGCACTGCCAATAGTGCCAATGGCCAATACTTGACATTGACATACGTCGTGGTTTGTTTACAGTTTTTCCGCCTTTACCGGTTAACCTAAAATCTGATTTCTGATTTGCCTGATACCGCCAAGTTCATGTGATCCTTTCTCAAATAATTGATATTTCGGAATTTTCGGACCAGTTGAGTGTACCTAGTCGAAGTGGCCAATTAGTATTATTAGTGAGTATTCTTTTTCATTTACTGCTACACAAGATGGAACGGTTTTTTTTCCTGTTTTTCTTACCGTCACAAAAGGCGCTTGATTGTGAAAAATTCAGAAATTAGTACTGAAGGTGAACGAGATCAACAAGCACATATGTTAACGAAGATTGTATACCTGTTTCGTTAACACACTGTTTGTCTGATTCTGTATCATCTGCAGATGCTCCTGGTTGGGCCAACGAGAAAATATCCAAATATCAAATTTGCGGATAGTTAATTGTTAAGCTGTGAGTATTACATTTTTTGTTGATATCTGGTGACAGTATTTCACAATATTTTTCCAACAACTCCCAGTAGATAATGGTGATATGTATTGTATGTGTATGAAAGAATTACATAAATTGGTTTATCTTAAAGGTTACATCCTACTTGTTTTTTTAAATATTTGAGCGTTTGCCTCATTGACACGAAATTAGTAAAAAGGTATTTGTTTTTTATTTGCTATATTTACACAAATAGGCACTCACACAAATAGAAAATATAAGTGACCTTGTTTTATCTTTGGATGACATGTGATATTCACAAATTCATTGTAATAATCGTAAAAAAAGCCTGTTGGCAATTATTTTCTCTTATTTGAATAGATTATTATAGCACTGACTTATTTGATCTGAAAGTTCGGTCAAATACTATTACATATAAACTTGTTAATCTCGTTGATGTGCCAATAAAGTGATAGGTCCCAATTCTATTGAGGCTCTAGTGTAATAAAACATCAGGAATCAATGAAATTACCAGTAATTGTTATTTAATTACTTCTATCTCAAATCGGCTAGGGCAAGCAGAATCGTTACAACTTCTAACTTGATCCTGCATATTTAACACATTCCAATGGAAAATTCTTCAAGATGTACCCAATGAATGATTTTAATTCCAACGTACTCGTTTTTCAATTAAATTTTAATAGGTTTAAGTTATGTATGGGATTTTCTTTCAGAGCTAAAATTCTTATCTCTTATTTTCAGGAGTATTGTACAGGAGCATGGCGAGACACAAAAAAGGGTGCAGGAAGTGTGCTCGAACTGGTTTCGTCATGCCAGGCAAAGGTTGGGACGATGTGAAAAAAGAAAGGGACAGGCGGATTAGAGTTAGCTCTTTCTTTATTTGATTTTATTTTTGAATATTATTTTTGTTTTACACCTTCTCAATTTTCATAGAAAATATTTTATTTTATTTGTTATAAGAATTATTTTTGTTTTGAAGTTTTTTAATTTTTATATAAGATAAATTTTATTTTGTGTTGATAATGAAATGTATTTTGCTGCGTATATTTCTATATACAGGAAAAAATACTTCGTATTTGTTTATGAATGCTAGATTGAGAATTTTCTAATGAATTGCCTTTGGGTTTCATTTCATATTATTTCCATAAACATTTGTGAAAGATTGGAAGAGGAAGGCCTGCCTATATTTCTGGATAGATTACAGAATATTTCCCACATATTAAAGGCAGAAAGTACGTCGCAGATTCATAGCGAAATAAATCGCAGTGGCATCGCACATCTTGTCGCAATTACGTACTAAAATCGATCTCAATTTTGTCACAAAATTTGTCGCAATTCTGTCACAAAACTTGTCGCAATTTTGTCACAAAACTTGTTGCAATTTTGTCACAAAACTTGTCGCGATTTTGTCACAAAACTTGTCGCAATTTTGTCACAAAACTTGTCGCAATTTTGTCACAAAACTTGTCGCAATTTCGTCACAAAACTTGTCGCAGTTGTGACACAGGCGATGTCGCCTGAGTGTGACATCGCGACATGTGAGCGACGTAAATGCAAGTTCCCTGCGACAAGTTTTGGGACGTCACACGCCTCGTCGTGATATCGCAGTGACGTCTCTGCGATGTAACGAAGGTGAGTTACTATTTTCAGTGAAAGTGAGATTATACCATAATTTTCAGTGTACATCTTAAAAAAATATTAATCGTTCGTCTGATCAACCTAGAAATACGAACTTGCATATTTCCAAAGGGTCCGAGTTGCAATAAATAAAGAAAATCAGTGGTGGAACAGTTCCAGCATTCAACAACTGCACTGATTCTTAGCAGTCACCAAAGTATGATAGTCCTTCAACCAGTTCAGCTTTATATTCTGATCACGGTAGAACATAAAAAGTTTATGTAAATATATCGTAGCTAATTCGTAAAAAACTTACATCAATATGGTATAATATGTTTCACTTCACTCCTACGTAAAATTGTTACTTAAATATTACGTTCGCTGTGTTTTCAGGTTGGTAACATCCAGACGCAATTGATTTTTTGACATGAGAATCTCTCTGAGTTTTCAAATCCCCAAGTTGTTGATCTCTGTAAAGTTCTGTGGGAGAGGCAAGAGGTTTTGAGACATTCTTATCACTTGTAGGAGGTTGAAATTTTGGTTTTTGTTGACCGTCTATCAAATGTCTGTCAAATGTCGTAATTTTGAGAGTCGTTGAGTGTTGGGTCGGTTTGAAAAAATTATGTTGAACTGAGTTGAAGCGTTGTGGTGTGCATTGTGCAATAATTGTGTTTATAAAGAAACGAAAAATAGTGGTGTGTCAGTTAATAATTGTAAACTGTGATCATTAGCATTTACCGTGAACGTGAACTTTTGGAAGGAAGCAAGTGAATTGTCGAGTACTATATTCATATGTTATTCAAATTGAGAACTATTTAAATTCAACAATAACTTTTCTATTGAGAACTCTTGGCAAGCTATTTTTCAAATTTAAACTATTATTAAGTAGGTATTTTGTTTGAAAAGTAATGAAAAAATTAAAAATTATTATTAACGACATAAGTTTTTTGATCGTACGTCTACCACTCTCCAGTTCACCTTAGTTTGTCTGAATTTTTTGAATACAGCGAAACCAATCTAGCAGAACATTTTAAATTGCACATACGGTCACGTTGAGTGCCTTATCACAGGATATATTACTGACTATAATCCGTTGTCCAAGAAGTGTGCAGCACTTTTTCACATCTCAAGCTAGGTGGGTTTCTCTGTAACGAATTGCACAAATAATTATGTAGATTTATGAACGATATCTTATGGACGTTCTTGATGGATATCTCATGGATGTCCATAAAGTATATCTTGTAGATATCCATGATGGATATCTTATGGGTATCCATGATGGATATCTTATGGGTATCCATGAAGGAAATCTTATGGATGTCCATAATGGATATCTCATGGATGTCCATGAAGGATATTTTATGGATGTACAGGTTGGTGGCCTAAGAATGTCCATTGGACGTACATTGAATATCCTTTGGGTACAAACTGTACGTCCATCGGATGTCCAAAATATCCTTAATGGATATCCATTAGATATCCACTGGATGTCCATGTGTTGTGTGGGACCAAATATATAAGAAACAATGTTATCTCGAATGGGTTAAACTTATATTTAAAAGAGGTTTGTTTCTAACTTTGTTTCATTCATTCATTCATTAAGTTTTAGCATATGTAAATCAAGTCGGATGTGATGATTCACCTATGTGTGCGCTGACTAAACGGTTCGTTATAGACGAACATTATGTTCACCCAAAATGTTGTTCTCTATCAGTTCTACAAAAAGTATATGGTACTATATAGCTAGAGCTTTCATATTTGAATCACTACAATGGTTTTTTTGTTAATCTATACATATATAAAATGAGACCTAACTTCCATTCATTTTTAGGAAACATCAATAGTTTTGTTGAAATATTTCTCTTCAGATTTTATTTTTGTTTTATATTCAGTAAGAAGTGATAAATATATTTGAATATATTGTGCCATTTTCAATTATGAATAGTTCTACTTTCACCCAAATAGCACAAGTACGTCCAATGGATGTCCACTGGATGTATGTACGATCTTCCAATGGACACGTCCATATGAGATTCATGAAACATCCACTGGACGTACTATTGACATCCAGGGACCAGGACTTTGGACATCCAATGGGGGTCCATAATGAACGTCCACTGGACGTACATTGTATATTCAATGGATATCCATCGGACGTACATGTAAAGTACAATGGATATCCATTAAACATACAATGTACGTTCAGTGGACGTTCATTATGGACCCCCATTGGATGTCCAAAGTCCAGCCCTCAGATTCTATTTCACGAATTCGATTGTCGACTAGCTCAGATGACTGTGACTGTAGAATGCGCTGTACCGAAAATATACGCATATTCTAAACAATTCGATAATCGAATTCATGAAATAGAACCTGGGCTCTGGTCCCCGGATGTCAATAGAACGTCAATTGGATGTTTCATGTATCTCATCTGGACGTCCAGTGGATGAACGTATAGTCCATAACGTACAATCCAGTGGACTTCCATTGGACGTTCTTGTGCTATTTGGGACCCTTCGGTATTCGCACAATCCAATGTCCAGTCACAGCTTCCACTATACATTTTAAATATTAGAATGTGATCATAATGCGAATGCTCCGTTTGCGAACGGTCAAGAATAGCACCCTGGCTCGCAGTTCTGCGTATATGCTGTCGCTAAGCTACGACAAATCTGATTGGTATCTGCCTAGCAACAACGTATACGTTCAGTGAACGTGTAGTTCAAGAATAGGGCCCCAGAGATAAATTACCCAACACCCAACTATCACTCGACATCACCACCAGCGTTGCCAAAGGCCATTTGTCAGTTGAATTCAAGCCATGGATCATGAAAACCTTTAAATGCAAGAAAATGGAAAAAGTCGCATTATTCAAAACAAGTGATGAAATGTTCATCAACATAACAGGACGCCACACCAAATCAATGGAGCGTGTTTTGAAATTGAACAGTAGAAATACTGATGAATTCACTTGAATCACTGATGCCGTGACGTCATTTCAAGGATCGAGTCTCGTGGTTAAGATCCCAAATAAAAATTTAACACTCAAAATATTATTGTTTGCTCGTGAAGTGGTGAATGTGTTTATGAGAAATGGAAGCAAATCAATCACCTCACATTCATAAGATGAATGTTCTGTGACATCACTGTCATCTATTCATGAAAAGAAGTCATTTTTTGCAAACCACAATGCAGATTCTTCAAATTGTCAAATCATCCGAGAATTAACCGGATTCGAAAAGTGTTAGAAAATTACTGCTACCTTTCCTGAAAACCCGCAAAACGGGTAATTACCCGCAAAACGGCAACCCTGGTTATAGGCGAACATCGTCAACCGATAGATGGCGTTGCTAAATCCAAGATGGCTTCACTTTACGGTGAACAACAAATTTTGGCCATTTGAAGTAATGGTACTATTAGTTCATGTTTTGCATTCTTGAGGCCTTGTTGAGTGGAAATTACTGTTTAAACGTCTTAAGTTGCTTTGTGCGCTGAGGTAGTTATATGTTTGGCTAGTATTACAGCCTTATTTTACTCGTGAGTGTTATAACTTGAACTACACTTCACCAACCTACATTCCAGATCAAAATGTCTTATAGAATTGGAGCTACGTAATATTCTGGATTACGTGGAAAGCAGAACTAGAACGTTGAAAGAGGGTGAAGCTGTGTTCAAAGCAGGACATATCATTGCATGTGGAGTGGAAGAAAGTAACCATAAAAATAAGGTGCTTATGTTTGCGAACATTAGCTTTAGTAGAGCATCCACATGAAATCAATATATTGCTGGCTGATGAGGGACGGAAATGCCAATGTTCCTGCAAAGCGGGTTTATCTGGGCTCTGCAAACATATTGCAACCCTTATATCATTGCATTAAATCAGTTAAATGTAGTGCAAAACTATATACTACGAATAATATTATTTAAAAACAGACTATATTCCACAGATTGTCTATATAATGAATCGATTCTGAATGTCCGATGCCTATACTTTCTTAGTAACTGTATTTTCTGTTTTAAATCTACAAAAAAACAATTTGTGAACCACCGTTACCAAACTAGACAGTACACAAACAAAAATATGGTAGTTCCGTTTAGAAAACTCGATGGGAACCAAAGATTCACTATAACCGTAGCACCAAAAATTTATAACATCCTACCAAATGAAATTAAATTGATAACAAAATATAAACATTTTGTTAATAAATGTAAATCCTTCATTTTTCTAAATAGCGATCGCATATGTAAAATGTTGTGATAAGGTGTTTAATTAATTTAATCAAGTTAACAAACTTTAGCAGTATAACCAATGTATTTATTATTATAATTTAATCATTTCCTTTATATTTCTGATATAATAAGTACTATAATATCTATTTCCATTATCAGTATTAGTAATAATATTAGTAATTAGCATTATTACCAAACCTTTCTTTCTCTCTTTAACTCTTTTAATATATGTTTTTATTGCACACACAGGTGTTAACTCACCTAGGTGCATTATTGTATTACCAATTTCAAATGTACATTATTATTGTGGAATAAAGAAATAAAAAAATAAAAAATTTTGTTATTAAGTAGGTAATGTCATTTCGTAAATATATAGAAGTAGTTGATTTTCAAGAAATTTTTGCATGTAATTAGCCTTTTGTGATAAATAAAGGATCAATATATCAGATTTATCAAAACATGTGGGGGGGGGGGGGGGGGGGGGGGGGGGGGGGGGGGGGGGGGGGGGGGGGGGGGGGGGGGGGGGGGGGGGCGAGGGGGGGGGAGGGGGGAGGGGGGGGGGGCCCGCCCGCCGCGGGGAGGGGCGGGGGGGGCCGGGGGGGGGGGGTCCGGGAGTTTTTTGCGGGGCACCGAATAGTGTTTCAACAAATGTTTTATTTTTACTATTCAAATAAATCATGAGAAAAACCTGATTTTTGTTTTGCTACAAAACTTTTTCTGTACTTTTGCATTGTATAATTCAGTATACTGAGTATGAAAAGCTGAAGAAATAGATTGGTTACTCCACTTCTAACGTGGAGATCAACAACCTTAACCCTGAACTGATTTCACTCGACTAACTATTCAATTCTTTAACAAGGTTATCATTTCCAGAAGAAAATTGATAATATCAAGTGTTAGAGTAACTGATCTCACACCAAAGGTGTGAATCATGCTTTTAAAAAAAATTGTCTAACCAAGGAGATACAATTGGCAGTTATGCTACTGACTAATTGGGGGATAGTGTGAAAGGATAAAAAACAGACTAGAAAGCTATGATTTATTTACATAATTGTAATCATACTTTGCTTTAACTATATATTAATAAATATTATATTATAGTCTTGAAAATGGCTTCAAAGTGGGAACTGAAACGTCCACTAAACTTTATTTTCAGACGCTCTAGAAAGTGGAGGCTACTTAATTACAAACATATTTTTAGTTATTGGTTTACTAATTTTCAATATATTTTTCTTCCTGAGACAAAGCTTTTTGTCGTCAATGGGGAATTTATGTAGTGAAATAGTACTAGTATTATATAATGAGCACAGTGACACCGAGCACATTTTTCTCGATTTTGTAGGAATACTTCAATGAATTCGCTGCATTTTGGATTGTAAACCATAACAACACTTCATAATTATTTCACTCTTCGCACTTCTAAACTGTATTAAGTTATAAATATTTCCAAAATAATAATTTTAAATCCAACACTCATAAGGCCATATGCATAAGGCTCCGTAGAAATAATATTTGTTGTTCACCGCAGCGTTGTTCCTATGGTAATGGTGTAGAATTGTACAGTTTTTCAAAGAATTGTACAGTCGCCATCTATTTTCGTAATTTTGAAGCTTTCTTCTTGTCAACCCATATAGGCAATCAATAAAAACAAAATTTTGTTTTGTGCTAGTCTATCACAAGGTCAAGTCAAGTCAAGCAATAGTAGCAATTTTAATAATTATTTACTGATTAATTATATTCACAGTGTCATGTTTCACAATGACACTGACAAATGACGCCAGGGACAGTGACGATCACGGGTCACGTCACGATAGTCACGATAGCAAAACTAGTCTCACGGAATCACAGAACAATAAACTTACTCTTTCATAGAATTTCATATTTTGTGTATTTGATGTGATTTTTTTTCTTGCCGACAAGTGTGGAGTGTGGGAATAAACTTATCAATATCGAATAGTAGTCGAATTGTACAGTTTTGTACAGATTTTTTGATTGTATTCCCTTGGTACAGTTCAATATTCAAATGTACAGCTTTCTGTACAATTGTACACCCTGGAACAACACTGGTTCACCGTCCGGTTAGTTCAAAAAAAATATATAGATGGCGATCCCTTCGAAGTTTTAGCAAATTTTCAAGAATTTTGTCTTGCTCACTCTACAGTCCTCTCTCTTAGGGCCAGTTCATAAGTTATAATGGCTGCGTCTAACAGCTTACAGCGCGTGAAGCCGCTTCACAAAATTTGACATTTCACCATGGAAAACTGTTAGTTAGTGCAGCGGCTTCAAGCGCTGTAAGCTGTTAGACGCAGATAATGTCTATGAGTAGTAAATGGGAAGAATTTCTTCATTTAGTAATCTGCTAATCGTAAACTGTCAAAAACATATGTTTACCATTGTTTATTAGTGCAGTATAGAATTCACAAAGCGGCTAAGGCTGGATTCAGACAGATCCGAAATCCGATAGCTTTCTGATTGATCTAAATTTGAATTCAGACCAATTAGAAAGCTATCGGATCGTCGTACTATCGGATATCGGATCTGTCTGAATCCAGCCTAACAGTAGTAACAACTTCAACTCAATGTAATGAAAACCCGTAAACGCTATATTTTGTATGTTAACGTCTACGTATTGCAATCACTTCAACTCTCTATAAACTAATGGTTTTTAAAAAATCGTTCCTATTGATAATAGATATAAAATTATATAAAGTCAAAATAATAATTATAAAAAACCAACCCACCAGAATGTGCTATATTATATTCTTGATCATATTGTATTGTTGAACCTCTACGATGAAAACATACAATGCTTTGGGCCGCAGTGGCACCAATCCACTGGATTGCGTTTAGAAATACACACGGCGCGTCCGAGAATTTGAAAATCGGTCGAGAACTCTAGGCGGAATATTACGTTACACCCTAGAATCTTGGTTGTAGCCGTTCAGAAATATCGTCCGAGGACAACTTTTCATACTTTCTAAAAGCTAAGATGTTTAGAAACCCTGGTAATTAGAATTATATGGCGACTCTTTTACCTCATTTTTACGTATCGTGCAGTGTTTCTCAATTCTCAATCGCTAGTTGACGCCAATTGTCAGCTATTACAAACAACGTCATTAAATGATTTGATGTCAATTAATTTTTTTTTCTGAAAGATGGGTCCCACTTCCAGCTGATTATGTGTTCTCTTATTGTTCATCGTAATTTTGAGTCGATTTGCGATGTGCAGTACCAAAAGATCACATGTGATCTATAACACATATTATCAATAACGCAATGATCTTGAAGCCTAATGGAAAGAGGTGTGGAATTTATTTCTTTTTGAAAAGTTCACGATTTGCCTTTCGATTCGAGGTAAATTTTGTTATCATACAAAGTCACATTTGAAAAATATTCTCACATAAACTTGTATTCCGATGTGTACAATTCAAATGAAGTGAAACGCAGCGTTTTCCCTAGTTCAGAATTTATCTCCTTTCAAATTTGGAAAGAAGCACACGTTACTCATCACTTTCCATATTCTTGCACTTGCTGTGTACTATTCTTCCCACAAATGAATTTTCCCATTAATTTGTCATGGAGAGACTCAGTTTTGAAATTTGACATTCAATTAGAATAATATAGACTATCGGTAAGCGTCCAAAAGTGAAGGTATATCCGATAGGTCGGCTTTTCATTCATTTTCTAGGAATTTTGTGAATATTTTCGTTGCAAACGCCATCTGAACTCTGAACTGATTTGATGTCAAGAGGTCATGATGCCTATAATCATTGTTTATAGATATTCAGTCAATGCCTGTGTAAAATGATTTGAAGCGTTTTTGTTACTCCATCCACAGTTTAACGTCGATATTTACGTTTACTCGACAATGCACGACAAAGAGGGTGCGCTGCGTAACACCCACATTTCGTAACACCCACAGTGCATAACACCCAAAGTGCGTAACGCCCAAATGTCATAACACCCAAATTTCGTAATGCCCACACTCTCCGAACATACCCGAATGATGCACTGTTGCAAAATTTACCGGATATTCTGCAATTTCCTGTTAAACCAATCTAACTTAACCTAACTAACCTAACCTAAAAGAAGGATGAATTTGGCAACAGCGCATCATTCGGGTATGTTCGGTGAGTGTGGGCATAACGAAATTTGGGAGTTATGACATTTGGGTGTTACGCACTTTGGGTGTTATGCACTGTGGGTGTTACGAAATGTGGGTAGAACGAGATGCTCCCGACAAAGATTCCTACTCTGATAGGAAAAATAGATGCAGAGTTCTATCTGTCAGTTTGACTGAAATATTGAAAAAGAGGTAATGAAGCTTCAAAACAGAGTTGACGGTAAAAGATTATGAAGGGGCTTAAAGTTCACGCATCTAAATGATAAATACATTGGTTGCCATCACCTGATATTATGTATAATTAATCAAGAAAATGTGTGATTTAGGCTACGACGTCCGTAAGAAAAACGAAGGACATGATTTGGAATCGAAATCACTAGTTCTTCTACCCGTAGTATCCAGCCCTTCAAATGATATTTCCAAATGGTTGACTAACTATAGTAACATAGTAGGCATGTTTCACTTCAAACTTTCATGGGTATAAGTCCCAACACCAATTGTTACTTTTAAGTGCGATTAAGAGAGTGAATTCAGAATTATAAGCTATTCTCTTTTGTTATTCTTAGTATAATCGCCATCTTTATATACTGTTCAATAATATTTATATTCTATGTAATAGTATTCTATCGTTACTATAGATACACGGACCGAGCGGGTATTTTTCGATACCTACCGGGTATTTACCAGCCCGAAAATGTCCCGCCGGGAATTTATCGCTGTAATTGATCGAAAATGTCCCGCTTCATATGGGATTTTTAACATACGATGGAAATATTCAAAATAAAGCATGAAGTATATATAACGTATCACTCCGTATCGTTCATTCAGAATGTACTTTGGGTGTGACGTCATGGGAATCGACACTCTCGCCCGGATGTTCGATGTTCGTCCTGGGTATCTAAACGCACCCCTGCAGACGTTCAATCTGATATCTGTCAGGTAACAATCATGTCAATATTGTCAATCAACATTTCAAAAATGAGGTTATGTTATAGAGGGTTTAATGAAAAAGTTATTCGATCTTCACTAGTCATTCTACTTTGGGATTCTGTAATCAATAGCTTACAATAAAATGGATTTGCATCAACCAGTAAACTTCGGCAATAGGGTAACTATTCGAGACTTTCAATAATTTTTCATTCAACAATTGATTGTTTTTTCTAGAGTGTGGATGAACTCACATCAGAAGAAAAATGGAGGTATGCTGGATTATTTTCCAAAATTTATATTCAAGTTGATATATTTCAGGTTAGAACATCAGAGATTACATGAACAGCATAAGGGACATGAAAAAATGCATGCAGAAATGGTTATAGTACTAATTGTAACGCTCATTGTAGCTCAGTTTTGTTTGATTGAGTGGAAGAAAAGGCATTATAAAAGCTATTCTGTAAGTTACAATTCACTATAATTGAAAAATTGTAGCCAAGAACTACTGTTCGCAAGTAAAATCCATGAGTGTATTATGCTTATGGCTGTGTTAATAGCAAATTAATTTTTTAAAACTCATGTGATTTTTGACAGCACACCTGTAATTTCAACCTTCAATAAATGAAGTGTTAAAAAATGACAAGAGGTACACTGGTACACTGACTCTGGACCAGTTTAGCATAAAGAATTTAGTATTATTCAAATATGGGATCAGCTACCTCAGGACTTTTGGCTATTGTGAGAATTTTATAATTTCAGCTAGTAACATTACTGGGCATGTGGTTAGTACCTATTGTATTGTGCCTTCGAAGTCATTGGTGGAGGTTCATATTTATTTGGCTGCTGTTTTCATGTATAACAGGTCTTATTGTCCGCAAGGCCATACAAAAACCCATAGAGAGAAGTACTCCAAGGTAAAAACATTATTTATCCTTCAAAGTACAAATAAAAGTTTGATACATTACAATATCTGGAGAATTTCATTGGCTGAGTGCCTTTCCAAATATGATAATTCAATTATATTTAAAAAATAATTTGGTTGCAAATTTCTATAAAGGATGAGATGAATTTCCTACTTACATACTTGACAAAAATATCAAGGCCGATTCAAGCAAGCCAATTTGACTCATAAATAACTCAGGTTCATAAGTTAGGTTATTCATAAATTAGGTTGGCTTGCTTGAATCTGCCTTTATTCATGGAAATTTCTTGTATTATACTACTCGAAATCATACTTTTCCCAAGATGATTTAGGATCGACAAATGTGATGTATTTTCATTTATTTAAAGTTTCGAGATAATATAAGGTTCCTTAAGTGTGGAGATGTGAAATATAATGTATTTTTCAACCATGTTCCAGATTAGTCTACAAATGGTTCCTGTTACTTTATAAGCTCAGTTATATCCTTGGTCTCATAGGTTATTTTATCATGATGGCCACTTTTTTTGGTCTGAATTTAGTGTTTAATGCCAAAGCAAACCATTGGATGGACTGCGGATTGTTGTTTATATTTTATGGACTATACTATGGAGTACTGGGCAGAGATATTTCTGAAATTTGTGCAGATAAAATGGCTGCTCACATTGGGGTGATAACAAATCTGAAAATTCTTTGGAAATATGCTGACTTTATATTTTATAGTATTACTCTCCGCAAGGTATCAGCACCAGGAGTTTGGACCCCTCAGTTTGTTCTGTTTGTGGTAATAAGCTTTTAGTTAGTGAAAATGAAGAAGGCGTAATAGAGAATACTTACAAGTTGAGCTGTGAACATGTGTAAGTATAAAATGTAGTTCATATGAGAGTGTCTACTTTGATTTATTATTCAAATCAATGTTGAACTATTTTTTCGGATGATTTTCCTTCAAATAGTGAATTAGGAAAATTATGGAATAAGTTGATACATCAATGAGGTATTAATTTTATTTTATTGGGGTGAGCTGAGCAGAAAAATTTGTATTCAATTTTCAATCTTATTGTTGAATTACTTCTTGAAATTATCAAAAAAGAAAATATGCTGATGAATATATGTTGCCATAAAAAACTAAAGTATGTCGTAATCAACTGGAATACAATTGGCATATTTTTGATAGATAAGAAGTATAAGCCAATGGGTAAATACATAGTGTAGATAGTAGATGCCTTATCATAGAAATACCTCATCTAAAAACACATTTAGGATTCTGTTCTTCACAAATTTCAACAATTTATTCTGTTAGTGTTTGGCAACAATGGCATTATTACCTGTTTGTTATTGAAACAGGGTTCAAGCCTCAATACAATACCTATTAGCTTTTTTGTGATAACCATACATAAGCTATTTACTCGTTCATATATACTGTTCATAAAAATGATTTGAAAATTACATGCACTCAATGTGATAAAACTATCAGAACGCCTTTTGATATGCAACCATGGAAATCACAGCTGATCGTCCTGATCTGATCTTAGATGCTGTCATACTGAATAGATCGAACTTTTGAGGAAGCCAATTATATGAAATGTTCATTATATTATATTGAAACAGACAGTAATTAATTGAATGAAAAAAAATATGTTTTTGTATCGCGGCTATATGTCAATATTCATTGATTTCAGTGCACACCATCTCAAAAATCTTTCAAGAATACAATAATGGACCTCACAATTTTTTTAAATTGTTTCGCACAATATTTTGAAAGCTTTTGTAGTGAATGGATTAGTTTTTTGAACAGAAGATAGTCAAATTTTTTTCATCTGCCATGCATGGAAAATGGAAAGGTCTGTTTTTCACTCGCCTGAAAGATATGGTATAGTAGTCTGTGCAAGAGTGGATATCATGGTCATATCATCCAGTGTAGTATTAGCCAGGGAAGTAGTTGTCCTGTCCAAAATATCCAACATTGTTGGATTTACTGGAGAGAATGGGTATTCAGACTGTGTTCGGAAATATTCCAGTCGAAACATACAGTTCATTTCTATGGACAGAGAAAACCTTCATTTGTCAGTATTTTTCCAAGATTTATTAAGAAGCTCAAGTTTGGAAATTTTTATAAAACTACTTTCCAAGCTTATTGAACACAACATCCATAATAATTAGTAACCACATAAACAATTTTAAGTTTTTCTCAATACCACCTTGTTATGTAGGTGCATTACTCTGATCAAAATGAAGGTTCTCGAGATTTCAACAACCGAATTCTCATTAGAGATGTCTTTTTCTTAATAATATATGAGAGTTTCAGAGAATCATTTGAAGAGCATCTCGTTCATTATACATACGTTTTTTGGAATTTATTCCTGACGTATCGCTGGCGGGAGTGAAACTTTTTCATTATACAAAGTTCACATTCCTTCATCTTCTTTACTCTCCACCTGTTCTTGTGAGTTCAGATCCAATTTTTTCAGTTGGTATATGTCTATGATATTTGGTGAAAGGTAAGTGTATATATCGGAAAAATTGTTTCAAGTCAGCTTCGATTAAAAGATTACAAAAGTTATCCTAACAATATTTCCATAAGAATACCCATTACACAGCACTACACCAAGTTCATGTTTCTCACTGAGCTGCAATTTGAAAAGATAACGAAAAAGACCTTCCTTTACTCGAGTACGAATATTCTTCCAATATCCGTCACTCCGTTTGTCAGACTCCAAGTTCTTCAGATCGAACTTTGGTTGGTTGCCATATGCTTCCAGTGCTACCTTATAGACGGCCAGCTCCAGCAGATCGTCTACCACTTGATTATTCGACGGAATAGGATGCCTAGGAAGAGCATCTGCAATAATATTGTCTTTTCAGGAGAATACTCGATCAAGAAATCGTATTCTTGGAGATAAAGTATCCATGTGTTAGGCGAGAATTCAACAATCGACATTTAAAAAAATGATTTATGGTGTGTAATAATAGTCAGTTCCGTGCCCAATACGAAGATACGCCACTGGGATAAACAGTATAAAGCCACCAATGCTTCCTTTTTGGTGATACCGTAGTTGAGTTCTACAGAAAGCAACTATTTGCCTATCGTTTTCGGCCGATTTTTGAAATAGACATACGCCGATGCCATAATCTGAACTGTCGCATTGAATGAAATAAGGTTTATTAGGATTGGGATGACGTAGCAAGACAGTTTTAAAAATGCCTCCTTTCAATCGGAAAATGATTGGTTTTACTCGTTCATCCCATTGCCAACGTTGTGAAGATCTTACAAATATATATTAGTTCTACTGAAACCCGATAATATAGCATCTTAACGCCGACATCGAAAGGTCTTTCATTTTTGATGGTAGTGTATTCATACACTTAGTGATATAATATGAAAAATATTGTTCAAGGAGGAGTTTTGTATTTGAAAATCTTATTGAAAAAACAAGCAGAATGTAGTAATATTCGGTCACAACTCTTTTGCAATTTTTGTATCCGAGTGATGTCAATGGGATGTATACAAGAACTATAGAGAACATCACAGTAATTCAACCGTGATAATTCCAGTCACATAAAAGGCTTCTAGTTCTTCTTTTCAAAGCTTGCCTGTTTTGATAAACGAATTTGAGATTACAATATGCTTTCTATAAGCATTTGCTGATATGATAGGAGAATCTCATGTCTTGGTCGAGCCAAAGGCCTAACTTCTCAACTTCGTCAGAAAGTTCAATGGTGCCTCCTCCAAATAGAATATTTTTGAAATGAGTTTCACCAAAATTTTTCCTTGCATTTTTTTCACCCAAAAATTATTGCCGTTGTTTTAGATGAGTTCAATTTCAAACAATGATTTTTAGAGAATACTTCAAGGTTATGTGAATCGTGGCGATTCTGTTTCTGTGTGTTCATTTGCTTCGTTTTCAGATTTTCCAATATATAGCAATGAAATGAAATCTTCAAGAGATTTCTTTGACATGTAAACAACATCTCTTTTCCATTTGTTCGCAAATCTAACAGCTATTGGTCGAATCTTTTTTTTGTCGTCGGTTTTTTGCCGATCCGGTAGCAGTAGTTGATATTAGTATCACTACTTTTGTTCGGGTTTTAAGGCCATCGTTTTTTGGAATTTATTCCTCACGTATCGCTGGCGCGAGTGGATAGCTTCTTGAGGCTCATACATCTCGTTTGACTGAGCTTATTGGAGTCAAACTTTTTCAATATTCAAAGTTCACATTCCTACATCTTCTTTACTCTCCATCTATTCTTGTGAGTTGGGATCCAATTTTTTCAGATGGTATATGTCTATGATATTTGGTGGTAGGTAAGTGTATATATCGGAGAAAATTGTTTCAAGTCAGCTTCGATTGAAATTTTACAAAAGTGGCCCAAATCAATATTTCCATAAGAATATTATTACACAGAGCTACACTAAGTTCATATTTCTCACTGAGCTGCAAAACTTTGCGCACTTTTTCTGAATCAAAGCATACACCACAGTCGTAATTTGGTGCATGTAGAGCGTCCCAACTCAAATCAGCTAATTCGCCTGACAGCCTCTCTATAGCAGAACCCAAATTTTTTGCCTCCGGATACCATCCATTCGAGTAGTGAATCCACATATTTGTAGTTTGAGGCGAGTTCTGAAACAACCAAAATAATATAAGTGAGTTTGAAAATGATGCTAAGGAAGCAAAAATACCTGAAAAAACAATAACAGAAAAAACACTCACTTGAACTTTGAAGTACCTATCTTCGAAGTGTGTGAAATGATAAATATTTTATATTTAACCATTATACTTTTTACTGCGTACATAGAAATAGGGATAGAGACTAGAAATAACAAGAATGCTAACAAATTGAACTCAACTAGAAAGCATGTTCTGGCACCAGTATAATCCGGAGCACTCTGTCCTAAATGCATCTTCATTTTATAGCTTATGATGAATGAACATTTTGAATGATATTTTCTGTGAATTGTTCCGTGATAAAGAATCACTTTCTTCATCTATCGGTATAACTTGGATTTACTATATCGTGTAGAGAGTAATGACATTTTTTCAATTTTATAACTTATCGATAGCTAATGATGCTAAAGGTTTCTGTTCCAAAGCTTCAGTCTGCTGAACTATGGCAAAACTGATCTTTTCAATGTCAAATTATCCATTCTAAAAGTATAGTGAAAGTATAATTATAAAATATGAAATATGTTCACCTCTATGACGACGACGATCACTTCTGGTGGATGGATTCTTGCTGGTGTGACCTTGTAGCACAACTAATACTCGTTTAAATAATTTGAGCTGACGACAGATAGTATGTTTTCAGCTTGAATAGAAATTGCTGAGAGGGTGGGGGTGTGAGTTTTAATACTCTGCACATGTACACACATTGGAGACCGAAGACCATCATTGAAAATGCTCAAGGTTGTTTGTAGGCCAGAATTGTTCAACGTAGATATAGTCTCAAAACCTGTATTTAACATTTTTGGGATTTCTGAGACAATTCTGGATAAAAATTTGATATTTTCGAAACTTTGAACGCCTACTTATTTTTTTCAGAGTCACTTTTCAAATTGCATCTAGGTGGCCATTATCGGACTAACTAATCTAAGGACCTCAGGTGATATCAGAAAATGTTTTCAATCGCGAAGTTTCAGTGACGTTAGATATGTGTTAGACAATTTGAAAAAATTTAATTTTCATGTAATTATTATTTTTCAAATGGCGACAATTTTTTAACAAGCACTTTCCGAAAAAAAAGATTTTTGACGAATCTAACGATACTAATTTGTTTGCGATTGGATTACAAATGGAAACATACATTGAATACTGCTGAGGCAAATACTTGATAATTTATCTACTTTTGTCGAGTTTGCGGTGGATAATGATTCATTTACTTTTGTAAGCAATTTCAGCACTTACCAATTTATTTGCGATTGGATCAACAAAATCAACTTATAATTTCAGCGACATACTTGCATTGTTCACAATACCCTTATTTATTAAAAATTTCACCAAAGTTAATTTTCAAAGTACATTCCTCCTTGTTTAATTGTTTCTCAACACGTTTCATAACATGTGAGAGCGTTATACTTCTAAATGCCTGTAAAGAGTGGCTGGGGGTGTTGCATAGTAGACCCTTTCTTTAAAATATCCCCAAATGAAGAAATCTAGCACAGCCACATCCGGTGAGCGAGCTGCCTACAGTCTGGACCAATGGTTTCAATAACTTGATCATTTAAATTGTTTTGGCTGAGGGATGGTCGGGGTTAGGTCGAATAACTGAAACCACTTTTATTTCGTTGCCGATGTTTCGACTTTTATAAAGTCATCCCCAGGGCACTACGTGGTTACAGTAAATCAGATATACGTATAAAAAATTAATGAATTTTGTGACTGAGAGGTCAAGATTCAGTAATTTGGTACGTATTTAAATGAAATTGACAGCAAAAAGCTAAAATGAGACGATAACAACAATTTTAAAAAGGTAGGAAACGGTAAACTGTATTTATTCTCGATTCAAATGAATGTAAAAGGACATTTACATAAAATGAAAATATCTCAGTTTTCAATACTGAAATATAAAAAAGTATATTTCTGACTGGTGAAAGGTTCACTGTGTGAGCGACAATTGAAGATAAATTAGCAATGAGTTTCTTTCGATGTGTTTATCATTTCCTGTAAAATTCTTTCATATTTTTTTTTAATTTGAAACTGCTAAAAGTAGATTATTATTTTATTTATTTTTTTTCAATTTAAAACTGCTAAAGGTAGATTATTGGGATGATCCTCGATTTCATTTCGAAGTAAACCTAAATACCTAACCCCTGCTAACTGACCTTGAAACAATATTGGGCCAATTTTTCTTTTTCCAACGATACCAGCTCAGACATTGACGCTAAACCTTTTTTGAAAATTTCCCTTTCACAATACATTGCATGTCGATTTTGTTGAGACCAGTACCTAGAAATTTGTTCATTAGCAGGCCATCATTTGTAAACCGTAATTCGTCGGAAGTTCATTATTTCTCCACCTTGATGAATTGATTACCTTTTATGAATTGTATCAACTGTGATGATGGATGAAAGGAATATATATATATATAATTTTCTCTCTGTAAAATTATCAGTTTAAAAAAAATAAAATCACCCCTTACTAAGGAAACATTTGGAAGGAATTTCCCATGAATTGACAGTACAACATAGGATGATAAATCATTATGAAATCATGTTTGGGAGATACAGACTCCTTTGCCTAATTATACAAAAATAAAAATATGTACCCATTAAACAAATACTGATAGAAATATTTATATATACATATCTTCCCAAACGCTGCTAGCTATTATTATTATTATTATGTTATTCACTTTCGTTATTTTTAGATTTCACGAATTCTGCATAAGAGGGTGGTGTATAGTTGGCAAAAAACAAACGTGTCCATACTGTAAGGAAAAAGTGGATCTCAAAAAAATGTTCTCGAATCCCTGGGAGAAGCCTCACGTACTTTTTGGCCAACTTCTGGATTGGCTAAGATGGTTGGTAGCGTGGCAACCAATGATCCTCTTCCTAGTACAAGGAATCAATTGGACATTAGGCTTAGAATGACCATAGACGATCACTTGGACATAAAATAGGAAGAATGAACTGTTTTTACATTTATATATTACCTGATTGTTGTGATTTTAAGTTATTTAAAATTAAAACTATTGATGAATTTTCTGGAGTTTATTTTTAAGGTTTTCGTGTAAAAATAGCACTTACTGATTTTATTCACTCTCAAATTGTTCACCTGTTTTTTATTATACAAATGTTGCAAATTTTATTGTTTTCTGAATAACATATTCTATGGTAACTATGACCTTTATCACATTTATTTGTCTGAACCAAAACGGATGTATTGACAGGTAACTCACAAACTGAACACATTTCCGATGGAAAATCAATTGTCGCATTATTGAATTGGAAACTATCTCCCAAATACTTCTTGTGGAGAAATCTTCCAATCATCTCTCCAAACTGAAAAAGGGGAATCTCAATCAATATATTGAAAATACCGGGTTAGTCTGGTGATAAATATATAGATGTACAGCTTATCCAATCCATCTTGGCACAGACTCAAGATACTTTTCCAGTTGCACACTGGTAGTTTAGACCATGACGAAAAAAAAAAACACCTACGAATGAATTTCAACACAATGAACACATATAATAGGTGTTTTTTTATTCTAGTATATTTGACAGAGATTGCTGGGCATATATGTTATTAGTTCTGTGCCAAGATGGATTGGATAAGCTGTAATTCAAATGCTTTTTATAGTGATACAAGTGTGCCAGTCTAAATAATTATTAATTCCAACCATTATACCACATATGGGGATTTCTTTGAAGAATCCATCCTCAACAAGAACTTGGAGAATCATGTCATGATGAAAAAGATAACTTCATTACGACATGTTTTTGAGGAGATATCATGATCATATGGAGTGGCATTAAACACTAAAAAAAATCGTAACAAATACATCAAGTTATCAAAAATGCTATGTGGCATGTGCAACTAGATTACTGTAACGACATACCCTCAGCCAAACGATTTTTGAAGAACAAATGCATTTTTCTCCTGGGCTTGACAAGTTGGTGATATGAACAACTTCAAATCACTCCAATGGGTGTGATCAGCTGAGAAGTCTGTTGGTTTGCCAAAACAATAACTAACAAGTTGCATATGCTTGGATTTGCTTCAGACCAATAACTATAACTATCATTTACAATTAGGAGTTCAAAATAATGTGGAGTTAGGTACTGAATGTGTTCCAAGTCCAGCTAAATCAAGTTCAATGGAATATCAATACACTAATCACCAAGATATAATAAACGTTATTTTTAATTGGAAGAAAAAATCATCAGTGTTCAAGGAGTCCCCCATTCTCATTTTCATTGTAAATAATTTTTTACAAGATTAAAATTCTAATAGGAGTTATAATAAAAAAATAATTAGTTACCTCTAACGAATTATGACTGTTAACTACTTTCTCTATGAAATTCAAAGCGATTCCTTGGTCACCACAGGTGGTTGTGAACATGCAACTCTGATAGAATTTTGCATCCAACTCTCCTTCTGGTATATACTGGGAATACTGCTTCAACAGACTGACTGCATTCTTGGGCCCGATAGATTCTACCATAAGAAGGCCAAACTCTGACCATGTTAATGCACCATCAATATCAATGCTAACTCCACAATTCAAACATAAACCTTGTTTCAATTTTATAAACAATTTAATGACTTCATCCCAATTGTCATATGTCAATAGTCCCATAGATGCTTTGAATACTTCTTTGTCGCTGAATTGTGTAATCACAGGTAGGTTAATTATGACTTCATGTTGGCTGGTAACTTTCATTAATTTATATTTGTACAAATGAGGAATGTTTTTCAAATATTCATTTTTATTCTCTATCTGATCAAATAGTTTACAAGCTAATTTATAATTGTTATTTTTTTTTGTATGAGCTTTGGGTAGTGGAATGTTGCATTTACAATACACATCTACTCTCTTATTAATAGCTATGAAAGAATCGCTAAGGTATTGTAAAGATTTCATATCAATGTTATCAATTCTGCTATGGTCTTTGCCAATATGAATTATTATCTGTTCCTGGCACCAAATGGTAGCATCATCATTATATTTTTCTTTGACGAATTTAGTGAATTGTTGCAAAAGCATGAATAGCTTTTCGAAACTCAAGTTCTTGAAGATGAATTCTGTTTCTTTTAATTCCAAATGTTTGTGACTTTTGTTCAAAATATATTGTCTGTGAAGAGCCATAATATTCTTATCAACGTTATTACAACTTATATCTTCTATTTCATCTTGGTGGTCTTGAAATGACTTGAGTGAATCGTCAAAATGGTCACTGTTGAACTTTTGGACTGACTCTGGTGAATAAAAATCACATTCATTATTTCCAGTTTCAATTGAAAGCTGATTTTCAATGACTATTCGATTTTCGGATATTATGCCTGAACTTTGCGTTTTGTAATTCTCTTCCAAAATATCCATAATAGGTTTGAGTCGTATCAACGTCTCAGTAGCTCCTATTTCAACAAGTTTTGTTTTCAAAATAGCCAGAATATGAATTTTTTCAGATTGTTCTATCAAGGCTCCCAACTCTTCATTATAATGTAAGCAAAGTTCTGAGCATAAGTAATACTGTTTTTTAAATAGAGTTGTGACAAGCATGTCTTCTAAGGTTTGCAGAGAAACGACATTCAATTGCAAACCATCTCTCCAGATGTATATGTATGATCTAACTATTCTAATATCTAGAATATCTGTAAAAGTATAACTCCAATATGGTATATCACTCATTTCAGGTTCAAAAAAATACAAACCATTACTATCATATGTTAAAATAAATCTATGAAGGATTGGATATATTTTTCCAAAGCTGAAATGTTTAGAAATTTGTCTTGTGAGATCAGGCTCTCTAACATGTAACTTTGCATCAACAGAATCTTCGATAACCACTATTTCAGAAGCCTTTCGATCAATAGAATTCTTAAACTGATATGTCATAAGAACTGATGCTTCAAAGTTGGACTCCCAGAGTCTCAAACCAGGTCTAGCACAAAATATTTTGGTATCTGCATTATTGAGATCTGAAGCGAAATCTTCGCCCTCTTGTACTATTTTGAAACTACCCTTCAATGGTTGGTGTTCATTTAGAGGATGTACATTGTTGAAACTTGAGAAACATGCTCCAAAGCTACCATCTCTAAGTTTCTTCCCAATTTGTCTGAAGTGTTCTTTTTCTGTATTGCACAAATGTGTACGTGTTTTTGTAGATATTAATAAATAGTTTTTGTATGTATCTATTTGAGTTATTCTTGAATCTAGATGCATGAGTGTGGTGGACGGAACGTGAAAGATGTTCGTGGTCTGAAAAATAAAAAGTTTTCAAACAACATTCTTTAGAGCCACTCCAAAAAAACGTTGAAGTTTCTTGGAACCTTGAGTGAAGTATATAGAAGTAAGAAAAAAATAGTTTTTCTTAGGAAACCCTAAGTTTGGATGGTGTTTCACAATAGCTTGTTTTGAGAGCAATTCTATTTTCTGCCAATTTGACGATATTATTCATATAGACCGCGGGCATGTGACGTCACATGACAACTGTCAATCAGCCTGCTGGACAAACAAATCGTATTTCACATCTTGTTCACAACAATGGTAATTTAATGAGATTATAATTGCAATTCTGAGGAGATACAAAATGTTTTGAATATACCGTTGCCCATTTCAACTTATCAATACTTAAATCTGCTCTTCTAGTTGCCTGAATACACGATTTACGTCTCTTTTCAGCAAGAGGATTATTATTTTTTTTCATTGTCGAAAATAGAAGGAAATCGATGGAGTGAAACCGTATTTCTGCCGCTTCTACCTCCACATTTCACAATCGCTCAAAATTAAGGTATTATCGAGAAAAAATATTTTGAAATATGACACAAATGCACAATGAGCATTTGTAAATCCGTTTATTTGTTCAGCAGGCTGGATTTACAACTGGATTCACTGTCGTCTGTCAGATATGCCCGCGGTCTAAATAGAAGTCAACTGCACCAATGGATGATTGGTGATCATAGCTCTGAGTGGAACCTTTTTATCAGAATTCAGTTTACAAAACACTCAAAGCTCCAACCAACAAAATATTTCAAGGATTAAAGTTGATGTTGTGAAAATGGAAATAACTGAAAAAGATCCAATGACAAATTGGTTGAAAAATGCATATTGAGTGGAAATGATTTTAGTTCGATTAACCATCTCAATATATTCGAAACGAAAATAATTGACTTTAGCAAACTGGAAACAAACAAAAAGAGGGCGCAATCTTTTCGTTGATAAAGAGAAGCTGATACCTTGTTGGATATGTTTTACAATTCTCTATCCAGAACTGGTTTTACTTTTGTGAATCGAACTAGCCGTCCCTGAATTTTAGCAGTTAACATTTCCTATTTCAACAAACGTTTTCTTCAGCTCGCATCCCGACTTCTGGAATGAAAAATGGGGTCAATTAATGGTTATTGGAATGGATTCAATTTTCGAGAGAATTTTCATTTGAAAAGATTATTCTATGTTAGTTTAAAGATTAATAGAAATGAAATAGAAGTGGTATTATGAACTGAACAAGGGCTGGTTGAATTCACAAAAACAATCAAGTGTTGAATAGAGAATTGAAAGACCTATCATTACTCTAAAAAAGTCGATTGCGTCCTCCCGGCGGCGAGTGATGTCAGTCGTATTAATTTATCCATCGAAATTGTACCTTTTTACCAAAATTCTGTCCGTTCTTGATATCTAGTACCGTTCAAAAGTTATGAGGAGTGGGCCTTTACTCACAAAAAGTAATTATTACAAACAAGCATGAAACTTTGGCCCAAACGATGTTTTCAAAATTTCTAATTTGCAATTATACCGTCAGGTTAGTTAGCTGTGGTCTGTAGGCTTTTGGGCTTGACGGACAGAACACAGAAATAAATTTAGAAATGTAACGGCTTGGCGGTTATTTTGTTCCAATTAGGACTTGGAGTGAAGATATTGAAACGCGGAATTCAATGATAGTTTCATGAAATGTGTTTTTGAAATTTTAAATACTCTGAAGAATAACTTTTAACTTCATTTCGACGAAATAGTTTTCTGTGAGTTATGCGCTGTTTTTAATTCATTTTCTAAAAAATGCGAGGAAAAGTCATCGTTTATTCCAAGAATAACCCAATGATTTTCTATACTTTGATCGAGTGAATGAAACCACGGAACTATGGAAATATTTTCGGAATCAAACTTTTAACCCTTATTCTGTGTTCAAAGTACAGTTTTCTTCGGAATTCACGCTGATAGTTTTGAAAGAAGACTCACATAACGGTCTCATTTCTCTTGAAATTCCAGGTAAAATACAGAAAATAATGTATTCTTTTGGACTGCGTCATATCATGTGAGTCGTCTAGAGTAAATATATGCATTTGCAACTATATCTGCCATATATCCCGAGGGTCACCGACAGACCTGGAAAACTCTTGGGGAAATATAACATAAAAACGGTTTTCATGCCGACCAAGAAGATCCAACAAAGCCTCAGGTTGGCTAAAGACAAAATAGACCCGCTGTCAGCAGCAGGGGTTTATCGCATACCGTGCACCTGTGGGAAGGTTTACATCGGTACCACGAAAAGATCCATGGGAACAAGGATCAAAGAGCATGAAAGGAACTGCAGGCTGGGGCAAACCGACAAATCGGCGGTGGCGGAACACGCACTGAGTGAGGATTCTGTTTGAAAATGCTAAACTGATTGCCCCCAACCATAGTTACCATAGCTGACTGGTACGGGAGGCAATAGAGATCCAAATACATGCGGACAATTTCAACAGAAAAGAGAAAGCGTTGAGTCTAAACAGAATTTGGAATCCCATTCTGAGGAAATCAAGAATCACGAATGAAATTACGGCAGGTAGTGCGGCAACTAATAATGATGATTATTCCCCGAACCCGACAGAAGTAACTAACATTCCAGACTACCTGCATCAATATGAATACACCTTGAGAAAACGAAACGTTTAGTCATCGGAAATGAGTAAGCCTCTGAAAAAGCTGGCCACTCGCGCTAGAGAAACGTCAGGAAGAAATTCCAAAGAACGACGGCCTTCAAGCCCGAAGAGAAGTAGTTATACTAATAACCTCGGCCGCGAAAGCCTTAACCATGGAGTTTTCTCTATTTGTGAACAAGAACAAGTGCGGTTGTCACATGTGGTTGGGTGCAATTTCAGTGAGAAATTGACAGGTTGATCGACTTTGGAGGCTGAAAACGTAATATATTTAGTTTTATTCACATTGAGAGTCAGTGAATTGTGATTCAACCATGACTGAAATTTTTTCAATTCTGATTCAGCCGATATTCCGACATCATTCCAGTTTTCCCCTGTGAAAATTAGGGCTGTGTCATCTGGACCCAGTACGGTTCCTTGTGGTACACCTATCTCTACTGTCAATTCGGTGCTGATTTCTTGGCCAATCTTTATGGCCTCTAATCTGTTGGTTAAATAATTCTCTAAAAGAGTCAGAGCTGAACCCCGAATACCATAGTCATTCAGTTTCATAAGTAGTTTATTATGTGAGACAGTGTCAAAAGCCTTGGCGAGGTCAAGAAAAACTGCAAGGCATTTCCTGGACTCATCCATGGCCCTGACGGTATTTTCTAGAAAGTCAAGAACAGCTTTTTCTGTATTCGAATTTGCCACAAATCCAAATTGTCTTTCACTTATTATATTGTGTTTATTGAAAAAATTTGTTATTCGATTTTTCAGTGCGTATTCGAATACTTTGGCAAAACTATTTATCACTGAAATGGGTCTATAATTTGAGAGATCTCCCTGTGATCCACATTTGTAGACTGGGGTAACTATTGATTGTTTCCACTGTCTAGGGATTTTACCACAAAAAAAAGTGAGATTTATGATATGTACTAACGGAGTAGAAACATGATTGTAAATATTTTTGATTGTTTTAGTTGATATTTATTTTACCTGGTCCGGGAGAACAGTTATTTATTTTACCTGGTCCGGGAGAACAGTTATTTTTTTTAATTTGATATTAGAATGGTAATTTCGTTATATGATACGGGTTCAAGAAATATTGTGAAGTTATTGATCTGTTATCAAGAAACTTTAAGCGTTGCTTTTTGAATTTTTTTTGCCATATTAATATCCTGCTTCACAAAAAAAGTATTAAATGCATTTGCTTTTTCTTTGTTGTGAGTTATTTCAGTTCCTTCGTTTAGTACTGAGACGTTTTCTAAATGTATGTGCTTTTTCCCCCGATATATCGTTGATAACTTCCCAGATTTTTTTATAATTTCCTTCAGCTTGCAGTATCTTATTCTGGTAATATTCAGTATTGGTAATTTTTATTAAAGAATGTAATTTATTTCTGTACTCTTTATATTGTTTTTCGAGTTCATCTGAGTGATTTTTGAGTATTTTTTTCTCAAGATTATCCCTTTTCTCTATAGAAATTATGAGAGCTTGTGTGATCCAAGGTTTCAATTTAAATTTTTTTTTCAATTTGGTAATGGTTGTATCGGTTGATCTGGTAAGGTGTTCATTTAATTTATCAATGAAAATATCATAGGATGCTTGTGGATCATGGTTTTTTATAACCTCTGTCCAGTTCTCCTCGCTCAAAAAGTTATGTAAAATTTCAAAATTCATTTTGTTGAAACAATTTCCATTTCGTAATTTTTTATTTCTATTTCTTGGATGGTGATAAAAATTGATAGGGCAAAATGGTCAGTAATGTCTGTATGACAAATTATAGATTCTATATCTATTTTATCCCTCAAAAAGTTTTCCACTCTCACAAATATATGATCTATAATTGACTTCGTGTGTTGTGACACCCTTGTGGGTTTATTGATATAAGAAATGAATCCTTTCTCAGTTGGTATATTCAAATAATTATTGGTTTCGGCAATTACAGTTTGAAGTAAATTAATATTTATATCGCCAGCATAAATTTCCAAGTTTTGAGTTTTCATATTTTCTAAATAAAATTCTAGATCATATATGTATTGTTGAGCATTGGTGGCTGGTGATCTGTAATATGCAGTCACTCCAATTCTGTTGTGAGAAGGCAATATATTGGTTTCAAAAATAATTCTTATAAATTTAGTTTCATTCACTTGGTGAATTTCAACATTAGCTGATAAGTAATTTGTTTTTAATATAAACGATCACCCCATCACATTTATTTATCGTAGATTCATTGTAAAATATACTATAGTTTGGAATACAAAAATCGCTCACGTTTTCTATTTTTCCTGTTTCAGATAGTATGATTAGATCCAATGTGTCTTTTGCCGTCTGTATATTCACTAGGAGTTCGTCAGTGTTTTTGATGCTTCTGATGTTATGATGGATAATACCAATACCTGTCCTGCTTTCAGTCCTTCTCTCTGTATAATTTTCCAAGTTATCGATAATTTTTGTGTCAATTTGAATGTTGTTATCCAACACATCTAAAAGGTCTATCATTTCGATGATGTTGTTTTTCACTGTGGTACCCCAACGTGTATTGAAAATTTTTATTGGAAATTATAATGAGCATTAAAAATAATTATAATAATAGGTACAGCAAAAAATTTCATAATTATAAAACTTCACCAAACAGTACTTAGCTGGAAGTCTTTATTGTTTTTGATTATGGACACTTTATCATCCTTGTTGACATGAATTTTTCCATTTGTTGTCCAAGTATGTGTCTTACCAACTTTTTCTATGGCCCTGTTTAGTATCCTCACTCTAGCCGCAGTTAGATCTTCTCGAATTAAAATGCCTGTTCCTTTTAGGAGCTTTTTTTCAGGTAGTTGTTCTGTCTGGTTTAGTGGTTAAAAAATTTGACAAAGATTCCTCTACTTTTGCTACCATTTTGTCTTCCTATTCTGTAGCATAGCTCGATACCCTCATTGGCCAGGTTGAAAGACATTTTGGAACTCAGCAATTTTATAACTTCTTGTCTGGTATCCTCCTGTTTCTTTTCTTTGAAGTTGAACATTCTCAAATTTGTTTTCCTATTTTCTTGGTATATTCTATCCATGGTCTCTTCCATTATTTCCTTTCTACCAAAGCTGTCTTTCAGTTGTTGTTGAGATCCAGTTCAAGTTTGCTATGATTCGATTTCATCTCCGCCACTGATATTTCGAACCGAGACAATTTTGCTTCGAGAGTTTTTGCAACTGCCTCACTCACTTTTTTTGAAATTGTTTCGATAAAGGAGCCACTTTTTATGCAATTTTGGAGTGCTTGACCAACGGCACTTTCGATTTCATCACGTATTTCTCTCGTTAATACCATTATAATAACGTTTTTTTTCGAGATGGTCCGATTAAAATAGTATTCTGTCGACTCACGCACTCAAAATTTTTAATTTTGCTGCAGTAGATACTTGTGTTTCGTCCAAAACGGGGAGCCCAGCGAACACACAGCTACTCTTCACGTGTCATAGACGTACATATGAATATTGAAAAATAATTTCGAAGGGCCCAACGCAAGAAGACTTCCCGACTTCTTTCTTTGCCCATCAAGTAACACAAAAATTATTAATTTATAATTATCTGCTTAGTCCTTTAACAACTTTTTCATTGACTCGGTCACTGAATTATTAAAAAATCAAAACTTCACTGCAAACTCAGTACATCTCCTACAGCAATTTTCAAATAATAGTATCTATGTTTTTAAAACCCTATAATTGCTCAGAAATATCGACCATTATAAATGAGGTAACAATAAAGATGAATTATATCATTCACGATATAGTCGAACCAATCACTTATTTAGTGAATTTGTCTTTCTCAGAAGGTACCATTCCTGAAATTCTCAAAAAGACTACTATTTTATCATTGCATATAAAAAAAATGACATCCACAACTTAAACAATTACAGACCTATTGCTCTTTGCGTTGGCTCAGTTCCTTCTTAATCCACAGACCTCAAAACACAGAATTACACATAAATTCAAGAGTCTACAAACCACACGAAAAACTCTTTCTGAACGGCGTCCCTCAATGCAGTCTCCTGGCTCCACTATTATTTATAACACTCATCAACGATATTTTTCCTTTATTTGCCAGAGAATATATAGCATCATTTGCCGATGTCGCGATATCATCCACTTCCAGTAAATCCCTCAAAGAGCTTAGTTTAAGATCAAATGAGATAGTCAACTCCATGAAACATTGAGGAAAGTGAATAAAGTTGGAGCAAATGCTCACACTCAAATTTTTTGGGACAAACTTATGCGGGTTGTTGAGATATGACAAGGACGGATCTATAGTTTGAACTCATGCTCACTTTTATTCACTTCCCCCATTATTGCAACCATACTGCTGTGTCATATCACAGAATACCCTATCTACACAGAAGCGCAACCACAGATTCTAATCTGTGGCGCAACTTGATGGCGGTCCCTTTGATCTTTTGGGGTCAATTTTTCGTAACCTTGATTTAAAGCTTTTCTTGTATAATGTCATTTCTTGGCGGTGAATTCAAACTGTCGGTTGATATACAGTTCAAGTGATACACCTTTGTAAACTTTCTAGACTGAGCATTTCTGCTTCTGAACTGAAATTGGGGCAGTTTTAAGGTCGGCGATCAGTGTCTTCCATGTTCATTTCCAATTGCATTTGAAAACCATAAGTCATCTTGAGTTCAAATTTGGCACACTTATTGAAAAAATGTTGAATTTTGGAATGAATATAAAAAAAATCATCTTTTTTCGAAATTTCCAAAAAAAAAATTGTATTTTCGAAATTAATTCGGAAACAAGGCATTTTTATTATTTCAACCGATAGCCCTGTGAAAGTTACGTATATTCTGAAAAAATCAAACTGTTAGTATGCTTCCTTGCAAAATGCAATTAGAATTAGGAATTTGGCGGCATTTCCCACTATTTGAACCAGTTTCATGAAATACGTCGAAAATTACCGGCATTTTTAGTTCAGCCCCTAACGGACAGATGGTGATGAGGCATGAGGTTTCGGAAAGCAGTTTCGATTACGGAAACACGCTGAAGGAAGGTCTAATTATTGCTTCCTTCCACATGGCTGGCTTATATAATACATTGGCGTAGTTGTTTACAATGAGTGAAATTTGCACTTTATCGATAATGGGTATAATATGTAGGTATTGGTTCTTTTAGGAAAGAAACACATTTCTAGGTATATCAAACATGATAGAAAAAAAAATGAACAATGATTTTGATGCCATTTAGTATAAAATAAAAATGAAACTGATCAATACATCGAAAAATGGAATGAAAAAAATTGTAATTAATACAATTTCTTAGGGCCGAAGCGTTTCTTTCGATTATTTCCCTCAATGCGAATAAACGATGAAACAGTTGAAGGCTAGACTGCTTTTACAGTTTTACAGCGATAAAATGCACTAGACCTTTTAACCGATTAAAATGTTCGAAATAAACCGGGCGTTTGGATCACTTTTCAGGTACTATCTCTGGTACTATATTGTTCCTGTGTTCGATTTTGATGTTTCCTGAGTTTACATGTTTTCTGGAAATAATCTAAACATATATCCCTCCTTCACCAAGTTCAATCGACCAACATGCGTGCATTTCCATGATTTTCAAAATTTTGCTTTCAAGCAAATGCTTTCGTGTATAATAATTTAAAATAAAATCCCTCGACCTGCGGTCTCGGGATTTTATCAAATTATCATACACTCAAGTCATTTGCTAAGCAAAATTTCGAGAATCATGGAAGTGCAGCACACATTTTAACCGATTAAACTTGGTGCATTCAATAACTCAAATATTATATTATGTAAAACAAGTTGGAGAATAGCATGCGAGATGTGAATCTCCACCGGCGTGCGCTGACTAACAGTTCGGTTCGACTTCTACACGGACAAAATCGGCGGCAGAAACTAGTATAAAGTATATAAAAATACTTATCTTCGGTAACGGTTCTGAGCCGAAACCAAATTCGTTTCCATTTTCGAAACATATTCATAAATACAAAAAAAAACTGTCAAAGATTTCACCTAGCATTACGTATAGATTCCAATAATAATTCAATTTTTTTTCATTGTGGTAGGTTAACCATCCAAAAAAACTAAGAAGCAAAATGAATGCACTACAAAAAATTACTTTCAAACAAAAAACATTGTTGTGCTTTCATTGCCTAATTTCGCACTACATAACAGTGTAGTACTTCATGCCCGTGAGGGGATATAGTTTATTTTATGGTTCGCACCTATCATAAAAAACACATTTTTTTTTTCGAAACTTAACGTTTCCGTTTTCGCAGTTTTTTTCTAGCAACCATAGTATATAATCAAAATATAACGATATTTTCTCCCAAATCTTTATACTATTGGCAAGGGGTCTGCGAATAACCAGGCTGCTCCTGATGTTTGGCGTAGGGAGTAAGTAACAAGGCCTACCTGATGCTAAAAGACTTCGTATATATATATATATATAGTCGAGTTTGAAGGTCGAAACTCAATCATCACCTAGAAGATGGCAAATGAGACTTTGCCGAAACGTTGTGACAATTATCCTTCAGAGGATCAAAACCACAGAACACGGAACGAAACCCGAAAACACAATTCATCATACTTCGTCCGTGAGAATCTTCATGCTAACATATATATATATATACATATATATATATATATATATATATATATATATATATATATATATATATATATATATATATATATATATATATATATATATATATATAATGGCTCCAAAATCGACAGAAACGTCGATCCAGATGCGGTTCAACCCGAACTTAACGACAATAACATACAACTGACCGCGGAAACCTATCTGATCACATATATTATAAACATCTACTTCATTCCCTTTGTAGGTATATGAATAACTACTTCATCACAATCAATCATAAATCCTTCCAATATAAATTCAGAATTTGCACAAAAGACAAGTTTCTCGCGAAAAACTGTTGCCCGCGAGTTTTTTTGTGGCATGGTCAGAAATTCAATCCTACCGTTTGATAGGAGCTTATATTATAATCTTATTTTTGTATGTTTTTTTCTTATCAATAAAAGCAACATTATTATTATAATCTTATCAACTGAAATTTTCTATATAGTTGGGACGACTATCTTGTTAACATTGCATAAACTCGTGCATGAATAAAAATGTGTTCGATCGGGTTTTTATTCTATCAACTAGGTATAACCTATTACCCTCTTCATAAACGTATCCACTGAAACTTGTATGCACCTAGAAAGTTATTCCATGTACATTTTGGGTTGAAACATAATATAGGTACCTGCACTCCAATAAATAAGTCATAAAAAATATTCAGCAAATCTATCCTTGTCATTATCAAACATCATTCAAGCACACCGTCTCACTTTCTTCCATTAGTTCGACCGGTCATAAATTCACCCTTCGTCCAAACATAGACAGGCGTTGCCAGATGGTAGTATCTTGCGTCCTTGTCTTAACGGTCTAAGAGACCATCAAAGAAGTAGGGATAACTAACGAACCGGCAACATAGTTCAACATCAATTCAACATTTAGACAGAAATTAGTTTTGATGCCAGATATATCGATGTAAACAAGGATGACGAAAACAAACTGTAAAATGGGTTCATATATGAGATAAATATTCATTATAATATATCGTAGCGCCGTCGCCGGATTAGTTTGTCAAGCCCAAGTGAACGCTGACCTTAATTCCATTTGAAGATACGACCCTAGGAAGGTCTTAATAATTTAGAACTTACATTTCCCCTATCAAATTCATCTAAATGCTTTGTTGATCAGCAATCTACATTCCCTTATTCTCAACAGATATAAACGGAGAATTTGGATAATTACCAAAATAATTTCGGTGAATAGGCTTACTGTTTTCTGTACCTTTAAAAAAAAGGAGATAGAAAAGTGGTGTAGGCAGCTATTTAATGTTCAAATAGTTTTAGAGTAATCAACTGAATTGCAGGAACGAACGTTTAAAACTACTCTGATCATGCTTCCATCCGATAATAATAAAATTTATCAGTAGTAATAAACCAAGGACATTGATAATTGTTCGAAAATTTTATAACACCCTAACAACACAAATGTGAGGTTGACAATATACAAGCCAAGCTTTCGATTCGGTCGGAACGCTTCAGTTGCGCTTCTGTGTAGATAGGGTGTTCTGTGGTCATATGCAGGCTTCGCACACATGTTTCATTTGAGCTACTCAAATTGTATTACTACGCTAACGTACACCCAAATTTGTGTAGTTAACACAAATTTGTGCTGGGGAATCCGAATAAAACACAATGCCAACAGACCAAGTTTAATTTACCAACTGAGGCTCATCGACACACACACCAGTTCAGTGCCGAAAATAAATGACAAATAAAAAGTCGTCAGAGTTTTTGTGCATCGCATCGCTCGTCAGACAATTCACTATTTTCAAATAGTTAACCTAATATGATACGATCCGCTTTGGCTTACTCATCCATTCAAAAACAATAAGGCTAACCTCACATTATTTAAAACAGCGTATATCTCGGCGTATATTGATACTTGATGGATTCTTCTAGGAGTGTCCGGTTTCAAAAAACTTGAATGAATTTGTTTTATAGCATTTTTCTTTTTTCTTTTTAAAGTATTTCCAGTGAAACCAAAAAGATTTACGACATTGAAAAATAGCCCTGACAACCTTATTGAGAGTGGGCCCTCGCAGACTTATAAAAGCTTTGAAGGGGTTTAATGGAAGTTGTCACAACTTAACACCTTTTATGAAGCTGCTATAAACGTGGACTACAAGGCACCCTAAGGGGTATGACAAAACTCATATTGTTCATTGGGCCACTTACGTCATCAAAACACGACCGTTACTGAAGCTGCCGTTCCATCACGCAAACAAGTAATACCGAAATATTCCTCTTTGACGCTGAGATTCGATGAATTTTTGAAATGGTGGATGGTGGTTATGGGTATTTTGTATTTTGAAGAGCCATCACATGTTTTGACTTATAATCTTTAAATTTGTTTCAAAACTAGATGTGAGAAAAACCACAATTTGAGAGACAAAGTAACGGCAAAAGGGCAAATAACAAAAATATTCTTGTAACATTGTGGAAATTGAATATTTTCTATAATGCAACAGTTGTTATAATTGTAGGTATCTTTTTCACATAGAGAAGTGAGATTTGTACCATCTAACTATTTCGATACTTGAAAACCAAAGGAATATCCTTTAATATCATGTTATTAGGAGTAACAATTTATTACTTGTATATAAGAGTCATCCATAAATACTCATGCTTACTAATAGAATAATGAAAAACAATGGAATACTTCAACAGACTTGAAATCAGTCACTTTTACTGACTAGGATTCCAACATCAGAAATGAAACAGTGACTTATTGGCGTATGTTTCACATATTTGGCAGCATTCCATCGAAAAATAGGAGAAACGTTAGCGACATTTCAAAAGCGCTTGCCCGACTTTGGCATTGGGGGGTATCCTATTTAAACTGCCATCTTATGGTTTGCCTCCTCAGTTGTGTTTGATAGGTCTCTTTATGTGGTTGTTGACGGAGTATCGTCTGATAATCTCCCAATAAAATGCAGGTGTTCCTCAAGGTTCAGTTCTTGCGCCCACTTTGTTTCGGCTTCATATCAATGATTTGCTACAGAAAACATCTAGTTCAGAGCATAGTTTTGCGAACGACAGTACTCTTCATACTAGTTTCTCTTTCAGAATCCGCGTATCAACAATGACTTGAGGAAAATAATGCAGTAGGTAGCATCAACTTGGTGGAATTTGATGCTGGGGAAACCCAAGCATGTCTCTTCTCAATCTATTTAGTAGTATTTAGTATTCAGATATCAGGAGTAACTATTGTTACAAAGTCAAGTATCTCAATGCTAGGAATTACGATCAGTAATAATCTCTCATGTGGAAATCCATGCGAGGTCGATCGCTAAGGGTGCTTCCCAGAAGTTTGTTTCTATTTCATGAGAAGAAATACTTTAGTTATCCATGATTGTGTTTTCTTGAATTTTAATTTTTTTTTTAGGAAAAGTCATCACGTAATTTTACTATTTCTACATTATATCCATAAAAGCTCTTACCAATAATGAAGTCATTGAAACAACAGATATTTTACCAACATCATCTCCACAATACAGATCATTACCATTCCATTTCAAAACAGTTATAGTATTTCCTTCATGTTCATTATATACAAGAGGTCTCAAATTTCCGTCAACAAAAAAGTTTTCCAAAATGATTACAAGACCTCTTGAACTAGCTACTGCTAAGTTTTTTTCGTTAGGTGATATCCCTATTTGAATGGTTGGACCCTCCTAAAAATAATAGTACTTATGTAAGACAGAATTTCATGGTTTTGTTGATCGGCAATACCTTGCTTGGAATAAGTCTCAAAAATTCACAAGGATTACGTTTGAATATATAAATACCACCACTACTGGTCCCAAAAAGTATGTAATGGAGAGATACATCAAAACTCATCAACTGCAAGGAAATTAAACAAATTACTTATTTTGTGAAAAAGATGCCATCGCTCACTGACCTTGATACGTTGTGTAGACTTGAACGTATCACATATAACAGTATTTAAAGTACCTAAGTATTCAACTAAAACACACTTATTCATTTTCAGAACATACCACAAATAATGTAGGTTATGTTTTTATTTTATTCTATTTTTATTTCATAATTTATTTTCTGAACTGACAATTTCAAGTTTACTGAGTTTTGCCAACCTAAATGCTTAAAAACCCTGGTGCATCTACTGATTCGATATTGTTTAGAATTTCATGGCGAAAAACAATCGACGATTATGATAGCTTTCTAATTTTTTATAGAGGGCGTTGTACTAGCATTTTCAAAAATATGTCAAGTGTTGGTTTCAGACTGACGTAAGTATGATGTTATTGTTGTCAATCTTTGTTCGAATTTTTGTTGATATCACTTCATTAAATCACTATGTGATATTGTTATTTCTTTTCAGATATTGAAAATTGAAAGACTGTGTGCTTCTGGAGCATTATACATTGTGAAAAATCATCTAAAAACTGAGTACTCCAGTGAATTGATTCAGCTTACGATGAGATGCTACTGAATAAAATGTATGTGGATTTCAACGTTGAAAGATTATTCAGGATAATATGAGAAAAACATTCGATTTCTACCCACCTTTCATGTGATAAATTATCATCTTCATTGACAATGAGGCCAGACGATTCATACAATTCTTCTCTTCCTCACAAGGAATCCATACATATTTTCATTTGTATATTCCATCGATGAGTTAATATAGAAGACTTCAAATCACATTCATTGAAAGTGATGGAAAAATGGAATCACTTGCATGCATTCATAAATTGTTTTCAACTCAGGCGAAAGTCCAAAGATATATCGAGGAGGAAACATATATACATTGAATCATATCAGTGAAAGATTGAAAACGAAGTGATCCGTATTTTGAACCTTTGAACCAAGACACTCTGTCTTTCACTTTCAGTATACTAGCACATTTTTTTCTCAAGTGAACGGAAAAATTATATTTTCTCCGGATTGAAGTCTGGTGTTACAAACTGACATAAAAACATTAAAAAGTAGCAGTTGACAGTTATTAACGGTGCATTTCCACGTTACATGCGCATTTTCTGAATTGCATTCGATTGGCTGTCACGGCTGTCAAAATCTCACTGGCAATAATGAACAGTACTGCATAATTCGCTTGCACATTCCTGTCTAGTGGAGATTAAGCTTCATATTATACATGTCGGAACGCCATCTACAATAGCGATCTTAAGTTTTTATATCTCAGAAATCACCAGGGTTTCTAGACATCTTATAGACTTATGGATGCCAACCCCACGAAAGCATTGGCCGCGTCTAACAGTTTACAGCGGTTGAAGCCACTTCACAAAATTTGACATTTCACCACGGAAAACTGTCAAATTTTGTGCAGTTGCTTTAAGCTGTTAGACACGGCCATTAAAAATAGATGAGTTTATGATGATCATGATCAAGATGCATAAAACCCTGGTGCGTTGACCAATATGCTTTTGTTTAGTCAATTCCTCTCGACCTGAGAAATCGAAGAGTAAACTTACATTTTTTGACGGTAGGTGGTGTTGAGGTGGTGATACAAATGCGATTTTCTAAGGGTACATTTTCATTGAGGCGGCATCTTACGAGTGATTTTCGATTCCGGCCGTCTCATTGGATAAACTCTTGCGGGATCTTTCGTTCGCCAATAGAATTATCAGTATACAGAATACGTAAGGTCAAGTTCCTCTAATACAAAGCTATTAATTTTTTTGAAATGTTTGACAGTTCGATTTGAATTTGAATGCATTTGAAAGTTCCTTTGATATTCAAAATCTTGTACCTAGTTCTTGTTTCTTTTCACGTTTTTCTTGTTTGTATTCTTGTTTATCGTTGCTGTTGTTGTATTTGTTTGATTTTATAGTGATAGTTAGATTTATTATGAACCGACTTACAAATCTCAAAATAAAACGCTCGTGTAACGTGTAGGTATTACTTATCCCTCATATCATCGGCTCGTAATCACATTAAAATTGCATTATTTTAACACTATGAAGAAAATAGTACTTACCTATTTTCGGTTCCTCAGAAAATAGAAAGATAAAATATCAATACTTTCCAGTTTCACTCACAACTATTGTTTCGGAAGATTTAAAATCACATCACTATCACTTAATTATTTATTTTTCATCAAATTGAAAGCAAAAGGAATACCTAATAATCAGTCAAAATGTGATGACTACTCAATTTCTAGCATTTCGCGGGAAAGCAAGTATTTGCATACAAAACATGAGACCATGGAATAAACATAACCTATAAATCTATTAGGCATTCCAGATACTTGTCAAAAATGTCAAATAAATCGAAATGAACCAATCGGCGGCATCTGCCCTTCAGGAACTTTCGTTTGTTTTCTTTTTTATAAGTGTGTGATTGGTTAAAACTGGTATTTGCCCCCCAGACATAACCTGATCTGGAATGCCTAATAAATAATCGAATGGCCGTCGAGCAGACGGATTGACGGATAGACGGATATCATGGCATGGATTAAATTTAAATCATGTAAGGTGCGCCTCTGCTGGCAAACTCTCGAAACCTACTCTCCAGTTGAAATTGATCAAAATCAAGATAGCGAAAAGTCGAGAAAATTTGCTTACAATCTGTTAGTACTGCTAGGTATAAGTCAACACACCAGGGTTGTATGCATCTTGATCATGATGATCCCAATGATCCCAACCCAAACAAATGAAGTAGTAATAAATAATTATCTATACCTTGTTCGGGATAAAATCCATAAATTCTATATACAAATATATATTCAAGAATTTTTTTTATATGGAGATTCACACGAAAGGGAAGCCCTGTCATGTTCAAAGAACACCGAGTGAATCAAGGGACAGGAGATACGAATTTACTTTCACTTTGCATTTTTGAAGTTTGCAAGCCTCAGGAAAAACCTCTTTCAGCAAGGAATTCCAAAGCTCATATATAGTATGGAGCCAAACATTTAAACATTTTCAGGCCTTTAAAATATCGGCGCCATAGTTGAATTGGCGACAACCCATAGAGAGATTTTTTGGGTGCGCTGCGTAACACCCACATTTCGTAACACCCACAGTGCATAACACCCAAAGTGCGTAACGCCCAAATGTCATAACACCCAAATTTCGTTATGCCCACACTCTCCGAACATACCCGAATGATGCACTGTTGCGAAATTTACCGGATATTCTGCAATTTCCTGTTAAACCAATCTAACTTAACCTAACTAACCTAACCTAAAAGAAGGATGAATCTGGCAACAGCGCATCATTCGGGTATGTTCGGTGAGTGTGGGCATAACGAAATTTGGGAGTTATGACATTTGGGTGTTACGCACTTTGGGTGTTATGCACTGTGGGTGTTACGAAATGTGGGTAGAACGAGATGCTCCCGATTTTTTTTCCAATATATATATATATATATATATATATATATATATATATATATATATATATATATATATATATATATATATGTATATATATATATTTACATTCTGCATTATATCAGACTCTGTCTCAGTATTTGATTTTTATATATCAGTTCTGAATAAAAAATAACTATTGTTTTTGTATAAATTGATTCCACCTGTGTATATTTCTCCTAGAAAGTGTAATATAATATTCTGTTCCACGTTCAAGGTTCTAACGGGAGATTGAATTTACAAACCCCTTAAAAACATTTTTCTGGGTGTGTGTACGCAGTTCATTAATATTATTAAACATATATGTCACAAAGTTGTTCTCTTTTATTATTAAGTGTAGGTACAGCAATGATTGGCTCATGTTCCATCATTCTTTGACTGAACTTAAAGTGAACACCAAATACCTCCGAGTCGATTTGGCGATCTCCACAATACCTCATTACTAAAAAGAGTGGGGGGTGAGCGCTAGAACTTCACACATGCAAGTCCTTATATGTGGAAACGCGCTTTAGAATATGGTTCGCTGATATGGACTCCTGTTTACTTGGATTACATTCATCTGCTCTAATCAATTCAACAAACAACAAACAGACTCGCTCACGACTTCATTGGAACATCGTAAAAGGGTCGGAGAGTTGTCTCTCTTCTATATATATTTTCACGGTCGGTGCTCTTCTGACTTGTTATCAATCGTTCCACGCTTGTCAATATCTACACGGATGACTCGACGAGTACAGAATTCCCACCCATTTGTTGTGAACTTGGAGACCTGCCGAACTCCTCTTCCTCAGGGATCTTTTTTCAATAATAGAACAGCTGAGCTTTGGAACTCCTTGCCGAGAGAGGTTTTTCCTGAGGCTTACAAACTTTAGAAATTCAAAGTGATTGTTAATTCGCATCTCCTGTCCCTTGATTCACTCGGTGTTCTTTGAACATTAGAAGGTTTCCCTTTCGTATGAATCTCTATATAAAAAAAATCAAATAATAAATGTTGGTTGTCCGGTGGTTTCAAGACATTCATAAACAATTTCAATACAGATGGCCACAAATAATATACTAGCTTCCTTTTTTTCCATTTTTAATGGCCAAAATCTCCCAATCTAGCGAGTTCCAGGTTATTTAATTGTCTACCTACAAATATAAAAAGTATAACAACACTTTTAGTTTTAAAGCTTGAAATTAAAGAGTATCTATCATTAGGCGGCTTCTACTCCGTTCAGGAGTACATGCTATCACAATAGTTATTGTGATGATATATGTTAATGTTTGTGTGAATTTTTGAGTCCATGAATTATTTTTCATATCTGTATTATATACACCTATATGTCTTATGTGAACTGACGATTCCTATGTCATTGTATATGATCGATTTGGGATTTGGGATAATAAACTACTACTACTACTGCATAATACCATCAAATCTAGTAAAATCAAAATCACTCTATGTATTACTGGACTCAGTGAAATGTGAAATACAGCGTGCCATAACAAAATTTACCGTCAAAAATAATTGAGAAAGTTGGCAACTGCTGAAATATCTTGAAGAAGGACAGTACGGCTTTCGCAAGTCAAGTGACACCGCACCATAGCGCTGCTGATCTGATATCGGTTCAACCGAAAATTGACAAAATCCAAAAGAGTGCCCTTGTTTCTCTTGACTTGTGTAAAGCTTTTGACACGGTCAAAAATGATATCTTAGTAGAAATAATGAGAATGATTGATGTTTGGGAGATTCCACATGGTTTCGTGATTACCTATCAAGTAGAAAACAATTCATTCAATGCGGTTTATACCTTAGTGAAAAGAAAATATCTCCTGTGGTGTACCAAAGGGATCGATCCTAGGTCCCACCCTTTTCCGCATCTACATAAACTCCTTAGCGAACATAAATATTAGGGGGAAGTCGGACGGTCGGATGACACAACAATTGTATACTTCGGAGAAACACGTGACGCCATATCCCAGAACATCAAAGAAGCTCCCAGTGCTTGAAAGAATGGTTACCTTGTCATAAGTTGACCCTCAATTTGAATAAACCTTCTTTCATGTGGATTGATGAATGTAAGGTGCCTTGTAACACCAAAGAAGGAATAACTTTTGGAAATAGTACCATGAAGTCCTATAGTAAAATTAAATTTATTGGCCTGATCACAGGTGCGAAACTGTCATGGCATGAGTATATTGAATATATACCCAGAAAAATACCGGATCAGTGGGTGTTCCTAGGCGCCCATGTTATACTGTTCCAAAATATATAATGAGATCAGCTTACTTCTCCCTAGCATTGTCTAAATGTCCCTAGTGTACTCTCATTTGGATAATACCTAATAATCATCTGGAGTTCAACGTTTGAGAGTTATATAACACACAACACCAGACCTGTTTAACAAATACAACACTAGATCCTTGAATATTCTGTATGTGGTGAAAGTTAATGAATTCAAGAACCCAAAAAAGCTAGAAGAAAGACACATCGCAAGATTTTCGGGCTTATGTGGGCCGCGTCCTGGAATTTTGAATTCCGGAGCTTTTGAATGCATCTGCGGCAGCCATCTCAGCGGTGTAGTCTTAGTTTAACTCCTGTGAGTCTACTATGATTAATTATTCATCATTAGTCGTAGTAGACTCACAGGAAGGAGTTAAACTCAGACCACGCCGCTGAAGATGGCTGCCGCAGATGCAGCCGAAATTCTGGGACACGGCCCTCAAGCCCGAAAACCTTGCGATGTATCAACACCGGCCGTCAAAGCCTACATTCTTTCACTAGAAGAAAGAATCCATCCACTACAAAATAATGACATTTAAACAGTATTTATTCATCAAGTACTGAATCAGGCGAGACACACTCTCCCTATGAGATATGGAATCCATTCACATGAAACTCTGCAATTCAAATATATATCTTTAACACAAATGTGCTCACGTTATGGCCTGAATTCACTGTTATATAAAGGAGCAATAAAAAATATATAACCTCCAACGTGAAGAATTTGAATGTAAACAAATTCAAAATTACTCTGAAGAAACACACGTCCCATTGTATTGTATTGTGTTGAGTCATTAATTGTAGTGAATTTTGGTATTTAATATTTAATTTTATACATATTATACCAGTCATGTTTAGGCAGCCGCAGCGGTGTTCTGTGCCTTATCCAAGGCATTTGACTGTGTGAGTCACGGGATTCTGCTGGGCAAACTGAAATAGTATGATTTTAGAGGAATCAGCCTACAGTAGTTCAAATCAACCTAGAAAATCGCTCACAAATGGTAAAAACTAAGCACCTCTCTCGAACAGAGGCATCCCAATGCGGTGCAAAAAAAATTCATCTGGATGCTACGCTGTTAGGATAATATCACATGAATTGGGGTTTTCAGCTGCTCAAACAGCTTATTCTACTCTTATTGAAGCACACCTAGTTTATGGCACAGCCTTTCTGGGGAGTGTACAACAAACAACCGTTACATATGGTGCAAGTTGTACAAAAAAGAGCTACGACGGCTCTCTATAAAGTAAAAACGCGTGATTCTTGCAGGGACCTTTTCGAAAATGATAGAATCCTCACAGTAACTTCAATCTTTATTTCAGAAACCACTCGCTTGATACACAAGAATCGTAACAAATATATTAGTACAGTGCCATCAGACCATAATACGCGATCATCGCAAAAATTGAGATTACCTCTACCAAAAAACAATCTTGTACATATATAATGGACTATAAAACTTCATAATTGCTTACAACTGAACTTTAGGGAAATTGAATCATTAGGAGTGTTAAAAAAAGCATGTTAAAGAACTTTCAGTAGTGAACTGTTTTGTTGCCATTAAAATACGCTTGTCTCCTTATTAGGATTTATTTTAATGTTTTCATCATGTGGCTGTACCTACTTATTCATTTTACTAGCTAGCACTTGGCTTGTACATTTCACTTATACACATTTTATTATCATTAAGTCTATATCAGTACCATTTTATTGTTTTTAACGTTATATATAACTTTTTTTATCTATACAATGACTTTGTCGATAAAAACTGTTTCTTCTGACATTAAAGCATATTTGATTGATTAATTGATACCTGTCGATTATAAAACATGCAACAGGTTGTTTCCGTTTTGCTTTAATTCCACAAACCATGAGAATTACAGCTGATGAAGCAGACGAAACAGATTTTCATCGGAAGCATATAGTTATGAAACAAATTCGTCTTGATGGACATTTCATCAATGCATACAGTGCATAATATATCCTGTCAATTTATATGCTGTACCTTCAGTTTCAATATGTCAAACAAAACTTTGTTGTATCCAGGAGAAAACTTGATATTTTCCACAATTAAAGAGAGGGATCATGTAGAAGACCGTAAAAACATACTCTGTAAATATGTATAACAACGAGGGCCCAAAAAATAAATGACAAAGGCAAATCGTTTAACTCCTCTGAATATCGCCTCCCAAATTTATTGGTTTCGGTTTGGGCCTAATAAATCGAGCTATTCCAGGAGTCATATATCTTTCTGCTAGTTGAAAATATAGCACTCTTCAGATGGCTCTACAACTTTTTCTAATTCTTCTCTTAGTTTCCTGTTTTACGCTTGAAGAACTACAATTATTTCTTAAGTTTGAGTTTTCTTGGGGAATGGCACTGAAATCATTTGAGTCAAATGCCTTATATTTTAATTTTGCGAGGACTATTAGCATTCGATACCACATTGTGTTCATTATCACATTTATCCATATCTATACTGGACATATCGACTAAAGTAACACATGCACTGATAAATTCAGTACTATACTGTGAGCGTGAGCCTAATACAACTCTGTGCGTTCTCCGATATCACAGCGAGCCAATCCAAACCGAAGACTAACTATGTCCACGTGATCAGTGCTGCCGTTTCGATACTTTTGTACTGAATTCAGTACTTTCGGAGTAGTTTCGATACGTCAGTACGACTATTTTGAAAAGCACTGTTATTCAGTACGATTTCGAACATTAATAATGGGCTCATTTCTATATGATCTTTTCCATATAATGACAACAAGTGGCAACATGCCAATATTGGCATTATTCAGAAGCGTCTAATTGCAGGAACAAAATCCAACGTTGCCAGAGGTTAGTTAGGTTAGTTTAGATTGGGTTAATAAAAAATTGCATAATATTCGGTGAATTTTGCAACAGGCATCCTTCGGGCATTTTGGAAAAGTACCGCTCCACCATATAAAGTAAACTACAATAACGTGGCATTGGACGACCGTATCCGTGCGGAGACACAGCAATTCTTCTTCTTTTATGTCGATTATGTCGATTCGCTGTCAAACAATGTCAACCTCAAAGGCAATAAAATTGTTGAAAAAATTGAAAATGCAACAGCAGGGTAAAATCGTTCCCATTTAAGAACACTACGCATATGTTCCGTATATCGTTTCAGTCAACCAGAGTGGTTCTATCTTGGATGGACTCTGCCAATATCACAGATTGAGAGAAAGCACCGTTCCGGTTAACCGAAACGATATACGGAACACCGTAACCGTAATCAAAATACAACGCACTTTCAAATTTACTTCCATTCAAACTCTTCTCTTGCCATCTTTCGGTACGTTTCAGTACTATTTCGTCAAGAATTTCAGTACGCTGCAAAAATCCATAGCGGCAGCACTGCACGTGATGATCAAGCTAGATCTATAATGCACTATTTACGCGCACTCTATCTTTAACGTTTTTCCCAAGAAGTGGGGGGGGCAACCGCCTCTTGCCTCCAGCCTCCACACTAATGGGATCCCCTTGCCTCTACTGATGATAAAATAATTGGGGATCAAGCATCAATAGAACCACAGAACACCTATATGTGCTTTGTGAAGAGACCTTTGGGGCGTACTAATAGTCACTGCTAAAAATAACCCATTTTTTTTTGTTTATATTAAGACAGTTGGCAATACTGATCAGTGATCGTAAATAAGAAACTTTAGACACAGAACACCCTATCTACACAGAAGCGCAACTTAAAGGCGGTCCCTTTGATCTTTTGGGTCAATTTTTCGTAACCTTGATTTAAAGCTTGGCTTGTATAATGTCATTTCTTGGCGGTAAATTCAAACTGTCGATTGATATACAGTTCAAGTGATACACCTTTGTAAACTTTTTAGACTGAGCATTTCTGCTTCTGAATGGAAATTGGGGCAGTTTTGATTCCATTCGAAGATACGACCCTAGGAAGGTCTTAATAATTCAGAACTTACATTTCCCCTATCAAATTCGTCTAAATGCTTCGTTGATCAGCAATCTACATTCCCTTATTCTCAACAAAGATAAACGGAGGATTTGGATAATTACCAAAATAATTCCAGTGATTAGGCTTACTGTTTTTGGCACCTTTAAAAAAAAGTAGATATGCAAGTGGTGTAGGCAGCCATTTGATGTTCAAATAGTTTTAGAGTAATCAACTGAATTTTGCAGGAACGAACGTTTAAAACTACTCTGATCTTGCTTTCATCCGATATTAATAAAATTTATCAGTAGTAATAACCCAAGGACATTGATAATTGCTCGAAAATTTTATAACACCCTAACAACACAAATGTGAGGTTGACAATATACAAGCCAAGCTTTCGATTCGGTCGGAACGCTTCAGTTGCGCTTCTGTGTAGATAGGGTGTTCTGTGCTTTAGATCTTTAGAATTAGAACATTAGAACTAGAAGTGCAATGGGTCGAGCAAACGACTGAAAAATTTCAGTGAATCCAATCTGTAGTTGGTATTATATTTTCCAAAACTCATTAAATAGTGGAAGATATAACCACGACTATCTCTTGAACTGGTATGCAAAATAATTCGCCCTAACAATTCAAACAAAGGTGATAGACGGTTGTTTTGAAAAATATTTTTAGCGAAATGGATATGTCAGCTGATAATCAAAATTTACAAAACCATCTACAATTTTTGAAGAGCTTTAGTAGATCAGTGTCCCCTAGTACTTCGTGTTTAGCTAGTGACCATGATTTTGATACTATAGATATCAGTCAAATTAACTTTGAAAATGACGAATCTTGGTGAGTAGCCTAACAGAATAGATCTGAAACACAATAAACACACTGACGTCCCAATTTCAGGTTGTGTACCATGTCTAGTAATCCAGAGGCACAGGTACCAAATTTGAATGAATGGTTATACAGGGAACCTGAACTACATGATGGTTTTCTTTCGGATCAAGCAAACATTCAAGTAGTTTCTCAAAAATTCGTTGATTCCAGAACATTTACTCGCCCAAAAAAAAGATTTACTCGTCCGAGTATTGAACAATATAATGAGGACATGTATGGAAGTGGTGGTGAAATTAATGTTAGTTCTACAGCTAAGAGGAACTCTGTGAATAGGCCGCTGTCTGAAAGTTTCATTATTCAAGAGAAAAGTGAAACTGCTTTAGTGGAATTCGACTTATCACAACCATCTAATAGTTTTTACTTTGACAAAATTTCAGCAGAATGTGGAGAAGTTGATTCATTTCAAAATATGTCACCACCTAGTTTAGTAAACTCAATGTGTTCTTCAACGTTTGCCAATCTTATGGAAAGCAGCTTCATCAAGAATGATCCTGTCTTAAGGGAAATCCGTGATACTGATTTTACCGAGTCTGTTCTGTTACAAGATTCTGAACCTCCACTGTTTCAGTCCGTTACAGAAAGCTGTAGTAGCATCAATTCTGATACTCCAGAAAATTTTTTAAGAAAAATGTCATTTAATGGAACATTTAGGAAGAATACCACAAGAGATTCAGATAGAAATGTTTCTGTTGAAGAAACACCTAGTGATGTTTCTCAAGATACAACATTGGAAAGTTCTAATGGTCTGGGTGAGTTTTTATTCAAAAATGTATCCAATTTTTAGATTATGCATTAATTCAATTAAGAGTGTGTTCTCTGCAACAATAGAGTAAGTACTAAACTGATGTAGATCTGATATTTTGCAGTAGATGAGTGAATTTTATCCAAAGTGATGAAAAGGTACTCAAAGGGAAAATAGGCTAATTGCCTGGTCCATAGACCAGATTTACTTTCACTTTGAGAAAGTTCTCACAGTGCTAGTCAATGAGGCGTTCATACACAAAATTTTAAAATAAAAGTGTTGTGTATGAACGCTTTTATTGATTAACATTGAGAAAACTTCCTTGAAGTAGAAGTAAAGGATAAATTAAAAGTAAAAGTTTGGTCTATGAACCACCTGGTTTACAAAAAACAGAGTTGGACAGAATTGTTATCTGAGTTAATTTGGAATGAATTAGTCACTTAGAGTGAATTTAAGCCATTGGCTTCAAATTATTTTGGAATCAGAAAATCAATTCACAATTCGGTTTCAATGGCTTCAATTCACATATTCAAATTCATTACTTGAAGAGTTGATGTTTGTCAACAATATTTGTCAAATCTTCAGAACTTTATGATATGTATCAATCTAAAAATTAACCTGACTAGATATAAAAGTATAGTAAAGACAAAAACTTGGAGAAATGGAATTATGGACCAATTCAACTTATTTTTCAGGATTCATGTTTCACCTTTGTTCACCTAGCTTTGAGACTAATTGGTACTTCCAGAGGCTGAAAACAATACAAATTTTGGAATTAATATTAATATCATTTTTGTTTTTGTGTGAATCCATATATGGAAAAATATGATTTATTTTTCTAAGAAAAATATCTATAGATCTCTATCCAAGCTCACCACGAAATTATGAGAAAATATACTTCTCAGCTCGATCTCAATGGATATGGCAACTGGCAACAGGAAATCAATCTTGGGACCAACTGAATATATTACATAAAAATGCCCACAAAAGTGTATGTGACATTAACAGATTGCCATTTTTTCTGGCATGTTTGAAGAATGTGTGATTGTGGTAGAAAAGTATACCTGATAGGAAGAGTTGATTTTTTTGTAAAGAATCAGAAGCCTGTATGGTCCATGAATATCATGGAAAGATGTGAAGTAACAACTTTAATCTCAAAGCCTTAATAACTTATCTGTATAAAAACACTCAATTCTTAACAAAAAATGTTCTCAAATGATATAACTCTTAACTATTTCCATTCAATTATTTATTTGAATTTTCATTTAAATTTTTACTTTTCATTTATACAGGTTTTCCCCAACCGGTGTGAACTTGGCAGCCAATTTTCAGCAGCCATTTTACGACCAGCAGCCAAACGGTCAGTGGCGTCGGTAGATTTGAAAATTGATCTAAATATTTCCTAATGTGTCCAGTTAACACAAATTGATTAAACATTGTCTTGGGACGTATTTTCGATCTGAGGATGCCCGAATGTAATGTCGAATATGATGCTATTTCAACTTTCTGAAACACAAAAACTTACTAAAATCAACGAGTAGCGATCAGAATATTTGACTATGATGGAATTTGGCAAGAAAACTCCTGGTGTGTTGAAAATTTATATATTCTGGGATGAACCACTCGTCAAAGGGGTAGTTTCAACCCTCTGAAATTTGAAAATATTCATTAAGTACCCTCGGAAATGTTTAGCCAACTTGAAATTCAGCAAGAACATTTCTAGTAAGAAGAATAACTATATACTCTGAGATGAATCACTCGCAGGCCGTCGAAGGGGTAGTTTCAACCCTCGGAATTTTGAAAATATTCATTAAGTACCCACCGAAATGTTTAGCCAACTTGAAATTCAGCAAGAACATTTCTAGTAAGGAGAATAACTATATACTTGAGATGAATCACTCGCAGGCCGTCAAAGGGGTAGTTTCAACCCTACGAATTTTGAAAATATTCATTAAGTACCCACCGAAATGTTTAGCCAACTTGAAATTCAGCAAGAACATTTCTAGTAAGAAGAATAATTATATACTCTGAGATGAATCACTCGCAGGCCGTCAAAGGGGTAGTTTCAACCCTACGAATTTTGAAAATATTCATTAAGTACCCACCGAAATGTTTAGCCAACTTGAAATTCAGCAAGAACATTTCTAGTAAGAAGAATAATTATATACTCTGAGATGAATCACTCGCAGGCCGTCAAAGGGGTAGTTTCAACCCTCTGAAATTTGAAAATATTCATTAAGTACCCACCGAAATGTTTAGCCAACTTGAAATTCAGCAAGAACATTTCTAGTAAGGAGAATAACTATATACTCTGAGATGAATCACTCGCAGGCCGTCAAAGGGGTAGTTTCAACCCTCGGAATTTTGAAAATATTCATTAAGTACCCACCGAAATGTTTAGCCAACTTGAAATTCAGCAAGAACATTTCTAGTAAGGAGAATAACTATATACTCTGAGATGAATCACTCGCAGGCCGTCAAAGGGGTAGTTTCAACCCTACGAATTTTGAAAATATTCATTAAGTACCCACCGAAATGTTTAGCCAACTTGAAATTCAGCAAGAACATTTCTAGTAAGAAGAATAATTATATACTCTGAGATGAATCACTCGCAGGCCGTCAAAGGGGTAGTTTCAACCCTCCGAATTTTGAAAATATTCATTAAGTACCCACCGAAATGTTTAGCCAACTTGAAATTCAGCAAGAACATTTCTAGTAAGGAGAATAACTATATACTCTGAGATGAATCACTCGCAGGCCGTCAAAGGGGTAGTTTCAACCCTCTGAAATTTGAAAATATTCATTAAGTATCCACCGAAATGTTCAGCCAAGATGAAATTCAGCAAGAACACCTCCAGTAAGGAGATTAATTATATACTCTGAGATGAATCACTCGCAGGCCGTCAAAGGGGTAGTTTCAACCCTCTGAAATTTGAAAATATTCATTAAGTACCCACCGAAATGTTTAGCCAACTTGAAATTCAGCAGGAACACTTCCAGTGGAATGAATAATTATATACTCTGAGATGAATCAATCGCAGGCCGTCAAAGGGGTAGTTTCAACCCTCTGAAATTTGAAAATATTCATTAAGTACCCTCCGAAATGTTTAGCCAACTTGAAATTCAGCAAGAACATTTCTAGTAAGAAGAATAATTATATACTCTGAGATGAATCACTCGCAGGCCGTCAAAGGGGTAGTTTCAACCCTCTGAAATTTGAAAATATTCATTAAGTACCCACCGAAATGTTTAGCCAACTTGAAATTCAGCAGGAACACTTCCAGTGGAATGAATAATTATATACTCTGAGATGAATCAATCGCAGGCCGTCAAAGGGGTTGTTTCAACCCTCCGAATTTTGAAAATATTCATTAAGTACCCACCGAAATGTTTAGCCAACTTGAAATTCAGCAAGAACACTTCCAGTGAGATGAATAATTATATACTCTGAGATGAATCACTCGCAGGCCGTCAAAGGGGTAGTTTCAACCCTCTGAAATTTGAAAATATTCATTAAGTACCCACCGAAATGTTTAGCAAACCGTTCAATTACTCGAAAGTAAAAAATGAACGGGACAGAGTGAGTGAAAACAACAAAGTGAAGTTGGAAAAACTGAACAAGACTAGAATTTCAGCCGTCCCACGCTTAGACGTGTCCAGGGTGGTGATAAACCGAACAGACCGGGTTCTCAAAATGCAATATCACAAAAAGAGAGATCGCAGCCTTGAGAAGCTTGAACTCTGATGAGGGTATCACGATCCTTCCAGCGGACAAAGGAAACGCCACGGTCCTTCTAAAAACAGAGAAATATTATGGCAAGATTGAAGAACTTCTAGAACCCACGATTTTCCGCAAACTTATAAGGGATCCAACACAATCAAGGTTGATGAATGTAAACAAACTCATCATGTCGTCCTCACTGTCGGAAACGTTACAGAAAACCGTTCTCAGAATCGAAGCCGTTCCACCCAGGCTCTACGGTCTTCCAAAGGTGCATAAGCTCAACATGCCACTGAGACCTATAGTCAGTGCCCCAGGCTCACCTACCTATCACTTGGCAAAACATCTGGCCTCACTCCTCCAGCCTCATGTGCCTTTTTCTGGACCACCTGAACGCTCAACACCCCAGCATCAAATTCACCATGGAAACCGAACAGAACCAGCAGATAGCATTCTTAGATGTTCTGATTGAACGATGTGGTGCTAGACTAACCCACAAAGTATACCGAAAACCCACGCGCACGGATAGGTACCTGCACGCACTATCGAACCACCATCCCAGTCAAAAGAGAGGAGTCATATCTACCCTAACTGATCGTGCTCGAAAAATATGTGAACCAGAGCATCTAGAGCAGGAACTGGAACATCTTCAAGTGACCTTGGGGTCAAATGGATACAGTGTATCTGAGATCAACAGGGCCATGAAACTGAAGAGTTCCACGGTTCCTAACAGGGAGGACTCTCAGGTGGTTGCAAATGCATATCTGCCATATATCCCGAGTGTCACTGACAGAATTGGGAAACTCTTGGGGAAATATAACATAAAAACGGTTCTCAAGCCGACCAAGAAGATCCAAGAAAGCCTCAGGTCGGCTAAAGACAAAAAAGACCCACTGTCAGCATCAGGGGTTTATCACATACCGTGCACTCGTGGGAAGGTTTACATCGGTACCACGAAAAGATCCATGGAAACAAGGCTCAAAGAGCATGAAAAGAACTGCAGGCTGGGGCAAACCGACAAATCGGCGGTGACGGAACACGCACTGAGTGAGGGTGACCACAAGATTCTGTTTGAAAATGCTAAACTGATTGCCCCCAACCAGGGTTACTATAGCCGACTGGTACGGGAGGCAATAGAGATCCAAAAACATCCGGACAATTTCAACAGAAAAGAGGAAGCGTTGAGTCTGAACAGAATTTGGAATCCCATTCTGAGGAAATCAAGAATCACGAATGAAATCACGGCAGGTAGTGCGGCAACTAATAATGATGATTATTCCCCGAACCCGACAGAAGTAATTAACACTCCAGACTACCGCATCAATATAAATACACCTTAAGAAATCGAAACGTTTAGTCATCAGAAATTAGTAAGCCTCTGAAGAAGCTGGCCACTCGCGCTAGCGAAACGTTAGGAAGAAATTCCAAAGAACGACGGCCTTCAAGCCCGAAGAAAAGTAGTTATACCAGTCTATCTACACTCTCAGAAGATCAAGATCAACGTCCGAAGAAGTTCGGGAGTTGCAATCAAAAAAGACAGTGATTTTGAAGCAGATTCAGCAAATCCCTATCGATTCAATCGACAAGAATTAAATGACCTTATTAGAGACCTGAACCTCTCCAACGAATGCAGAATTACTTGCCTCTAGATTAAATGAAATGAATCAACTTCATTTAGGTACCGGCATGCTGGTAAGTCGCATGCATGAAAATTCTTAAGTGATAAATAGTGAAGGTTATTTATGAATATCCCTGCTTTTTCATGTCTATATGTAATAACGATAGTACCTTACCCATTTTTTATTTTAATATTGGTATACCGTATTAGGAGTAGGGTCGGCACGCCAGTTATGGCCACTTTCAGGAAAAAATCACAACTTTAGCTATTTTTCATTGAATAATTTTGGGTGTAAAAAATCTGGAAGAATTCCATGTTATCCTATGAAGTATTCTCAAAATATTCCCTATAAAAGAAAGGAGTTTTTATCAAAGGGGACTATTAATTCAAATTTATTTAAATAAAGTGTGAGTTTTTGCCATTCATGGCCATTTTTTGCAATGATGTGGTCACCTGTTTTTGCCATTTATGACCACTCCTAATATTTCTCTGTGATTTATCTCTCTTCATGCCTAATTTTGTATATAGCTAACAACATTGCAGTGAAGGGTCAAAAATGAAATAATACTGCAATAATAGTTCAATTTCATTTATTCCTTTTCAAAGACTTCCACTGAAGAAGGAAAAACTGTTTTTAGAGATCGGCCATCGTGAACTAATGTTGGCTCAGGGAGCTCGCCTAAAATATCCTAGGTGTCAACTGGCCATATATCATTTTCAATGTAAGCAAATGATCGTTTTTCGCTATCTATACTTTTCAGGCAATGTACTTCAACCTCATTTTCGTTATTTATTTTTGTTATCGAAGCTACATATTTATAGGTCGCTGATGATCTTTTGCCAAGATTTTCGAAAGCCAGCAAAATGAAATTTCCTGATCTCAAGTCATCTTTTGACAAGAGATCAACTGGATCCATAGCCATTTCTGAGTCAATGTCATCTAAATTTCCTGATCTCAAGTCATCTTTTGACAAGAGATCAACAGGATCCATAGCCATTTCTCAGTCAATGTCATCTAAACTGATGCCACTTTCTTCCCATTCCTCTTCATTGTCCTCAGAACTGGAATCCTTGCATATCTTCAATTTCTTTGATTTTTTTCTTGTTTGTTCTTGCTCCTTCTCTCTCTTTTTTCGCCGCCTTTCTGTTCTGTTGCTGTTTTATTTTGTCTTGTTTCTCTTTATCTTTTAGTTCGAAAAACTCTATCCACTTATCTGAAGTAACAACGCTGGGAGTATACTCCTTTTTCCTCTTGCCTGCCTTCGATGTAGATGGTTCAGAATGGGGTCATAGAACTATATTCCTCAAAAACGGTTGCAAGGGTTTTTTTCAGGTGATATTAGAGAACAGGATGCTGATGACTTGCCCGAACTATTTTCTTCAGATATAACTCTTTGATTGGACTGACTTTCATTCAGGGGAGTTATGTTTGTAAGGATAGTGACTTGAATAAGTGAATTATCTTTCGTAGGGGTTACTTTGGTCGCCACAGTCAATAGGAAATTGGTTTGATTCATAGATTTCATCGGTGATAACTCTCTTAAGTTCTGAGTATTATTTAATTTATTCTGTTGGGCCCCCCAACTCATCTGGAACTGATAACCAAAACTCGTAAAGCATCAATGCTTCAGGGTTGCCTTCCCAATACTTTTTCTTTTCTCTGGTGGATTTGAATCGCTGCAACAAACTCATCTCGATTCTGGATTCAATAAAATGATCTTTATCTTTAGCATAGGTGTTGTCGTTGCTGTTATTATCCACAGAACGTAAAACAATTTTGGAGTAATCAACATTACAACTTTAAATCCAGATCGAATATTGGCAGGCATCGTAGGTTCTTTGATTACTTTTGAAAGTGTTGGAACATCAAATTTGGAAATTTCTACTCTATTATGATCAATACGCCATTGACGAACGATTTTTTTCCAATGCTTTTTGAGAGGACCAAATATGGCCACATGCCACATCAAGTAGTTGCATGATGTGTGTGCTGTTAGGGTATAATCAATCAGAATAATTTGGTTCTCACGACAAAAACGACTCAGAGGTAGGGTAAGATGTGACTTAGGGCCATCCAGAAATACAATAACTGGTCGCTAAATTTCATGTTTATCTGAAAACGTATCAAATATATTGGCAAAATACTCAAAAAACGCTTGTGATGTCATCCAACCATTTTCAGTTTTACCTATACCCCAATCAGTTGGAGCATTTTCTGTAGCTCTTTTATTCAAACGTTCATATTCGAAAAGGGTAGTTGGAGTAGAAAATTGTCCAGCAGCATTACACGAAAATATGGTGGTAATGTTTTCCTTATCAGATCTTGAGGATTCATTAAAGACATGTTGACCTTTAGGCCTGATTATCAGTTCACCCTTTGGAGCGAGGCAGAAGCACGTTTCGTCCATGTTGAATACTCTCTCTGGGTGGTTGAGAATATTAGCATCAGGTCCAGGAGTTTCTTTCACCTCAGAAAACCAGCCTTTGATTTTTGTTTCAGTAACTGTGCCTCTAGCACGGTTCACATATTCAGCACGTTTCTGGGAAATTACGGGATGGCGTTTCAAAAAAGAGTAGAGCCACTTATCGCCGGTTTTATTATCTGTGAAAGGAGTTTTCAGATTAAGCTCTTCAATGATCTTCTTGACCGTAAATAGCAATCCTTCTTTATGGACCGGAAATCCCATTTTGGCACATTGCAGCAACCAATCGACCAAACATTTTTCTGTTTGCTTGCCTAATATCGAAGTTGGCCCACATTTTCGAGGCATGTTCAGAGAATATTCTCCTGACGACCTCCTCCCGAGAGTGGATCGTGGAACTTTATACAATTTACTAGCTGCGGCGACTTTCATATTATCTTTTTCAACAGCATCATATGCTCGATCTAAGTTATCTTGAGTATACTGAAATCTGTTTGTGTTAGTTGTTTTTTGTTTCTTTTGACGTACCATGGTTTATACTGTAATAAAATTATAACGAATCACTAACAGTCGAACAATTCCTTCTAATTTCACAAGTACAGATGGAATTTAGAGCTTATTTACGCAGTGGCTATAACCGGTTATGCATTTTTCCAATAGCCACATAGTGGTCAAAACTGGCTTATTTTTCAAATCATCTTTCCTGTTATGGCCACTTTCAGTAAAATAATGAATAGGTTATAAATATGAAAATTAGTCTTTTCAGGAAGAAAAAACAAAAAATTCACTTCATAAACATATAATAATGTTATTTGATAGGTTCACTAAATATTTATATAAATCAACTCAAAAAAATCAAAGTTTCTTACCAAATTTGCCAAGGAATTTCACGACACCAACCATTCACATTTCTGACGCCATTTATAAATTAAAGTAGTTTTCATATCGCCATTTGGTGATGGATAGAAATTGTTTATATATAACAGTTTACTGTTATGCATTAAGGATGTTTTCAACCTGTGAAGGGATTTTATTTTATGAGTTTGTTCATTGAGGTGGCCATAACAGTTAGGGTGGCCATAACAGGCATGTCGACCCTAAAAAATATTATTATAAAATGTATATAAATTGAACGTTTCGGAGGGTACATAATGAATATTTTCAAATTTCAGAGGGGTTGAAACTACCCCTTTGACGGCCTGCGAGTGATTCATCTCAGAGTATATAATTATTCATCTCACTGGAAGTGTTCTTGCTGAATTTCAAGTTGGCTAAACGTTTCGGTGGGTACTTGATGGATATTTTCAATTTTCAGAGGGTTGAAACTACCCCTTTGACGGCCTGCGAGTGATTCATCTCAGAGTATATAATTATTCTCCCTACTAGAAGTGTTCCTGCTGAATTTCATCTTGGCTAAACATTTCGGAGAGTACTTAATGAATATTTTCAAATTTCAGAAGGTTGAAACTACACCTTTGACGGCCTGCGAGTGATTCATCTCAGAGTATATAGTTATTCTCCTTACTAGAAATGTTCTTGCTGAATTTCAAGTTGGCTAAACATTTCGGTGGGTACTTAATGAATATTTTTCAAAATTCGGAGGGTTGAAACTACCCCTTTGACGGCCTGCGAGTGATTCATCTCAGAGTATATAATTATTCTTCTTACTAGAAATGTTCTTGCTGAATTTCAAGTTAGCTAAACATTTCGGTGGGTACTTAATGAATATTTTCAAAATTCCGAGGGTTGAAACTACCCCTTTGACGGCCTGCGAGTGATTCATCTCAGAGTATATAATTATTCATCTCACTGGAAGTGTTCTTGCTGAATTTCAAGTTGGCTAAACATTTCGGTGGGTACTTAACCTTCCGTTAGGCGCGCCACCAAATGTAACGTCGTTAGTCGCGCTGGGACTGCCAGTCCCATATCAACAACGCAGCCTAATTTTTGGTCATATGAATTATTTTGGCTTAAAATGTTTTTGGTAAATTAGTTTATTACTAAAGCGAGTTAAATTGCATTTGAAATTGCATTATAATTTTATTGTGTTTTATAACTAGTGTTTTTATTGTTTATGAATTATTTTTTATATTTATACCTCTTATAGTAGTATTTGTGGGTACGACTTTACACAATTCACGTGAAAATATTTAGGGAACAGAAAAGCAAGTAGGTTATAAATGGCATCAATCCGATTTTATTGTAGTTTGATTTATTCAGATTCACCAGCTGTTTCCTCTTCAGTTATATTTTCTAAGCAATTTTTACATATTACTTGGACATGTTTTTTCAAACATATATAGGTATCACACTTTTGATATGTATAGGTTGTTCTGGCGTCCTTTTTAGATTTGTTATAACAAGGTTCGCAACGTTTTCTCTTGACCGCTCTTCGGCTCGTCCCAGGTTGAAAGCTGAACGATTCAATTCTTCCACGTCAGCGGGGTTATCAAAATTATAACGCTTTGTGTCCATAATTATGCACTTTGTTTCAAAAATACACGGCACAGTAACAAATGAACAAGAAAAAATAACCTACAAACAACGAAGCCTACAAATACGGTACTGAGACGCTTGTTCAATGTACGGATCAAAAATGAGTCGTAGGCAGTCGCGCTGGGACTATCAGTCCCAAAGCAGGTACCTGACGCACTCTTTACAAATTTTCTAAGAAATAAAACTATCCCTTCGCATGAAACTCAGGCAACTGGCTTCTAGAAGTTTACTGTGAGATGTCATAAAGTTACGACGCTGTAGCTATAATAGTTTTAATATAATTGAGAAAATTGTAAATCATGGGACTGCCAGTCCCATGCGCGACTAACGGAGGGTTAATGAATATTTTCAAAATTCGGAGGGTTGAAACTACCCCTTTGACGGCCTGCGATTGATTCATCTCAGAGTATATAATTATTCATTCCACTGGAAGTGTTCCTGCTGAATTTCAAGTTGGCTAAACATTTCGGTGGGTACTTAATGAATATTTTCAAATTTCAGAGGGTTGAAACTACCCCTTTGACGGCCTGCGAGTGATTCATCTCAGAGTATATAATTATTCATTCCACTGGAAGTGTTCCTGCTGAATTTCAAGTTGGCTAAACATTTCGGTGGGTACCTAATGAATATTTTCAAATTTCAGAGGGTTGAAACTACCCCTTTGACGGCCTGCGAGTGATTCATCTCAGAGTATATAATTATTCTTCTTACTAGAAATGTTCTTGCTGAATTTCAAGTTGGCTAAACATTTCGGTGGGTACTTAATGAATATTTTCAAAATTCGTAGGGTTGAAACTACCCCTTTGACGGCCTGCGAGTGATTCATCTCAGAGTATATAGTTATTCTCCTTACTAGAAATGTTCTTGCTGAATTTCAAGTTGGCTAAACATTTCGGTGGGTACTTAATGAATATTTTCAAAATTCGGAGGGTTGAAACTACCCCTTTGACGGCCTGCGAGTAATTCATCTCAGAGTATATAATTATTCTTCTTACTAGAAATGTTCTTGCTGAATTTCAAGTTAGCTAAACATTTCGGTGGGTACTTAATGAATATTTTCAAAATTCCGAGGGTTGAAACTACCCCTTTGACGGCCTGCGAGTGATTCATCTCAGAGTATATAATTATTCATCTCACTGGAAGTGTTCTTGCTGAATTTCAAGTTGGCTAAACGTTTCGGTGGGTACTTGATGAATATTTTCAATTTTCAGAGGGTTGAAACTACCCCTTTGACGGCCTGCGAGTGATTCATCTCAGAGTATATAATTATTCTCCCTACTAGAAGTGTTCCTGCTGAATTTCATCTTGGCTAAACATTTCGGAGAGTACTTAATGAATATTTTCAAATTTCAGAGGGTTGAAACTACCCCTTTGACGGCCTGCGAGTGATTCATCTCAGAGTATATGGTTATTCTTCTTACTAGAAGTGTTCTTGCTGAATTTCATCTTGGCTAAACATTTCGAAGGGTATTCAATGAATATTTTCAAAATTCGGAGGGTTGAAACTACCCCTTTGACGGCCTGCGAGTGATTCATCTCAGAGTATATAATTAATCTCCTTACTGGAGGTGTTCTTGCTGAATTTCATCTTGGCTAAACATTTCGGTGGATACTTAATGAATATTTTCAAATTTCGGAGGGTTGAAACTACCCTTTTGACGGCCTGCGAGTGATTCATCTCAGAGTATATAATTATTCATATCACTGGAAGTGTTCTTGCTGAATTTCAAGTTGGCTAAACGTTTCGGTGGGTACTTGATGAATATTTTCAATTTTCAGAGGGTTGAAACTACCCCTTTGACGGCCTGCGAGTGATTCACCTCAGAGTATATAATTATTCTCCCTACTAGAAGTGTTCCTGCTGAATTTCATCTTGGCTAAATATTTCGGAGGGTACTTAATGAATATTTTCAAATTTCAGAGGGTTGAAACTACCCCTTTGACGGCCTGCGAGTGATCCATCTCAGAGTATATAGTTATTCTTCTTACTAGAAGTGTTCTTGCTGAATTTCAAGTTGGCTAAACATTTCGGTGGGTACTTGATGAATATATTCAAATTTCAGAGGGTTGAAACTACCCCTTTGACGAGTGGTTCATCCCAGAATATATAAATTTTCAACACACCAGGAGTTTTCTTGCCAAATTACATCATAGCCAAATATTCTGATCGCTACTCGTTGATTTTAGTAAGTTTTTGTGTTTCAGAAAGTTGAAATAGCATCATATTCGACATTACATTCGGGCATCCTCAGATCGAAAATACGTCCCAAGACAATGTTTAATCAATTTGTGTTAACTGGACACATTAGGAAATATTTAGATCAATTTTCAAATCTACCGACGCCACTGACCGTTTGGCTGCTGGTCGTAAAATGGCTGCTGAAAATTGGCTGCCAAGTTCACACCGGTTTTTCCCCATTACATATTATACATAGACTGAAGAAACTAGAGATAGTTTTGTACAAGAACAATAAATTAGTATACATAAGTAAATGTTCAGTTTTCTATCATTATTCCTACTGAGCGTGCGATCGAGAGGAGAATATTTGCCATAGTTGGTGGTAAGGAAAGGAATATGAAAGAGATCAATATTTTTGGGGACTCTAGTAGGCACATATAGATAGATTTTATCTAGGAGCTCAGTGCATATGAGAAGATCTTTATTTAATTTGTATATAAATATTAAATCAGAATTTTTTCTTCTCTTACTCAGTGAATTGAGGTTAAGAGCATTTGTAAAAAAGTGTTAATTATGATTTTCTATAAGGATGTTCATTTTATATCCACAAATTCTTAAGAATTTATTCTGAACCCTTTCCAATGTAGTGCAGTTATTTTTTTTTCTTTATTTAACATCAGCCTATTTCCGATATCAAGGCCAATCACCGACGCCCGTGAGCATACTTCCCCCAACCGGAAATTTTGCCGAATTTTTGAAGTTCTTGGGAGAATCCATGTTGATTACTTATGAGATGCTTTTTACAATAGAAATTCATTTCTCACCAAACTATCCAATGATTTGGGTAGGGAACTTTGATTAGTTACACTAGGGTATTTTTTTTATATATTATTTAATTCCTGATTTGAAAATAGGGTGAATATAACTATGTTTCCAAACTTCTTGGACAACACCCTTATTTAATAAACATTAAAAAATAAGGATAATAGGGTATGTCAAAAAATAAAAACAATTTTTCAGAAAATAATCAGATATTCTATCAGGGCCACTAACTAGATTATATGGTAAAGATGCTATTTTTTTTAATTTCTCCAATAGACATTAAAATTTGGAATATCAATAGCTATGTACTTATTAATCATTTGTAAATTATACAGAGGAATGATTCACAAGCTGGCTTATGACTTCAATTTATGAATCAAATTCATTTTTCGTATGACTATTAAAATACTTTCAGTCAACATGTTTCCCCTACCAAGTTGGATTTTTCAGATGTGAAACGTACGGTATTTCATTATTGCTACTTTTTCAAGTATATCGTTGCTTCCATGACTAAGATGAAATGTATAATTGTTGATAAGTGTAATTGCAAATGAAATTGATTTATTTGATTTTTTCAAATTATTTTTCTGTTTCATTTATTTCAATTCAGTTTCAGATCTTCAACAAAATGAGTTAACCAATAGTAGGGAAGTTTCACAAGAGCCAAACAATGGACCTGGTTACAATCTGAATGGAACATATCGACGTACTCCCAAGAAAAACAACACTTTCAGAAAATCTGATCGAAACAAAACCATAGTTCTTAATTCAACACTTGAACTTCCACAAAAAGATAATTCTGACCTGAACTCTACTCAATCTCTCATCGTACAGTCCAGCTTGAATAGTTTCAAAAGAATGGAATCACCTCCAAATAATCTAGTAAAAAATAACACCATTGAAGACTTGAAGAAACAGATGTGTGATGATGTTAAAATCAATACTGATCTGAACAGATTGAGTTACTGTATAGAAAGCGATAATATCAATTATGATTCAACTTTCACCAAGGACAAGAGTAATTCGAACAGATCAGGGAATCTTAAACAGTCCTCTCTTGGATGTTCTACCGGTTCAGCAGATAGCTTGGACAGAATGAGTAGCAGTGTGTCTAGTAGCAGCAGAGGATCAAATAAGATGCTCGATATGGCTGATGTAGATGCTATTGTGGAAATGCAAGAGCGCAGTAAGTTTTATTTCTATGCAGGGTGGGCCATAAAAAACAAGGGCATATTTCTTATAATTGGCTTTGAGCATATTTTCAACTTTGTTTCTTCCACCCCCTGAGTGGAGTGAAATCCAAACCTCAAATCATAGATGGGATTAGGCGTCAAGAGATATCTCGTCTGAAAGGTTATAGATATCTCTTTTCATTTGATTGTAAATTTTTGAATGTGGTGCAGTAGATACCGAAAAAAAAACTTCCAGAAATGAATGTTACGTTTCCAATAATAATAACAGGAGTCTATTTCTATTACTTAATAAATTGCTTTCTAAATCCTCTGAAGAAGTTACAGAATAAAACAATCAAATGTATTTTCAAATTAAATTATATGGAACAAACAATCAATTTATATAAACCAAATGGCTTGCTTGATTTGGACTCTCTTTATAAGTTGAGAATCTGTTGTTTTATCCACTCAATAAGAAAAATGAAAAAAGCCTCGAATATAGTCTTTCCTGAAGTGAACAGTATTCACACTCACAATACAAGACAAACCAAATTGTTAGCCGCTAGCCATTTTAGATCAAATTTTGGAAAAAAATCAGTATATCATAACGGAATAGTGAATTACAATTCAATATCTGATGATATAAAAAAACACCATTCACTGATCAAATTCAAAAACAAATTGAAAAAAGAAATGTTAAGCTGATTTAATCGATGAATTTGACACCTTCACCTATTACATAGGTAGTTACAATATAGATTTGTAATTGTTTTTTTAAATTCTAGAATATCATCACATAATACCTTATCCACCACATTGTAACATTGAATTTTCTGAATATTTTCATTTCGAGCCTATGCTTCCAATTTTGATTATTATATGTATATGTTTGTATTTATGTATGTGTATATATATGTATGTATGTATATATTTGTATGTGTATGCATATATGTGTATATATGTATATGTTTTGTTGTATTTATTAATCATACTAACATATATATATATATATATATATAGATATATATATATATATATATATATAGATATATATATATATATATATATATATATATATATATTTTTTTTTTCCATTCTTTTAAATATTTCCCTACTATAAACATGTAATGTTTCTTGGGTAATAAAGTTGATTGATTGATTCATTTTGGGGGATATACCCAACTAAAATATTTTCGACGAGGCGGTGTTGCCACTTCTATTAAAAAGTCGTTGCAGCTTTGATTATTCAAATGGAACACCGTTTATATAATTTTATTTGTGGAATCTATAACAATAACCGAACAACTTTTCTTGATATTTCTCTATACTTATTACCGTTTTCGAAATTTGAAATCATTTTAATTTTTTTCTTCAGAAATTATGACCTTTAAGGCTACGTTCGAGTTGAAGCCCGATCGAGCGAGCCGGGCATTCAGGACCTCAGCTAGGCTTTTACTGCCATTGAAACCAATGGAACATAAATCGCCCCTAGTTTCAAAAGAAACGCAATAAGGTTATTAAGGGCGCGCCCGGATCGTTTCGGGCGTCAACTCGAACGCAGCTTAAAAATGTTGATATCTTTGAGTTAAGAAATACTGGGGTATCGATATTTGTTTTGGAGTTAGGTGATACTGGGAGGCTTCCCACACTTCAACCTAATCTTCGTTACTTCAATACAGGGTGCTAAAAAATACAGGTTTTTCGTTTGCTGTAGAAAGTGACTGAAAGAAGGCTGTTGAAATTTTCTTTCTTTCTATGTATATCATGTAACTAGTCAAGTATTTCCCCTTCAGAATTGTATTCCCATTTGGTATTTTGCAAGCAGGCCATAAATATTCAATGGAAAAAATTGTAATAATTGTTAAAATCCTTACCTCACAAAAGAAGCCAAATTAAAAAAAAAACAGTTTTAATGTCTTCTGCATGTTGATGAACAATAAATTGAGGTACACGATATCTGAAGAATCATCAACATCCAGGAGCTACCTGAATAGTTTGGAGAATACAGTAGAGATCTTCGTCGATAATCTGCCACTCGTAGGATATCGAAACTGTTGGTACCAACTAGACGGACCTCCTGCTTATTGTACAAGAAAAGTTAGCGCAGAACTGGCCAGACTTTTTGATGATCGGTAAATAAGGCGCTTTGGACCATGGAATTGGCCAGCAAGATCACGCGATCTTAATCCATTAGATTTTTATCTGAGGAGAAAATTTACGAAACACCCGTGCATTCGCCACTCAGTCCACACCCGCCTTTTGAAGTGTTTGGGAGCGATCGAACATATTTTGGAATATTCTACATGGTTGTTTTACTCATTCATGACTTATTCATATCAATATTTCCACTTTCAAGTTTTTTTGTGTTTTTTTTTCAATTTACCCAAAGGTATTGAAATTGTTCTGAACTCGCATAAATTTCTTGAAGTTCATTGGCTATAGATTAAGATACATGTCTTACTGATAATTTCATTAGGCTGTCTTGAAATAATCAATGAGAACTTTGTTTGAATAGTTTTGAGCCATCGTTTTGAAGGTATTCGAAACTTCTGAAATGACGAAAGTTTCGACATTATTAGGAGAATGTCACAAAGTGACTGCCAAATAGTTATCATGTATATACAAGGTGTTCCATTTTTTAAGGCAAACGAAGAAACTATATATTTTCACCACCTTGTATTGGGAAATATCAAGAAAAGTTGTCGCATTATTGCTGTAGATTCAAAAATTAATATTATGTACATGGTGTTCCATTTGAGAAATCTAAATATTAAAATGTCTGAATATGCTCTATTGAATTTTCAAAGTGATCCGTGGTCTGGTTCACCAGGCACGTCTAATTTGCCATCCACCGTGAATCACCCTATATATATATATATATATATATATATATATATATATAGATTGGTCGACTACCCTTCCTCTATATATATATTTCATTTTTGTATCCCATCTCTCTGTAATTTGAAAATAGTGCATCATAACAAACGTTTCACTGAAAAATTAATTTGGCAATCTCTTTTCAAACAGTCTGTATAATAATAGTGTTTAAATTTTTCACAAAAAATGAACTTCACAGGAAATCACTCACGAAATTGCATTTATTTTTCTTTATCAGGTTTGCAGCAGGTTATGTCTACACCAAAACCAGATGCTGCACCAAAAAAAATTTGGGAGAACAGCTTCATATCTCCAATCGTCACTACCACCGACCAGAAATCCGATTCCGAGTTATCTTCAAATGATGACTACAAGAGCGTTAGATCAACTGTATCAAAAACTTCCCTAGATAACTACGTTTTGAAGAATACGAAGAGCTTAGGCCATCTAGTCGGTCCGGTAGATACTAAAATTAGGAGTAATCGTAAAACTTCCTATACTATCACAGACCAAAAGCCTTTACAAGCGATTCCCAGTAATATTCGGAACTCGTATTCCAATCTTAGATCTGTTCAAACAAATATTTCTGGATCGCAGTCCCACCTACATAGGCCTAGCAGTATCAAGATGCCATCATCAAATTTGAAAACGATGGGACCAAAATTGAAAGGTTCATACACAAGTTTGAGGCCTATAAGTGCCAATTTACCTGTAGCTCCACCACCTATCAATCATAATTTGAACAGTACCACAATTCTCTCTAAGGCTTCGAATCCTAATGTCACGCAGATCTTCGAAACACGACCAACAGTTGTAGAGGTGAGTGATGTTATTCAACTTTTTCGCACAATATGTAAGTTTTCTCCAATAATAGATGTAATTCAAGTTCTGAATAGAAGTGACCGTTACTGGAAAGTCCATATTAAACAAATAATATACTATTAAAAAATATAATTTTAAAGTTCCTGCTTGAGGAAGCTGTTGTGTAGCGAAACTCGTGTCGAGATTTAGTAAACCCTAATATATCTTACAGGCAGCTTATTTGTGTAATTCAAGTTGTCACGTGCTATGCTGGTTGTCAAAGAACTTTGTAAAAACCTGATATACATTAGACCTTTTTAGAATTGGCTCAAACTGAAAGGAATATTGAGTTTTTGGCATTGTAAACAAAAGTATTAGTGGGTACAAAAAGATCCAATGCTTCAGAGTAATGGAACCTACATGTGGGTAGAAAAAGCTGCGAGTAAAAGTAAACGTGAACGTGAGTTTTTAACAACTTTTAAATCAATGAAAAAACTTTTCCGTATTTGGTATCCCTCACTTGAAAGAAAGGAATCGAAAAGTTTGAAAATATTTCCAACAAACGAAATCTTTTGAAATCTGCTTTACATCACTTTCGATGAAAATGTATTTTTTTTTGAGGTTCTCATAAAAATGATGTATGGAAAAATTTGAGATGTCTGGAAAAATGTATTTATTTATGTATGGGACACCTCAGGTGAAATATAGATTGTTGACATATAATAACTCGAGCCCAATTTTAATGAATAACAGAATAAGTTAATAATACTAAATATAACATAATGTTACGATATTTCCTTGGAAAATCCAACTTCTGACACCACTGTCACGATTTATCCCTGGGTTCGTCTATTAAAACACCAAACAACACTTAACTACTTTTATTATAACTCTCTATCACAATACAACACAATCACTTAAATCGCTCCGATAACTTTCCAATGCTCGCTACCAAAACTCTCTGTACTAAAAATCTGCTCTTATACAAACTCTCTGTTATACAAGTTCTACACGTCGACTACTTGCACTTAGCGATAACAAAACTCTCTCCACTTATCTCTACTAAACTCGCTCCACTTAGCTCTGAATACAAACTTCCTAATAACCAACTCTCCGAATAAAAACTTGTCTCCGCCGCGATATCCCGATGCTTATATATACCTGCGTACCTATCGAGAATCCTCGAGAGAAGTCCCGATGACGTGTCTCGAATTCTCCAGGCGGCAATCAACAGTTCTTGGAAAATGACGACGAGATCCCTCATCTGCGTTTACGATCTCGTCAGGGCCGGCGCTAGGAGAGCGCTAGGAGAATCGTAACAATAATAATATGTATCAGAAAAAAAACCCAGGCAAGTCTCTTTCCGAAAAAATCCGATCTATTTCCATTCATCTCTATACAAATATACAAACAATTTATTTATGATGAATGAATTAGTCGTTAATAAGTAGAGTATAGTACTCGCAATAATGACTATTATTCTCTCGGAATATTACTCCCTATCCGCTGACGCGGCTCGGTCTGTAAAAATTCCTCGTGAATAATATCTATCATTATTGACTCGTGGTATAATCTACTGATAATATTGTGGTGAAAGTTTGACCATAAATTGTTATTACATGATAGCATAAAAATGTTTCGTTACGAGGCGAATACACAAAGTATTTTTTTAGAAAATCTCAATCATATCAGTAGATTGTGAATTGGAAGTATGATTGCGATATATCATTGGAAAGGTGATACTATGCCGAAACAATATTCTCAAAAAAATATACTTTCTATTTGAAACATCAAAATTGGATGTGCTTCAAACAGGAAGTGTCATATATGGTTTGATACTTGCTAAATTGTAAATTCATCGCATCCATACAACATAACAGACTTCCCATCACGACTTCGAATGGTGGTAAATTATTTAATCATTCAGGTCTATCATGGTGAATCTTGAATAACTTTCAATATTGAATATTCAAAACTGCTATAGAAGAATATTATGATGCACCATCGAGATTTCTGACATGTCTTTTAGGTACTGGTTTTTCGATATGATATAATATTCAGTTTCCGATAAAGTTTAGAAAAATATCGACTATTGAAAATGTTTGATTTGCACAATAATTGCATCCGCTCCCATTCTTGAATATTTCTCAATTATCTAGTGTATTCAAGAATCAATAGGCCACCAGAATAGACCTGATTTACCGATATAAATAAAATCTACGAATCTGAGCAGAACACAATTTCAAAAGGCGGTGAAGAATCTTCTCGCTGATAGAGCCTATTATAGTTTGGAAGAATATATTAACGATACTTAAGAATTTGTATTCTATTTGTAATTGTTATATTGTATATATTATATTTTTTTACAGTTTTGTTATTGTCATTATATTGTTCGTTTTTACTTTTATTATCTATATTTCTTCGACTTTATCAATAAGATTTAGATTTCAGAAATGAACTTGACTTGGTTTGAAGAAAGATTAATTCAAGATAGCATCTCACAATTTACCTTGAATACTTTTTTGATTCAAACAAAAATAACCGCTATCAATTCTATTTCCACTTTAATCAATTTCAGATATGAGGGGATTGCTTTCCAAAATTCTTTGTGCCATTCAGTAGCGAATGTCTCTTCGTTATGTACTTGTCAAGGAGGAAACCTAAACATTTATTTGCAAAAAAATTTCTGGCAACTGATTTCCGAATCAAGTCGAAAATCCTGCAATGCATCGGACTCATTTGATATATTCGTTTTACGCTTTCAAATTTGAACAGCTAGTTTGTTCATTCAGAGATATTGTAATTAGGAACTTGGGTATTTTTTTTTCATCTTTATATACAGATTCACACGAAAGGGAAACTCTGTTATGTTCAAAGAACACCGCGTGAATCAAGGGGCAGGAGATTCGAATTAACATTCACTTTGAATTTTTAAAATTTGTATGCCTCAGGAAAAACCTCTCGGTAAGGAGTTCCAAAGTTTAGCTATTTTATTAAAAAAATGTCCCTGAGCAAGAGAGGTTCGACAGGTCTCCAAGCTCACAACAAAGGGGTTGGAATTCTGCACTCGTCGGGTCATCCGTGCTGATACTGACAAGGGCGGAACAATTGACGACAATTCAGAAGAGAACCGACCGTGGAAATATCTTTAAAAGATAGAAAAGGCGGTGAAGAATCTTCTCGCTGATAGAGCCTATTATAGTTTGGAAGAATATATTAACGATACTTAAGAATTTGTATTCTATTTGTAATTGTTATATTGTATATATTATATTTTTTTACAGTTTTGTTATTGTCATATTGTTCGTTTTTACTTTTATTATCTATATTTCTTCGACTTTATCAATAAGATTTAGATTTCAGAAATGAACTTGACTTGGTTTGAAGAAAGATTAATTCAAGATAGCATCTCACAATTTACCTTGAATACTTTTTTGATTCAAACAAAAATAACCGCTATCAATTCTATTTCCACTTTAATCAATTTCAGATATGAGGGGATTGCTTTCCAAAATTCTTTGTGCCATTCAGTAGCGAATGTCTCTTCGTTATGTACTTGTCAAGGAGGAAACCTAAACATTTATTTGCAAAAAAATTTCTGGCAACTGATTTCCGAATCAAGTCGAAAATCCTGCAATGCATCGGACTCATTTGATATATTCGTTTTACGCTTTCAAATTTGAACAGCTAGTTTGTTCATTCAGAGATATTGTAATTAGGAACTTGGGTATTTTTTTTTCATCTTTATATACAGATTCACACGAAAGGGAAACTCTGTTATGTTCAAAGAACACCGCGTGAATCAAGGGGCAGGAGATTCGAATTAACATTCACTTTGAATTTTTAAAATTTGTATGCCTCAGGAAAAACCTCTCGGTAAGGAGTTCCAAAGTTTATCTATTTTATTAAAAAAATGTCCCTGAGCAAGAGAGGTTCGACAAGTCTCCAAGCTCACAACAAAGGGGTTGGAATTCTGCACTCGTCGGGTCATCCGTGCTGATACTGACAAGGGCGGAACAATTGACGACAATTCAGAAGAGAACCGACCGTGGAAATATCTTTAAAAGATAGAAAAGGCGGTGAAGAATCTTCTCGCTGATAGAGCCTATTATAGTTTGGAAGAATATATTAACGATACTTAAGAATTTGTATTCTATTTGTAATTGTTATATTGTATATATTATATTTTTTTACAGTTTTGTTATTGTCATATTGTTCGTTTTTACTTTTATTATCTATATTTCTTCGACTTTATCAATAAGATTTAGATTTCAGAAATGAACTTGACTTGGTTTGAAGAAAGATTAATTCAAGATAGCATCTCACAATTTACCTTGAATACTTTTTTGATTCAAACAAAAATAACCGCTATCAATTCTATTTCCACTTTAATCAATTTCAGATATGAGGGGATTGCTTTCCAAAATTCTTTGTGCCATTCAGTAGCGAATGTCTCTTCGTTATGTACTTGTCAAGGAGGAAACCTAAACATTTATTTGCAAAAAAATTTCTGGCAACTGATTTCCGAATCAAGTCGAAAATCCTGCAATGCATCGGACTCATTTGATATATTCGTTTTACGCTTTCAAATTTGAACAGCTAGTTTGTTCATTCAGAGATATTGTAATTAGGAACTTGGGTATTTTTTTTCATCTTTATATACAGATTCACACGAAAGGGAAACTCTGTTATGTTCAAAGAACACCGCGTGAATCAAGGGGCAGGAGATTCGAATTAACATTCACTTTGAATTTTTAAAATTTGTATGCCTCAGGAAAAACCTCTCGGTAAGGAGTTCCAAAGTTTAGCTATTCTATTAAAAAAATGTCCCTGAGCAAGAGAGGTTCGACAGGTCTCCAAGCTCACAACAAAGGGGTTGGAATTCTGCACTCGTCGGGTCATCCGTGCTGATACTGACAAGGGCGGAACAATTGACGACAATTCAGAAGAGAACCGACCGTGGAAATATCTTTAAAAGATAGAAAAGGCGGTGAAGAATCTTCTCGCTGATAGAGCCTATTATAGTTTGGAAGAATATATTAACGATACTTAAGAATTTGTATTCTATTTGTAATTGTTATATTGTATATATTATATTTTTTTACAGTTTTGTTATTGTCATTATATTGTTCGTTTTTACTTTTATTATCTATATTTCTTCGACTTTATCAATAAGATTTAGATTTCAGAAATGAACTTGACTTGGTTTGAAGAAAGATTAATTCAAGATAGCATCTCACAATTTACCTTGAATACTTTTTTGATTCAAACAAAAATAACCGCTATCAATTCTATTTCCACTTTAATCAATTTCAGATATGAGGGGATTGCTTTCCAAAATTCTTTGTGCCATTCAGTAGCGAATGTCTCTTCGTTATGTACTTGTCAAGGAGGAAACCTAAATATTTATTTCCAAAAAGATTTCTGGCAACTGATTTCCGAATCAAGTCGAAAATCCTGCAATGCATCGGACTCATTTGATATATTCGTTTTACGCTTTCAAATTTGAACAGCTAGTTTGTTCATTCAGAGATATTGTAATTAGGAACTTGGGTATTTTTTTTCATCTTTATATACAGATTCACACGAAAGGGAAACTCTGTTATGTTCAAAGAACACCGCGTGAATCAAGGGGCAGGAGATTCGAATTAACATTCACTTTGAATTTTTAAAATTTGTATGCCTCAGGAAAAACCTCTCGGTAAGGAGTTCCAAAGTTTAGCTATTCTATTAAAAAAATGTCAGGTCTCCAAGCTCACAACAAAGGGGTTGGAATTCTGCACTCGTCGGGTCATCCGTGCTGATACTGACAAGGGCGGAACAATTGTAGACAATTCAGAAGAGAACCGACCGTGGAAATATCTTTAAAAGATAGACAAGTCTCCGACCCTTCTAGGATGTTCCAACGAAGTGAGCAAAAAATAATCAACAAGACGGATTGTCTTTTTTCTGAATAGAATAAAGGAGTTTCACTGAATGTTTTAGTGCCGAACTCCACACATGAGAACTGTATTCCATGACAGGTCGTATCTGAACCTAATAGATCATCAGAAGCTGACGAGAAGTGAAGTATTTCTTCGCACGAAAGAGAAACCCAAGCTTCTGGTAAGCACCTTTAGCGATCTATCTCACATGATTTTTCCATGAGAGATTATTACTGATCGTAATTCCTAGCATCGAGATATTTGTGGAGAGATTGAAGTTGGAGGAATTAGTTTTTGGTTTCCTTTTTCTCCGAGTCATAATGTACAAAAAAAATTTTTGAGGCGTTCCAGATTTCTCAACTTTTTCTGTACACAGCTTCTTGGTTGGAGGTTTGAAGTGCCTGAGAACAGATTGTTTTGAACAATCGTAGCTGTTTAAAACTTGAGAACCAAACACATGTTTCGAATAGGCCTTCCAGGATCTTCTTTCTAGGTTTTCCCAGAGATTTTTCTATTTCCCCATATATTCAAATGAAACCGCAGAAGTCTGAAGAAGTATATTCATTCATTAACAGAGTAAAATTCTGATTTTCAAATGATTTTCCCAGATTATCTGACATTTCCATACCTTGCTTTCAAATGGGAGTGGTTGAATATGAGATTTGATGAATTCTTTTTATATTTTGGCTTTGTTCTTCGTGTTACAAAATAGAAATTACAACTTCTATGAAAAAAGTAAAATAAAAAAATTACAAACAGTGTGTGTTAATAGGTATGTGTCATTCAATATGAATATGAGCTGTTTAAAACTTTTCCCAGAGTTTTAGCCAATCCGACAAAGGACCATCGTCCATATTTTTTTTCAGGGAATTTGAAAAACAATTGCTCAGTTTTCATTTTATATATCTCCTTCAAATTTTCATTCCCTACCATCATTTTGATTTCGCCCATTTTTCACCTTATTTTTGTTTTACTGATTTCATCGAAATATGATAAATTCCGGAATTTTTATTATTACGTGCAAGATTATCTGCAGAATATACTGATATTGACCTGCGGGTAGAAAAGAGAAGCACCTTCAAAAAGTTGTCTTTTCCAATTTAATGTGAAACTGAGTCGTTGATATCCTATTTATCAAAATTATAAAATTTAAAACATGTTCCTTTCAAATAGTTGAAGCGAAAGTTATAAAATTGAAAATGTCACAGAGTAATCAGTTGAATTCTGGTGCAGAGGTGTAAAATTGAAAACTTAGTAATTCTCCTGAGAATTTTTCTCGAATCACCAAAAATAACCTGATTTTTTTAAATTCATTTCTAAATGACAAATTTTATATTTTCAGAATAATACGTGACAGATGAATCAATGTCATTTTTTAATCAAAAACTAACTGCAAAGTAATTTCAATTAAATTCAAATACTAAAGATACAACTTTTAATTGCAATTTATGTTGTAACAACTCATGCCTTGGGGTTTCTACAAAATTCTTTGCTGAAATATTCTATCTTCTATGCAACTTTCTACAGGTACTCCCAATGCCAAGGGAGAAAGTCACCATCATTGGAGATAGTACCTTCGTCAAGCCGCAGCAACCTAAAGCTAGTGGATTGCCCAGACCTACAGGTATACCAAGGCCTGCCTCAAGGATACCTGGACCTCGTAATGGTACTATCAGGTAATTACTGATTTTATTATTCATTGTTTGGATTTCGCTTTCTTTGCTTTTCTAAAAAGGAGTAACATGCTCTGAAAAAACTATGAAATTTGATGTGATACATCATTCTCTTCAAAGGATGTCTAATCTCTAATCAATTTAATTAGCATCCTTGGAAGAAGTGATAGAAACTCTCGTAGATTAGTAAATTCTGAATGTGTCAAAATTGTTTTCATCCACCAGCCGACAACATCCTTTTCATTTGTGCCAGAAATGTGGTGTGTTCTTCATAAATAAAGTGTTCATAAAGTATTCTCCAAAACCTATGGAACTTCAGTGCTTCATGGACACCTGAATGAAAACGTTATCCCATTCAAAAAGAATAAATTCAGAATTATATGCTATCGATTGAAATTTTCATTCATGAATTGGAAAACAATGTCATAATCGTAATTTCAAGATTATGAAATGGCCAAAAGGTTTCTTGCTAACATTGTTCGAACCTCTCTAAAAAGAATAACAGATCTCTCCTGATTGTCAGCAGAAGATATCTCCATGTACAGTGTATCCCAGTAAAATATTCTCCAATACGTGTCATAAAAAATTGTTACAAATTCAAATATAATAATAATAATAATATTTATTCACCATTTCGGTACTTATGTACATATGGTAAGTCAATACAGGTACTACACAATATAAAGAAAATTTAATTTATTAATTTAATTTGTCATATATAAATAAAACCATAACAGCACATGATATATGAGTATCACAGTTAGATAAGGCACAGATATTTAATTAGTATCTTAAAATTAGGATATTTATCCCAAATAATCCTGGACGCTATAAAAACAATTTTCAATTAAGAATCTGTTGGTGCTATTCTTAAATATTACATAAGATTTAGACTCCTTAATTGATTTAGGCAGTTTATTATATAGTGGAGAATTTTTAAATTTTGCCGTTCTGTGAGAGGGTATTCTCAACATATCACCATAACGTGTACTATAATTATGAGTAGTCGCATTCACTTCAAACGATGCAAGATTGTTTCTTATATAGGTTACACATTTCAATATATATATATATATATATATATATATATATATATATATGTATATATATATATATATATATATATATATATATATGCATGGAACTGATAACAAGTTTTCCCTTATGAGTATAGGTTTGCAGCTATCACGATATTCCGTATCAAAAATTAATCTTATGATACGCTTTTGGGCAACAAATATTCTATTAAAATCTCTACCGCATCCCCATGACATAATATTTAAAGAAATATGTGGATATGCCATTGAAAAGTATATTGTTAACAGGCTTTGTGTATCTACGCACAGTTTCATCTGTTTTATTGCAAAAAAAGCTGAGTTGAGTTTCTTGCAGACACCATCAATATGTAGATCCCAATTAAGAGATTCATCCAATATAGTTCCCAGAAATTTTACGTCATGTGACAGCATTATTTCATCAGTAAGGTCAATTTTCACTGGAATATTATTCTTCCTATTATAAAATTTAATTGAGACAGATTTAGATGTATTCAATATCAAATGATTGCGTTGGCACCATGAAGTGAATCTATCAATAACCTCTTTGACCCTTGTAAGTGTATCTTCTAGAGTGGCCCCAGTAATTGTCATTGTGGTATCATCTGCAAACATGGTTATATAACAATTATCAATATATTGCGGGAGATCATTAACAAAAATCACAAAGAGTAAGGGTCCCAATACTGATCCCTGGAGAACTCCTAGTGTTAGGTCATGTTCGTTGGACATGATATTGTTATATTTGACGCTCATACGATGCCCACTCATATAGGATTTTAACCAAGACGTTACGTTATGCGGAAACCCAAGCCTAGTCAACTTCATATATAGAAAATCTGGTGAAATAGTGTCAAATGCCTTAATGTATTGAGATTCACAATTTGATGTGAAACTTCATCTGATCGAAAGGCCCATTAGTAATATTGAAACCTCTTTCCTATAATCAGTAATAGTTTGAAGGCTGACGCAAGTTACTCTTATAGTATATCAACTATCAAGAACGGTAAGCAAATTTTACCGATCGAAGACAATTGTTTGGATGATGAGCCTAGCGATGACTCCAATTATTTTCTGAGATGTAGTGCTTGACGTTCGTGTTGGTAAGCACGTTTTAACGATCGATTATTGATCGTAGTGCTAGACGTTCGTGATGGTTACAGCGTTTTGTGAACGATTCTAGCATTTTTACCTGGATTCAAATGAAGTAATTTCCACGTAATAACTGGTAAAATGTCAAAAGTTACATATATTCGTGGCACCCGTTTCTAAGACATCATTTAGCTTTTTTGACAAACATAATCAGTTGTTGAATTCAACATTTTTATATTATGAAGACGTCGGTGAGTGAATTACTTACCGATGCCCTTGGTCTAGCAACCAATAAACAAGACTTACTTGAAGAATTTCAATTTCAACTAACAAGTACTGCACACACATATAGAAATGCCGAGAATCAAAGTAACATTTGAGGCACCCTATATAAAAATTGGACGCTACTGCTCATCTAAGTCACTTCACCAGACAACTTTGTTTTTTCACTGACTAGGAATACTGACTAGGAAAAGAAGGGACCATCAATGACAGAAAAATAAAGTGGTTGTTCAATCAAACCATATATTTTTTACTCGAAAAAAATTAAACACTCTGTACCTCTTAAACTAATTAAAATATGGTCACATGTTTTCATTATTAATATCACTATTATTGGAATATTTTTCACGAAAACCTACCCAAGTATACCAAGAACACGTCTCCAAAATTCAGTCCAAAAGAACAGCTTGGGATTCTATAAAGGTCTAGTAAAATATATAAACATTTATTCTCATGTACAGTGACCTGAAAATAATCTGCAGTACTTGTAAAACTAATTTTATCATTGATTATTATTGAATGTTATCCAATGATCAAATTTCATATTTTTTATCGTATTCGGGGGACGTCAAAAATGTGAATTTTACAACAATGAAGTTCCCTATTTTATTCAATGTTGAAAATTGCCACCAAGAAATGATGTTAAATGAAACAAATGGGTAGAATTGTTTGGAGATATAAGAAAAAATTGAACACATATTCAGAAAAAGCCTGTGACATTTTCAACCTTTTTTCGTTTTGTGTTTATATTTTCACGTAATCATTCTTCATATTATCCTCTTAGGGTAACTGACTACTGTGAACATTTGTTGAATGGAATTCACCACTCACAAAATATGTCATCTTTGATTTCCTTGTTATTTTTTATTAGCGAGAAAAATGAGAAGGATGTTGATCTTATTGGGTTTATTACAATTTTATGTAGTAAACAATTATATATTATCAAAAATATTACAATTATAGGCCTTTTTCTTCGAGACCAGGAAAAAATTGATTCGAAATGAAAGACGTTTCTCAGTGACACGCAGTTGTCTCTGCATGTGCCTTATCTGCATATCTTACCTTTTCTTTGTCTTGATATTATGTAACATATCTCATTGACTTGTTTTCTCCATTTGTTATTTAAATCATAATATATTTATTGTAACATAATCCAATTTTATTATAAATATGTATATTATGAGTGTTTGTACCTTTAAGCTGTTTGTTTTGTACCAGATCTGTTTTTGATAGATTTATTAGGATAGTCCAGTATACAAAGAGGTTTTTGGAGGTGTTCTGGAAATTAAAGAAAGTTTAGAGCAAACTTGCCTATTCAAGAATGACCTTTATCATTTTCAAGTACTGTTTGAAAATGTATGAGCTTTAATGGTTTATATTGCAGGAACACTTTGTATTCAGAAAGTGGCTTTATTATAGCAAATTTGTAAAATGAGATATTTTTATGATGACTGATTTTATACACTGAACACTTTTCTTATGAGAAAAGTGGTTCTAGTGACTGATATTCTGCTCATATGTATAAAATAAAGTTGATGAAATTTTTGTACAAACAGAATCATTTTCAGGTTCAATACATTTGTCCCAGATTTAATGAAAATGAATTTATTTATATCTGTCAAATTTTAACAACCCTTAATTTTCTCACCAAGTTCCATATGGATATAAAACGGTTAATTGTGAAAATTTTTTGCCATTTTTAATTTTCTCTTATATTTGTACTAATGAAATAAAGCATATAATACCTGATTTTTTTTCTGTCCTGTCGAATTATAGTCATGAAATCGTGAAATTAAAAAAAAATTGATAATTAGGATTCTAGCATTGATAAATTCCCCACCAAATCTCTATCCCTAAAGGGAAGTCTCCACATTTTTTTTTCATAAATTCTTTGGTAAATGTCAATTTGAGTTTATATGAGAATCAGTGTGGTCTTTTTCACCTACAAGTGAGAAATATTTTGAAAAGTCTGGGAATTGGTGGTCAGGGAATTCTAGTCAAACTATTGAAAGGTCAGAAAATTCAGTGGATCTTTCCTAGAGTTTATGAAGAATCTTTGGAGAAATTGTTTATCTTAGTCTCACTACTTACTATCTGGTGTAAAGTAATCCTTTTCAGTATCACTACCTTTGATCGGATTTGAACCCCGTCGTTTTTTGGAATTTCTTCATGACGTTTCGCTGGCGCGAATGGCTAGCTTCTTCATACATCTTGAGTTTGACTGATCATCGGAGTCAAACTCAAAATGTACAAGCCTCAGAAGAGGCTAGCCACTCGGGCCAGCGAAACGCCATGAAGAAATTCCGAAAAACGACGGCCTTCAAACCCAATAAAAAGTAGTGATTTTTTTATTGTTTGATGTCAGATTACAGATAGTTAGAATGATAGCAACATGTACCTCGAGTAAATCTTTTACCTATTTCGGCGACCGGTTGTGTTTTTCTGGTGGTCTGATAGATGATTTTTATTAATACGTTTTTCATTCCAATCATCAACAACAAAATTTGATGACGGCAGGTATGGTGTTGCAAAAGAACATTTTTTATACTCCATTTTTTAAATTTTTACATAATTGCTTGACGTCGTGCTGAAACGTTGGCATCGGGCGATATTTATTGATATACAAACTACTATACTCATTTAGATTATTCTGATTAATACGTGTGCGAAAAGTTTCCGGTGTCTGGCATTTTCACTCTCATGCTATAGTCATTTATATCGAGAACTGACAGACTGATTTCTGTCAATTTAGTACTCTGAACAATCAAACCTCCTAAGATTCAGCCATCCAAACTACAACACTGACTTTGACTCCCTATTCCGCATTATGCATATGACATTCTTCTCTCAGAATTCTAATCCAACTTCTGACAAAAACCTCTACGGTCCCATCGGCCAAACGGCATTGATTAATCAGGTTCCTCGTCTCTCTTGAAGAAATCCTGTCTACTTAGGTATGATATTGGATTTGATAATTTCACAGAATCCCAATGACATCATCGGATTAATAGTCAAGATGAGTGAGCCTCTGAAGAAGCTAGCCACTCGCGCGAACGAAACGTCAGCAAGAAATTCCAAAGAACGACGGCCTTCAAACCCGAAGAAAAGAAGTAATAATAATAATATCTTTATTGTTTCCAAAGACAAAAATCTTAGAACAATCGTTTGGTTCACACAGTATTTGAGACTGAAAAAAAACTGAGAAGACAAAAAATAGGGAAAGAGTATTTCAACTAGTACAGCATGATATGAGAAAACTACAGTTCCGTTATTCGTTCATAAGGAAAGAGCGCAGCTTTAGTACTTCGAATAGGTAAAAATACATTAATTTTGCACTTTCAAAATTGATACTTTCAATTGAGATCACAAAAGATTCGTAGTTAGCTAAGAATGGTACTGCAGGTCTAAGGACTGAAAGTATGGGACATTCAAAAAGAATATGGCGCAGATTCTGTTGTTGATGAGTGTTGCATAAGGAGCAAATTTCTTTGAAATCGATATACCAGTGAAAGTTTTGATTGATATCCTAAGACTGTCCTTGTATGTCAGGCGAATTTGTGCTATTATTCGGATGACGTGTATTGACGTTCTATAAGTGAGGTAGTTTGTATTCAATTTTTTTAAGCAATGTGTATTTATTGGTGCATAAGAGGTGGCGATCAAGTCGAGTTAATATTTCAAGACCCAATTGACTCGAACCATTGTTTGATTTTATATACCCAATTATATCGTATGTCACATTGATCAGACAGGAGAAACTTCAGAAAGCACCTTCGTGGATATCTATCATCGCTCATAGATAAAAGTTTTATTATCCAGTTCAGGACATATTTGAAGATGGTGTATTCGAGATGAATAGAGCCGGTTTCCAGTCGTATTAAGCAATCTGGTGAATTGCGACTATTGCGAGGAAGTAAAAGTAACCTTTTGAAGAAATTGACATGAACTCTTCCCAATATTTCGCAGTAATTGACACCCCAGACACATAAACTGCTAGAGAAAGTGCTTACAACGATAGACTTGAATAGCTTTATCCGTGCATCCCACGAGTTCATTTTTGCTTTAGCCATACTGCTGATAACTGTGCCAATGGCTTGGTTAGCTTTAGAAACAGATGTAAGAGCCATTTCACGAAAGAGCGAGGAGGAAACAAAAGTTACACCCAGGTAAACATATTTATTTACAATTTCAAGGTTATTCAAGAGAAAACGGTAGGGATAACTTGTTCTGAACCCGTTCTTAGAGAAATGCATTATCTTTGATTTGCGCGAATTTATTTCAAGGCAATTTTCTAAGGCGTATCTTTCAAGGAATTTTAATTTGCGAGAGAGATCAATTTCCGTCTCAGCCAAAATTAAAAGATCGTCAGCATAAAGTAGTAAGACGATGTCAGTATTTCGGTCGATGTCAATGCTGCGAGCACCATTGCTGCGGAAATAAGTATCGATATCTGCTATATATAGTGAAAACTCGCGCGAACGAAACGTCAGGAAGAAATTCCAAAGAACGACGGCCTTCAAACCCGAAGAAAAGAAGTAATATTGAAAACCTCGGCCGCGAAAGCCTTAACCATTTTGTCGAAATAAGTACGTAAGTTCCCGCGAACCGTTTTCTTTAATCTTCGTGTGCCCGATAAACGGAATTTTACCATTCTCCCGACTTCATAATTATAAATACTTTTGGAAAGGACGGCAAGGAATACATGAAGAAATCAGAAGCTAACAGGCCTTTCCTAATAAAAAACGAAGATTCTTTGATGAGGCTGCAACAATAATTTACATTCACCTAGCAAAAGTATTCTGATTGTATTCATCCTCTTCACTTTCCGAGACAGTTTGAGCATATATTCTCGAAATACTTAGGGGCTTGAAAACTAAAACCGAAACCTTCCTAAAAAAAGTATCCAGTGCGGAATTGTTTGCGGCTAGCTACAATGTGTTCGGACGAGATCGTGACTTAGTAGAAGTGGTAAATGTGATGGTGGTGATATAATCATTGGTATCACTAGTGCCTTTACTCGAGTAATGTATCTGAGTTGTGTACGAATAGTATAATTAAAGACCTGTGGGTATCACTGCAATTCAATGAAGGTAGGAAACTTCATATCTGTTGTGTCTACATTCCACCATATACTGTCCTAAATAATATAGAGTCCTCATCAGGAATCTTAATGAAATTATGGAGAAAAATAAAAATGATTTTTTTATTTCGATCGAGGATTTTAATCTGTCAAATATAGACTGGCAACTTAATGATTCCAGAAGAAGTTTCCTTCCTGTTGGTGCTAACGATCCCATCAGTGAATACTTTATTGATGATTTTGCTTTAATGGATTTCAAACAATTTTCGGAATGCTAATGCAGATTTCGCTGATATAAATCCGGATCTGATAATTAAAAACTTGGGTGAACTGTCTCGTTGGCGCGCCTGTTGATAGGTTCTACGGAGTGATTAATCACTTGATCGACTTATATGTCCCTCGAAAAATCATATCGAAATCAAAATTCCCCCAACGGTTCTCCTCGCAGACGAAAATTTTCGAAGTTATTCTGACAAATAACTTGTTCATTCAAATCAAATTGTCTATCAATCCGAACCAGCATGGCTTCTACTAACCTTGTTCCTTTTATTCAAGAGACACTGTATAACATGCATATGAAGGCCTCTCCACTTGTGCTGTGAACATCGATTTTTCGAAGGCTTTCGACGCACCATGCAAGTCTTGTGGTGAGGCTCCCGAATATCGGTGTGCATAGCAATTTTCTTAGCTTTCTTACATCATATTTAACCCACAGACACCAATATGTTGCTGTTAATGGTTCTCGTTTTGAGTGCCTCGGATTACATCAGGGGTGCTTCAGGGCTCCCATCTAGGTCCGGTCATATTTAACATATTCATCAACGACATAAATGCCTGTTTTCAAAATACAGGGATTTCTTTTTATGTGGACGAATTGAAAATTGATAAACCTATATAGCCTGTGCCGAAGACTATCAAAATTTTCAACATGATTTGAATTCTCTCTCAGATTATTGCAAACTTCTCGAAGTTTACTTGTATCTGAAAAAATGTTTCAAAATAGTGTTCACGCGGAGTGCATCTCCCCCCGTTTCTGATCTATAACTATGCGGAGAATCTCTTAAGGAATCAAATCTTATTAAGGATCAGCCACGTTGAGAAGATAGTATAGAAAAGTCGAAAAAATCTTTTCTTATTTATTCTTAGAGCAACTAAAAATGTATCCAAACCTGTGGTTGTAAATTTCTTATATTATTCTTCAGTGAAATCGACTCTATTGTCTGGATTCCCCAATATGTTCACTTTAATCGTATTGAGAGGATCCAAAAAAACTCGTTAATATACTGAACTTCAGATTCAATCAACCCCGTCACTACTTACGAACAGAATCTCAGATATCATAAAATTGAGAAACTTGATACGAGACAGAAGTTCCTATAGATATATGTATGATTTTCAAAATAGTAAACAATACGCTTGATTCCTCGTTCCTCCTCAGTAGTCTCAAATTCAACCGTGCACAGCACTTTGTCAAAAATATGCCTCTATTTGTGGCAGGTCAAAGCTCAACGAAGGCACCCCAGAATTCGCCAATCATTAGATGTGTGAGATCCTATAATTCTGTTGTTGATGATAATATTACTGATTTGGATATTTTCTCCACTTCCATCATAAGTTTCAAAAAACGATTGAAGGTAATAATGTTTTGAATCGCCAACATTTTCCATTGAAGCAAATCTCTCTATATAGTACTCCGATTTGATCGCTTGCATGGCTCTGGAGTTCTGCAATCAGGCATTCGAGATACTTGTCAAATGACGAAATTGAGATGGCTACTTATATGACGAAATGAACCAATACGGCGGCATCTGCCCCCAGAAACTTTCGTTAGTCTTTCTCAAATAAGTGTGATTCCCATGGTAACACTGGTGTTTGCCACCCAGACATTACGTGATCTGTAATGCCTAATTACTCCAATGTTACCCCTTGTACTCTCCAAGAATCATAAGTTTTCAAATACTTTTTCATTGATAATTACCTCTAAGGCTGAGGCCACAGTTATATATATATATATATATATATATATATATATATATATATATATATATATATATATATATATATATGCTGGTTATGTTATTTTTCATTCTGCTAAGATATTGTGCTCTATTACATGGTATTACTGAGTCAACTTTATGAATGATGTTAAAAATCGACTTTTTTATATGTTAACTCGTCAATCAATGGTCACATTCATTCTGAACTGTTATTATTAGTTCTCTGTTAGATATAAATCTTGCTTGTCACACCTTAGTTTATAGTCAACTTTCACAATCTGTTCACTTTATTGCTTTATTTCGTAGGTACTATATACTCTGTAATTTGTTAATAGCCATTTAGCTATTTGTTGTGGAATCTCCGTACGATAGCCCGCTGTAAGAGGTCTCCTCTGCATTGGACATTGCAAATTTGATACTTTGGTCGTCACCCAGCAGATGGCGTTGCTCCTTGGAGGTTTACACCATCTGCACCAGTTTGTGGCTTTGTGTTTATAGAAACTTAGTCGCTTTGCAGTTCTAGTTCTAGACTTCTAGATTCTGTAACTTTTTCCATTTTCTTGAATTACGGGGTTTACACGACTCAATATATGGTTTGAACACAACCTAAAACATGTTTGTTGAGTTTTTGACAACCCTGGTTGTGATGTCGGGTATAATAGCAGTAGCGGGTAATTTCTTTCTGGTTATCTTTCAGAAAAGTCGAAACGGTTACACGGGGTACTGGTTCAGTTTTCAGTGAGAGTGCAGTCATGGTCGAGTGCAAAGCGTTCAGTGACACAAAGTAAAAACTTGTAGGCACACATGATGATTATTAAAGATTTAAAATTGGCTTGAATTGAAACATGCGAAAACGATTGAATTCCATTGATTGATTAAATATATGGCGAAACATAGTTATTTGTGAATGTGAATAAACAAAAATAACACTAACTAAATTTTTCAAAGCTATATTGGCTTCTTGAGGGGTAATTTCGATCACTGTCAGTTTCAGAAATATGTTATTATTTTTAAACTTTATTTTTATTTTATTCTATTGCTTTACCGTATTTCAAAAAACTAGACGGAAATGAAGTTCTGGTCGGAAATAATTTGAGTAGCCAGGTCACTGTAAGCGTAATACAAGAATGCGAAAATAACAATATTTGGTTTCTCCTCCTTCCAACAAACCCGACACACCTACGTGCTACAACCTCTGGATGTAGCTTTCTTCCGACCTCTTAAGGCTGCATGGAAGAGGGTATTAGAAACATGGAAGTTGAAAAATAGAGAACTTCTCAAGGGGGCTGTGGAATTTGTTGGTCTCAAATCTCAAGCCAGCTCTATTGCAGGGTTCAATAAGGCATGTGGCATCGTGTCATTCAATCAGGTCGCTGTACTAAAGAAAATTTCACATGAAACAGGTGACGATACACTTGAAACATCATGGACAGGTGCTATAGTAGACCATCTTGAACAACTTCGGACGGGTCCAACAAACACTATAAAACGAGAAAAAAAGCTGAATGCATCTGCAGGAAACATCATAGGGACATGGGATGTGCTAATAGCTGATGCACATCACACAGAGACGAAAGGCAACTGACAGCAAATCACAATTAAGAACTTCAGCAAGCTGAAAATAAGAATATAAGTGACATTGAGTCAGAAAAAGAGTCGGATTTATAGATTGCTGAGTCAGAAAGATCATTCAGAGACAAACACGAAAAATGAGAACCTTCTGAAAATTCTGAAACTTTCATTGTAAACGACTACGTATTAGTGAAATTCAAAATCCACAAAAGAGACGGACATTTTGTCATCTCAGATGAAGAACTTACTGTTGACAAAATGCGCAAGGAGTCGAAGAAAGATGTTTTTTGTATATCCGGTAATTCTGGACCTATCAATAATTACATTTGAGCAGATTAAAAGAAGGAAGGCACAACTTTCATATAAGCGAAGAAGAACAAGGTATTCTGAAATGAGTTCTTAATAATTAATATTTTTTTTACCAAAGCTAATATTGAAAAGCTGTTTTTCACAGATAGGAATTTTATATTTTTTGTATTTAATTTTCGTGTTGACTGAACTTATCTACTCACCGATATGTTATTTTTCGTATATAGATCTTAGAATTTATGATAAGGTGTCTAGATTTCGTTTCCATGTTTTTCTATCATTACCTTAAAAAAACTTTTTTTTATGTCTATATGTCGACTTTACCCTTTGAGAGGAAAAAGTCGATTGCTATGCTATGCTATTAAACAGGTGATCGACGTTACCCAAAGAGCGGGGTAAAGTCGATATCACTTTGAATAAAAATAAAAATTGAATGTGAAAAGTGAGAGAAATAATACTGGGTTCATTAAATGGCTTAACGTTTGATAGGTATCTTCATTTTCGATTAAATTTGAGAAAATTCAATCCTTTGGGTCATAATTTCACGACTGAGAGTATTGGGAAAGCAAAGATTTCAGGAAAGTGAGTCGACGATCGCTGATTGTTAGTCGCGTACATCGTGGCGTTCAACTGCTGCAACCTTCGAAATATGTGGAAAAAAAAACAAAAAAAAGATCCAGTTTACAACTGACAACGGGGATGATCTTAACATTAGCATATTAATAACACACATTTCGCAGGCCAGTTTTTTTCAATGAGGTGGTAGGGTGCTGGGTTCACCTGTTTCGGAACAATTTTAAAGTATTTTTTTATGATGAGCTCACGATTGATGCCTGCCTAATTATGTTCAATTCTATAATTGTCCAATTGAAAAATGCAATTAACAGTCATCAAACATGTGTTGCAAATAATGCCATTCTTAAAACAAATTCTGGAATGGGGCTCGTCAATATGAAAATACCTTTCTCATCTGTTTAAAGTATGAATAATGCTCAGTTGGAGCTGAACTAACAAAAGTGACCTACCTGCATTTGCGAGATGCAGGTAGAATATGACTATTAATGAAACATCGCCTCTAAATTTTTCAATACTGGAATTCGACGACAGACACTCCAAACCATACCTGAAGTAGACTGTAGACTGGCTGGATCGATTAATTCATGTGTCAGTCAACAAATGCAGGGTATATCCAGAGACTACTTGCAATTTCTGAATGACCGTACCCTCTATGGAATGTTTATAACTGACAATCTTAAATGTAGTTACAACGTAAGCGTGTGAATGTTAAAATACATCTTTCAGATGTTTCTAGTATGGATAAAGCCCTGCCAATGGTAAAATACTTGGATACGAAATACCCGAATTTATTGTTCTGTGGGATAACGAAACATGATATTCGCAAAATTCCATCGGCAAAGTTTCGCCTTTCGCCATTACAAACAACAATAACTTCTTATGTTTTTTTTGTGGTGAGTGAGTTGGTGCTGCGTGAGTGCTGTGGTTTCGCATCCGCCTGTGGACCGAAAGATCCCAAAACGGGGCAGAGATTTTTCTTTTTAAGAAATCCTTTGTCTTGTTGGCGATTGACTTCTGCCGCGTTTCATGATTGACGGGTCCGCGAATAACCATGCTGCTCCTGAGTAAGGTGTAGGGAGTCAAAAACAAGCCTGATGCCGTTTAACGTGCAAGCATTACTTGGGAATAATTAGGGCCCCCATATCACTACGAGTGAGACGTTGGGGTCCACGGACGAAGCCCCCATTGCTTTGCAATGGGGGGAGACTGGCCATAATGGTGCCGAGCCGAACGGAAGCCGGGGCAAATAAACGAATGCCACACACAACACACATCGTTATTTTTTTCGATGATCGAGTGAGATCCAGTGGCGTAAATAACGCCTTGGCAACCTTGGCGGCGCCAAGGGGCGCAGTGCAGGAGGGGGCGCAACAAAAGGCATTCAATAACAAAAAAATAATATCTGAAATGAATAAACCTGATGAATGTCATATAGATAGAGATAGAGGTACACAATTGACAATTGAAAAAAAATCAGGAGGAATGTGTTACTCATTAAAGAAATTTAAGTAATCTAAGTTCTAACTGATTATATTATAAGTTGCGTTCGATTTGACACCCAAATGCCCGAAACAATCCAGGCGCGTTCTCAATAACCTGAATCACCTCGTTGCATATATTTTCAATTCGGGGCGAGTTCTTTTCCATTGTTTTCAATATCATTGAGAGCTGGTAGTGATTACTTATTTTGAATTGATTTTATAACTAATTTTCGCCACGTGCAGTCAGTCGCAGCGTGTTTATGGAGGTTAGAATTGAAATTTTCGAGAAATGACATATGACAAGAATTTGTAAATGTGAATATTTATGAAGCATGACTGATACAATAACTATTTGGCAATACGTCACTCCTTTGAGTTCAGTAAATTGGCTAAATGTTCACATAAGCAGCAGCCAAATAGTTGTTGTATGTCATTTGTCGTAAATTTCAATCCATATTTTTAACAAAGGACGTTATATTTGTATCTTCCCTGAAGATGACAGTATTCACTGTCGAAATATTGGAAATACAGTGTAAAAAGATTACACTTTTTGCTTGCTGCTTCACCCAATATCTTCTCCCCTTGTATCCTGACTGGTCAGCAAAGACTACCAATCTATATCTCGAATACGAAAAATTTGAAATGAAATTTTTGAGGCTCCCAACTCGTTTCGGAGATACGGCCCCTCAAAGACAGGAAATCGGAGTTTTACGCCTATGTTTGTTTCTCAGTCAATTCCGCTCGAAAGTCCTCTTTTCTATCAGCACAATAATCACATTATATACCACCTTCTTCGTTACTTTATAACCGAATTATAAGCATTTCTCACTACAAAACTCTATAATGTAAATCGTCATAGAAATTTTAGAGTTTTGTAGTGAAAAATGGAAAAATTAGTATAATTCGGTTGGAAAGTGATGAAGAAGTTGATATAGAATTTGTGTATTTTGCTGATAGAAAGGAGGAATTTGGAGCGGAATTGGCTGAGAAACAAACAGCGTGAAACCCCGATTTCCTGTCTTTGAGGGGCAGTATCTTCGAAACGAGTTGAGAGCCCCAAAAATTTCATTTGACTTTTTTGTTCAGGAGGCCAAAATACGTAAATTCCACCAAACATTTTTCATATTCGAGGCGTAGCCCGATTAACGGAATTTTACTATATATATATATATATATATATATATATATATATATATAAAATATTATTTATAGGGTGGCGGGGCGTATAGCCTATGTTTGCCAAGGGGCTTGGCTTACCTTAGTTACGCCACTGGTGAGATCGTAGCAAATGTGCTTCATCAGATAATATTGTTACGATATATCCTTGGGTTCGTCAATTAAAACACCAAACAACACTAAACTACTTTTATTATAACTCTCTATCACAATACAATACAACACAATCACTTAAATCGCTCCGATAACTTTCCAATGCTCGCTCGCTACTAAAACTCTCTGAACTAACAATTCTGTCTTCGGCGTGCGCGCTCCCGCTTTTATATGCTCGCTGTATGAACAGTGAAGAACCATCTAGACAAATCTTCACAGTCGAATCTTCTGGATGAGCCGCGATCACGCGAGTATAGTCGTTCCTGGAATCTCGCACTAATTCGCAGCGATAGGCGGCAGGGTCGGCGCTAGCACATTTCGTTACAATATGCATCCTTTAAAGGAAATAAAATTGTCTTTCGGCCAGGTACAGTAAACAAAAATGTCGAGTGTTTTGTATTTAACCATCGTGCCTTTTCAGGGTGAAATGAATTGAATAATATTTGATGAGTGAAGATTATTTCCCATATTTGAAGTAAATTGAGCCTTAAAATCTTTACGTAGTCAAAAGAGAAGAGGTGCAAAATATCATATATAATGAAGCCATTCATCAGTTAAATCATATGTTCTCAACTAGTACTCCTATAACGAAGATTGGCTTGACGGAAGAGTGAAAATTTTCAATGGCAGTGATGAATTAACAATTTTTTGTGAAAACGAGTGGTATCAGATAAGACACCAAGGGCACAGTGAAAATGTTTTCATCAGAGGTCAACAAGCTCATTACTTGACCAAGATAATTAAACGAGGTATGGCCAAGGTGCTCACAATGATTTATCGTTCATTTTGAATACTGATGAGTGTTGCGTTTTGTATCATTTGCATTGGAAGGGAATACCTATTTCACAAATAGTATTTGGAAGGGCGGTTATATCCAATAAGGAACTGGACATATTTGAGGATTGCAGAAATAGAAATTCCATCCAACTATCAGTGTTCACCAATATGGAATGTTATCAGGAGTGGGAATACATATTATTGAAATAAAGTTTTACAATTATTATACCGAGCCGATTTTGATATTGAATTGTTCTATGTTGATCATTGTATATCTTTTATAGTCTAAACACAGTATACGTTCGTTCTGGTCAAAATAATCTTTGCTGTATTCGATAGTCATTTGCAGGCACAATTCATATCCTCTGCTGGGGTGTAATGGTTAGTCATGTAACTATGTACAAGCTACTTAAGAAATAGAGTTTGGTACAGACCATAAAGAGAAATTGTATCTTTCGAAACATTTAAATTAGTGCTGAAGTAATTTTATATGGCTCAATATCGCAGAATTTTCGTAGAAGTTGTTTATTGAAATGCTGATTGAGAGCTGCTGTTGAATAATTGAAATAATTTGATGCAGGAATAAAGTGCCCCTCTATATGAGATGGGGTTAAATAGGTAGAATCCATAGCATTTGCAGAGCAGTAATGGGTACATACTTAAATTTTTAATGAATGTGGAAGCAGTGTAAATGAAAATACATTTGTATCATAGATGCATATTGTAGTTTTTTATATTCAGAAAACTATCACTTCGCAGAGAATCCATAACAGACATGACTTGAATACAAAGAAGTTCCATATGCACATTGCACAACTCATCAAGGAAGATACCTACCTAAACACTTTATATAACTAGATAATGGTATTTGATAATCCCTAGTGATACTATGAAAATTATCTACTTAACGATTGGCACGAAAACAACTAATATTTAAATTGAAGAGATGCAGTCTTTGTTCTTATTTGAGGTCACTTGGTGATTTTAAAATGAGAAAATCTTCCTACTCGCCCCCCCTATATATAGCTACTACTACGTTGAGCAATATTTGAGGAAAGTTTCCGCGGACTTCTCAAACAGATATATATTTTTCATTATAATATGGGAGTTGTATATTCTGTAATAAATTGTGAAAATATCCTATTTTCATATCCTTTATCTTCATTTTGAAATAAAACAATATTATATTCAAGACAGTTCAAAATCTGCGATGTATCAAAATTTTTATAAAATTCTTCTGGTTTTCACCACTTTGTAGTCTAGTTCTAGTGATACTAAGGTTTTCGGTACTTCCCGACCAACGTTCACTACAAACCGACCCAACGTCAGGTTCCTGTCAGAATATAAGTGTCGTTTGAGTTCCGTGGGTAAATTTATCGGACAAAGTTAAATTTCTCTCATCTCTATCTGACATCAGCACGGGGACTCTGATAAATAGAAACGTATATTAGAATCGAAATGTGACGTCAAATTCGACATCTCGGCAATGTAAGTATAGGACCGAGATGTCGAATTTGACGTCACATTTCGATTCTAATATACGTTTCTATTTATCAGAGTCCCCGTGCTGATAGCAGAATATTTCAATCAGATGAATCCCGCTAAAAATAATGCACCAATCAGAACATCGTTAGTATTGGGCATTGCATTTGACAGAACGCATTTTCTTCATCCGACATCGGAAAAAGTTGGAACTTTCATATGAATTCTTCTCGCTGAATCAAAATTTTAATTTAGACCAATCAGAGAGCTATCGTATCGTCCTACGATCGAATTTCGGATCTGTCCGAATCCAGCCTTAGGCCCTAAGCTAAAAAGTAAGATGTCTAGAACCCTGGTGTAGGGATTTATACCTGGGAAAGTTTGGGGTCTAAGTGGCGACACATGCCTACTATGATAATAAGCATCATGGCTTTTCAACATCAAATCAGTTCAGATGGCGTGTGCAACGAAAAGAGTTACAAATTTCCTAGGAAATGTATAAACGGCCGACCTGACGGCTGGCTATACTTTTACTTTTGGACGCTGACTGATCATATCATATCATTCGTTTAGACTACTGACCAAATTCCCTATAATTGTGTCCCTTTCATTCGATTTTGTTTTTTATGAGTATGAAATTAGATTTTGCTCATTTTGTTGACTGTTCGAATCAAAGAATATAGTTTGTCGATCGATCGGTTGACTATGCACTTCCAATTAGCGTCAACTAGCGATGAAATTGAGAAACACACCACGATACGTAAAAATGACACTGACAGAAAAGTGTCGCCGTTGGTGTCGCCATAAAATTCTAAACAATATCGCATCTCGCATCAGTCCCAGCACCATCCTTCTAGACATCTTAGCTAAAAGCTAATAATCCTCAAGCAAGCCACCAAGAAGCATTTGCCTTCTGAAATAATGGTTCTGGGACTGTCAGTGAACAAATCCATAGCAAAACAGTTGAGATAAACCACAATTAAAGCCAATCCGTGCAATTGGCCCTTAGAATGATAATCATCCTATAACCATGCTTTGAATTAGAAGTCAAACAAACCTAATATTTTTACAATCTAAAATTGGATGACCTGGTTTGTATTTTATAAAAAGAATTGAAGGAACAACGTGGATCAAAAACTACAATAGTTTTCACGATTTTCTCAGAAAACTCGAATTTTTTATTCACGCCAACCAAAATTGGCTTGGAGAAGTATGTTACTTTCTGTATGTATTTATTATGAATGCAAACTTGTTGCCAAGTTGAATATAAAAATATCAAACAACTAACATAAAAAACAATATTCACCTGAAACAAACAATGTTCTACCTACTGGAATGGACAAATTCCAGCCTGTGACACAAAATAAATCAATCTTTGATACTATATAAGGACGAAATTACCAGCAGAAGATCAAACAGATATAAACAGTTTGAGTTTGGAATATGATACAAAACATATTTAAATATTCTTCTGAGAAATAATTTCAAAAGTAACATCATTTTCGTTAAGTAGCTTAATGAGGGAGGTATTTTTGAATGCTGCTCCAGGTGGAAACACTCCGCCTTCCTCTGGCATCTTATCACTTTCTGTGAGTACCACAATAGCAGCACAAACTAAGCAGATACAAGTAGACCCATATCCAGGATTTTTTCCCTTGACTCTTCCTATGATACTTTTATTACATGGTACAGTGTAATTATCAAGTTCATCTGCTAAGCGTTCATTCCATCCTTCCCCATAAAACTTTATTTGAAACCATGTATTCTCTATCTTTTCTTCTGATGGTTGTTTCTTGCTGAACATACCAGCACTGAATACTTCAGGATAGTTTAGAAGCAATATTCTACCAAATTTGAATTTACACAGTATACCAAAGATTGCACCAGCAATGGCCAGTAGGATAATATTGAAAATGGACCTAACAACAAAATAAGTGTCCACCTGAATCGGTCTCTTAGATTCCTTTTCATATAGGTATCTCTGTGTCCGGGCCATGACTGAACGATCTGATCCAGGAAATGGTAATATCCAACCATCAACAATATTAGATTTGTGAGGCCATTTTTTTCTCTCTAACCGTGGGTGTAAAGTTGGTAATCTCTCAGGAAATAATTGTTTACGTAAGACTTTGAGTTCATCCTCATGAGCCAAACTATAAACAGCAGAATTCCAGGTGCCGATATTTATGGCTGGTCCAGCAGCACTACCTCCTTCCTCCCATGCTTCAAAGTAAGTTCGGACAGAATTCAAAACTCCGTCAAAGTTCTGTTGCAGAAAAATAGTTCCTAAATCACTTGGTACACTGTCTAAGCCGCATGCACTCACAACATAAACTCCTTTTTCTTTCGCATTTTCATTCTGCTCTAGTTGCATTTTCTCCATATATTGTGGTTCACCACTTACATCAATATGATGTGTTCCCGCAGCTATACATGCCCTAACCACTGGTTCACCCAGAAATCGATAAGGACCACAGCAATTTATTATGACTTTAGCTCTTTTAGCCATTTCCAACAGAGAGTCATAACTGTTGATATCAGTTTTGAAAATAGGTATGTTTGATAAATCAGTTCCAATTTTCTCTCCAACTTTTTTCAGAGCCTCTGACAATTTCTCTTTCGATCGGCCTGCTACGCCCCAAGTAAGATTTCGTCCATTAGCATTGGACAGTTTATGAACATAAGGAATACAATGTATCCCGGTAAATCCTGAGGCACCAAGTATCAATAAATCCAAGCGCTCTTCGGTCATGTTTTATCTTTTGCAAATGTCTGATGAAAATCGAAACTTTTGAAACAGTTTTATTCAATATTCTTGAAAATTCTAATTGGTACAATTTAAGTAGGCGTTCCCCGGATATCTGTCAAATTAACAGCGTTGCCGATTGGCGGGTAATTACCCGAATTACGGATATTTGGATTTTGCGGGTGAAATGCGGGCAATTTCAAGAGCTAGAGAAAATGGACGAAAAACTGACAAAATTTTGGTGAAAGCTTGTAAGGACCCAGCAACACTGTACTATGCCTTCAGAAATGGAGTGGATTGACAGTGGAAAATTAGAATCACGGAATTCACAACATAAGAATTATGAGTTCTGTGAATGAGTGGATGCAGCATCTACAATCTAGAGTTCGCTGTCCTTTTTATGCCACTAAGAACCAACCGAATCAGTGAGATAGAGATAGATAAAACGCGCCATAAAATGTCTCAACCTCTCTGTTACTCTGTGTGTCTCAAATCTCAACCTTGGGTCATGTATGTATGTGAAATAATCAGTTTTGTGTTACGTAGAGAAATTTTATATTGTTTTTTCTTTATATATTTTATCTTTCATCAAATATATCACTTATTTCATTTGAAAGATGTTTTAAAATATTTATTTTCGTGTTATATAAAGATGATTTTCATCTTGTTTATTTCTTTTTTATTTCACAATTTGTTTTATGTACTTGAAAATGTTAAAGAAGGTGTAGTATATTTTTGTGAAATAAAACTTTATTTTTGTAGTACATTTCTAACAATAACATCATTCTCAGGGCTATTCACTATTCACTAAGCAGAGTTGTTATGGATAGCGACTAAAAATTTGTCGTTAGTTCAAGGTCAGTTGCTAAGCGCGAAATTGATATTCACTTTTCAAGTTAAGTTGCTACCACAGAAATCGGAACTATACAGAAGCGAAGGAAAGCTACATTCCGCGAACTCAGCCGCCATTTAATATGCATGATACTTGTCACTGTCAGTACTGTCACTTTAATCAATCCTATTTATATATATTTATATTATTTAAATTTGCGTCTTTACCTAAGCACCAGGCAGTGAAATTTAGTTGTGTTGATTACATATTCTCTTAATAATTTCGAAATGGCATCGAAAGGTGGTACTGTATGTGCTTATCGTGGATGTACTTCCAGATATAACCAAGAAGGAATTAGTTTTTTTTCCTTTCCAAAAGACCCAGTGAGGTATGTATCAAGTATGTATAAATAAAATGGCTTTGGTTATGAACCAGAGATTCTCGTGATAGTGACACTGAATGTTACTATGAAAGGGGAATAGTTATTTGCATTATTTCGAACTATGTGTGGAATAAGATTTAGGATTTGGTTTTGTTTGTTATCTTGCGTCTATACTTTCGAAGAATTTCTTGCTTGATTAATTCATTCTTTCAGATCTGAGAAGTGGGCGAAAGCATGTAATAGAGGAGATTTGCTTGTAAAAAATGTGGACACTCGGCATAGATGTTATCGACTTTGTGAAAAACATTTTGAGGAAAAATATATAACCAAAGGAGAAATACGAAAAACTCTCTTTGCTCAGGCTGTTCCAACATTATTTTCACACACATTGAAACGTGAACAAACTGGACATGAGGAATCTGCAGAAGCAAACAGAAAAATTATTATTCTATCAGGTAGAGTATCAGCTTAGTTTTTTTTGAAATCACAAAATTACAATTTCAGTAAATCACAGTTTTATTCTTTCAAAATTTTCAGATATTGCCATTGCTTCTCCACTGAAAGAACCAACTTCCACTGAGTGCTCTTCTGCTATACAAGGTACAGTTACATTCCAAATATTCAATCAGTGTTAGTAACAAAAATATTTCAATTGAAGGTCCAACTAGTACTCAGTACCCAGAAACTGCCGATGGGGGTTCTTTGGATGATCTGGTATTTAATTCCAAAATCCATTCACCACTGCTGTCTTACTCAATTTCGACACAAACCCCAGCTACTTTGAGCTCTGGATCTCCTCGAAAAGTAAAGTTGAGGAGGAAAATCAAGGCTTTGAGGAAGGCAAGAAAGGGAGCACCTCTAAAGAAACGGAAGTTATGCCTGGATGACTTTAACTACCTCTGTGATAAATTTCTGAACATGCCGTTGGCAGAGATCATCAAAGCTCAGGCAATATTGAAAAATAGAAAACCACGAGGTAGAAGGTATTCGGAGAGCTATAAGCAGTTTGCCTTAACTCTTTATTTCTTGGGTCCTCGGGCTTACAGCTTCATAGGTAAACTATTGTGTCTTCCTACTGAGAGAAGCTTACAAAAGATGACTGAAAACCTTGTTTGCCGGCCTGGATTGGATAATGAACCAATATTTTCAGCCCTTGAGGTGAAGGTTAAAACAATGCTGCCTCAAGACAAACATTGTACGCTTTGTATAGATGAAATGGCTTTGAAGTCTAACTTGTTTTATCATACTGGTCGTGACGAAATCGTTGGACTGAGTGATGCTGGAAGTGATGGGAAGGACATTTCAATTGCTCAAAATGCTCTAGTTATAATGGCTAGAGGTTTGTACTCCAATTGGAAACAACCAATCGCTTATTGTTTCACGGGTTCACAGGTTGAGGCAAGAAAGTTACATCCCCTTATTGAAAAGTGTGTATCCAAATTAACTGACTTGGGTTTACATGTAGACTGTCTCGTGAGTGATATGGGATCAAACTTCATTGAACTTGCTAAGTCTCTTGGAGTCTGCCCAGATAATACTGAATTTGAGATAGCTGGCACTAAAATGATTTATTTATTTGATCCTTGTCACTTGCTCAAAGCCACTAGGAATAACTTGATCAAAAATGTATTTTGTTTTGATGGAAAAAAGACATCCTGGTCGTACTTGGAACAATTTTATCAAAGTGATAAGCTAGAGTTTTATAGGAGTGCACCAAAACTCACCGATTCCCACATTCATCCAACAAATTTCGAAAAAATGAAAGTAAGGCTAGCTACTCAAACTCTAAGTAACACAGTTGCATGTGGTATGAATACCCATTTGAGTCTTGGTGCACTTCCTGCAGAAGCAGCAGGGACTATTGAAGTGATAGAAAAATTCAATACACTTTTTGATTTGTTGAATTCTTCTTATCGAAATAGTCAAAACAAATTCAAAAATGTTTTCGAAGCAGCTGATTACCAGCTTGATTATTTGGATGAAATGGTGACATTCTTTGAAAAATTGAAAATTATAAATGGAAAAGGTTCAGACATTACTTCAAAATGTAAATCAGTGAAGTGTTGGATTATAACCATAAATGGAGTCAAAAAATTATGGGAGAAATTGTTATTGGCAGATTTTAAATATCTGCAAACTAGGAGAGTGAATTCAGATTGCGTTGAAAATTTTTTTGGAAGTATTAGACAGCAAGGAGGCAACAGTGTGAATCCAACACCAATACAATTCGAGAGGGCATTCAGAAAACTTTTTTGCCAAAATTATTTACATTCAAATAATATGAACTGTGTAGACGATCACGATAAACTGTTGATGAATTTGAAAGCAGCAGATGTAATTGTTCCTGAGAGAGATAATGAAAATTTTTCCAAAGCCATATCACTTCCAGATTACGAATACAGGAAAGAAAATATAACAACACAAAATGCATTCAATTATGTTTGTGGCTATTTGATCAAAAAAACTCTCAACGTTCATACCTGTCAAATATGTGTCGACTATTCCAAAGAATGTGAAGGATTGGATGCTAGTAAATTATTCACGTATTATAAAGCTTATGATTGCGATAAAAGTATATATGGTGGGTTGAGGGTTCCGAGTGAGTCTTTTATTAATTATATTTACAAATTAGAGACATGCTTTTCCTCCATGTTTGATAAAATTAGTTGTACTCAGGGAATTTCTCATTCATTTTTCAACACTTTGAAAAATATAGAATTTGTCCACCCTTGCTCTGAATTTCCTTATTCATATGTATTGAAACTGTTTATTAGATTAAGAATATTTTACTGCTTAAAATATACGAATAGAAATATCATAACAGATAAAAGAAAATATAAAAAAAAACAGAAAACTGACCATTCTATCACATTTATAAATACATTTTTAATTGAATCTTTATTGTTATAAGTCTCAATAGCACGTCTGTGATCATCTGTTATTAGTGTTGTGTTTTTGTTACATTATTTTAGGTTTAATAGTGTATTACGTAACGAGAAGGATAAGTAGCCTATTACGCATGAGCAAAAATTGTGAGCAGGAGGCATAGCCGAGTGCGGCAATTTGCGAGTGCACGTAAGTAGCCTTATCCTTGAGTTGCGTCATGTTTTTTTCTACTCCCACCATGCTTATGCTATAGTTTCTGCTGGTGTAGCTCAAATTTCTTCGTTTTCTCTTATATTCAATGGTCAACGAGACACTGGATGACATCAAGTAGGTAAAACAATTGCTTGCTTCATAGATATAACTATCCATATAACAATTCCGGACGCGGCTGCTATTAATTTAGAATACACGTGTATTCTGAATGATCCATTACGTAACAGCTGTCAAATACGTAATGAAAGGTTGAAAATAGTGGAAGTAAAAAAATCTAGTTTAGGTAATATATGTTTTCTTATGTTTATTGATGTATTCCTGTATAATAATTGTAACAAGGTTTAGTAAATAAATCAAAAAGTATTGCATTGAAAATTTTATTTATTTTTTCATGAGATTTTAGGGATATTGTGAAATAAATTATGTCTACATACTACTAAATTTTTTTTTTGCTAATCGTGAGGCCTTGGGTCAACAATAAAGTGGAAATCTGAAAATCCTTAGCATTCGTAATATACTTACTAAATGCAGATGAATATTCTGAATAAATATGAATACTTAAGGTAAACTTTTATTCAGTTTAACTTAGTAACTCAAGAAGTTTGATGTTCGAAATCAAATGGAGGCAATCATGCATACTGCAAGTTTTATGCAAGTTAGATGTTTGATGGCATTTCCAGAATAGAATAATATACGGAGACGCAAGAAACGGAGACGATTGCTAAATAGTGAATTTCATTGCCACGAAGTAGCTTAATGTACGACGGCCTTTATATTTAGTAACTTATAATTTTTTTTCTGCTAATGCTTCAAAAATTTGTCAGCTCGCTATTTAAGTTCAGTTGTTGTATGAATGCCCTTTTTCAAGATAACTCTTTAAGATAAGTTAAATCCAAGTTGGCTTGCATAAATCCACCTTGAAGTTTAAAGAAACGAAATACTCAATGATAATAATAAAATTTCCCAACGAGAGGGAATGTAATTTCTTCAAAACTTGTGAATAATGTCTCAAATTTTTAAAAACTTGTAATAAGCTTTTTCTGATCATTTCACAACCATATATAATTCATGAATATTTTAATACGTGGATAAGTTTTCATGTATTCAGTTTATTTATTTTCTTTGTTGTCACTGTATTTTAAACGTAAAACATTTTCCGAATATATTAATATTTTCTATCGGATATGTACTGTATTTGAAGAAGGTGAGGATAATTCATTTATTAATGATGATTGGATAACTTTTCGAAAATTATGGAATGCCTCTCTTAATTATTCATTGAAACATTCAACCGTTTATTATACCTCAATGAGGAACTGATGTTGTTTTGAATTATTTTTCTGTGTGTAGCAAGATTTATTTTTGAATGATGAACATAGTAATTTTTTCTCAGTGTACCATGCATGATTTCACTCAAAATATAATTTCGAGGTTACTAAAAACTGCCCCCTCAACATCAAAGGTGCCGACTTTAGATTCGCTTCTGTATAGTTCAGATATTCTGTGTTGCTACTAAAATGACCAGTTGCTGTGAGTAGTGGTTCACATCCGACGTCCGAATCGTACTCGTATCATCGGACAAAATGGGCGATTCACATAGACCCGATATAGTTACTCGGATACGAAATTCCGGATTTTATTATCATGTGTGATCACGAAATATGATATTCGATGGCGAAGTTTCGCCGTTTGCCATTACAAACAACAATAACCTAATATTTTATTGTTGATTTTTTTTTTCGATGATCATGTGAGATCGTAACAAATGTGCTTCATCTGATAATTTGTATCCTTTAGTAAGGAAACTTTTTTTTTCACTACAAAACTTGAAATGTAAATCGTCAAAAGAATTCGAGGTTAGCAAAAGCCTTAGGCTGGATTCAGACAGATCCGAAATTCGATCGTACGACGATCCGACAGCTTTCTGATTGGTCTAAATTTGAATTTTCATTCAGCGGGAGAATTCATATGAAAGTTTCAACTTTTTCCGTTGTCGGATGAAGAAAATGCGTTCTGTCAAATGCAATGCCGAATACTGAGAGAAATGCTCCAAATAAACTGGTGTATCTAACACAATTTTAATTGTGGCTATCAAATGTTTAATTCCCACCTTCAAATCTCAGTCTTCGCTACAATTAAAACAAAAATCTTGACACTTGAGTAATTGCAGTTATTGAAGTTCAAATGCCACAATCAATGTGTACATTTACCCCAAGAAACTGTTTGATTGTCGCAGGTTGACACTATAATTGACACTGAGTTCATTTATCAGAGATGGGTTGAGGGTTTATGACAATACATATACAATTTACTCTGAGATAAGGAAGTAATTGTGACAATGAACAATATTTAATGATTAGGGTGGGGGTATGCTATTTCGCAGTCTCGCACCCCAAATGAATGCGCGTGCGGCGTCTGCGATTCTGTGTCGAGTCTTTGTGGTGCTTGGTGCTCAGTAGCTCAGTTCTCTCTCAGTTCAGTTTTGAGTCTTGGTTAGGTAACTTCATATAGAAGTTCATGCGTCCTTTTATCTGTTATATAATATATTATGTGCGGTTGTGCATGTGTACTGCATTTATTGTATCTCCTATATATTTATATATGTATCAGTGGACACCCTGGACTATTATATTATATGCACGCAGAATGGAATACCAGAAAGTGTTGAAGGAATGTGATACTAGAAATGGAAGTAATGTTTATTATTCAGTTAGTTCTTTTATAGTTTCATTACTTTTATAAGTATTTTCAAAACCTCTATGCATCACAGTTTCTGATGATCTAGGAGATTGATATTTTGTTCATTTTACAGTTGAAAATAAATGAGTACTTGAAACCTAGAAATGGAAGTGATGTTTATTACTCAGTTAGTTCTTTTATAGTTTCACTACTTTTATAAGTAATTTTAAAACCTCTTTCATCACAGTTTATAATAAGAGTATCTAAGAGATTATTATTTCGTTCATTTTACAGTTGATAATAAATGAGTATTGAAACCAACTTCGTTTATTTTCGCAATTCACCATGATCTTTTGCAGGTTCATATAATACTGTTGATTGAAATCAAAACATGTTCATGAATAAACAATAAGATTGGAAGCTTTGGTGTGAAAGTTTACATTTTTTTCTAGATTTCTAGAGATAAATTAACCTTACACAAAACTGATATTTTTGCACTCGACGCGCGTTTTGCTAGGTTAGCATCTTCAGAAGAAAAAAATTCAAATTGAATCTCTTGAAGATGCTAACCTTGTTAGCGAACCAACCGCGCGGCAAAAATATCAGTTTCGTGTTTGGGTAATTGATCTCTAGCAAAAGTTTCAATTATGTGCATGTTCCATATGTATGTATGTATATATATATATATATATATATATGCTCTCTGGAACCTCGGTTGAACCGCGTCTGGAATTTTTCTTCTTTCGACGTTTCGGCTCCAACTTTGGAGCCATTCTCAAGGCTGCTTGACTTGGTGGCGAGGCCTAAGTCTCCTTAACCCCCAGCACTCATCTTGGCAGAGTGAAGATTCTTCACTCTGCCAAGAGTGCACATATATACTGTAAAAATTATATTCAAACAATTATAACATTAAATGTGGTTTCACGTTCTGAATAATTGTGAAACTGAAAAGAGGAAAATAAGACGTCTATTCGGATCCATTTACAAGGAGAAGACTAATTGAGGTAAATATGTTTTATGTTTGCTGTAAACTGTTCATTCATTCATTATTTTTCAACATATTCTCTAGGACAAGTTATTTTTTATATCTGGTAATTTTTTATGGTATTTGTCTCAAGTACCTTTTTTTCATTGCTCCGAATATACAGTGTGATTACAATAACTGAAGTCATTGAAAGCAGCAATTGTTTTCAGCCCTTTTTTTAGATCACTGTTTGATTAGTGCAAATGTACAGTTCAGTAGTAGCAAGTACATTTTTATTTGTACTGGAGCCATTCTGTATTCAGAGGCAATTAAAATGTTTGATAGTGTTAATGTCCTAGAGGCATTGATGTAAATAAAGCATTTTAATAGTGATAAAGACCATCTTTGATTAGTGCAAATACCCAATTTAATAGTTTAAAAACCAGACCAATTAAACTATATGTTAGTGGTAAAGTGCTTGATTAATTGCTGTAAATTATCTGTTTTTAATAGTGATAAACACTTTAGTGTATTTGGTAATTGTTTAATTGTCGCAATTAAACTATGTCAAGGTTCTAGTTTCATTTGAGGCAAGTGACTTGTGTCTTAGTCACGTATTTAGATGAACTTTTTGATTGCTACTATCAAAATTTTGAATGTGGTTATTAAACTTTTTTCTCAGTGGCGTTCTGATTGGTGCATTATTTTTAGCGGGAATCATCTGATTGAAATGTTGATCTGCTATCAGATGTCGGATAGAGATGAGATAAATTTAACTTTGTCCGATAAATTTACCCACGGAACTCAAACGACACTTATATTCTGACAGGAACCTGACGTTGGTCGGGAAGTACCGAAAACTTTAGTATCACTAGAACTTGACTCTACAATAGTGGTGAAAATCAGAAGAATTTTATAAAAATTTAGATACATCACAAATTTTAAACTGTCTTGAATATAATATTGTTTTATTTCAAAATGAATATAAAGGATATAAAAATAGGATATTTTCACAATTTATTACAGAATATACAACTCCCATTATAATGAAAAATATATATCTGTTTGAGAAGTCCGCGGAAACTTTCCTCAAATATTGCTCAACGTAGTAGTAGCTATATATAGGGGGGGCCGAGTAGGAAGATTTTCTCATTTTGAAATCACAAAGTAACCTCAAATAAGAACATAAAGACTGCATCTCTTCAGTTTAAATATTAGTTGTTTTCGTGCCAATCGTTAAGTAGATAATTTTCATAGTATCACTAGGGATTTTCAAATACCATTATCTAGTTATATAGTGTTTATAGGTATAGGCATCTTCCTTGATGAAACATTGAGTTGTGCATGGAACTCCTTTGTATTTCAAGTCATGTTTGTCATGGATTCTCTGGGGTGATAGTTTTCCGAATATAAAAAACTACAATTTGCATCTATGATACGAATGTATTTTCATTTACACTTCCACATTAATTAAAAATTTGAGAAGTATATACCCCGTAATTACTGCTCTGTAAATGCTATGGATTCTACCTAATTAACCCCATGTCTCATATAGAGGGGCACTTTATTCTTGCATCAAATTATTTCAATTATTCAACAGCAGCTCTCAATCAGCATTTCAATAAACAACTTCTACGAAAAGTCTGCGATATTGAGCCATATAAGATTACTTGATTATTAATTGAAATGTTTCGAAAGATACTATTTCTCTTTATGGTCTGTACCAAACTCTATTTCTTAAGTAGCTTGTATACATAGTTATATGACTAACCATTACGCCCCAGGGAATATGAATTGTGCCTGCAAATGACTATCAAATTCAGCAAAGATTATTTTGACCAGAACGAACGTATACTACTGTGTTTAGACTATAAAAGATACACAATGATCAACATAGAACAATTCAATAATAAAATCGGCTCGGTATAATAATTGTAAAACTTTATTTCAATAATATGTAGTCCCACTCCTGATAACATTCCATATTGGCGAACACTGATAGTTATATGAAATTTCTATTTCTGCAATCCTCAAATATGTCCAGTACATTCCCATACAGTAGTCGGGATGTTCTCGTACTATCTCCTTATTGGATATAATCGCCATTCCAAATACTATTTGTGAAATAGGTATTCCCTTCTAATGCAAATGATACACAACGCAACACTCATCTGTATTCAAAATGAACGATAAATCATTGTGAGCACCTTGGCCATATCTCGTTTAACTATCTTGGTCAAGTAATGAGCTTATTGTCGACCTCTGATGAAAACATTTTCACTGTGCCCTTGGTGTCTTATCTGATACCACTCGTTTACACAAAAAATTGTTAATTCATCACTGCCATTGAAAATTTTCACTCTTCCGCCAAGCCAATCTTCGTTATAGGAGTACTAGTTAAGAACATATGATTTAACTGATGAATGGCTTCATTATATATGATAATTTGCACCTCTTCTTTTTTGACTAAGTAAAGATTTTAAGACTCAGTTTACTTCAAATATGGGAAATAATCTTCACTCATCAAATATAATTCAATTCAGCATGTAAATTCAACTGTAAGCGGTGGATCTCGAAAACTAGGTTTTGTTCTTAGAAATACACAGAATTTGTCAATTCTTTCAACAAAAACATTATACATGTCACTCATATATTCTTGTCTCCAATATGCCTCTTCTGCCTGGAATCCTTATTACCAAATTCATAGCCATCATCTTGAGCGTGTGCAAAACAGGTTTTTGAGATGTATTGCTTATAAAATGGGCTTATACCAGGGTACATACAATTATTCCCAGGTCTTGGAGCATATTTCGCTTAATACTCTAGAAACTAGTCGAAATCGATCTGATTTAATTTTACTATACAAATTAATTCATGGCATAACATCATGTCCAGAATTGTTGGCACAAATTGGTTTAAGATTCCATAGAATACCCACACGAAATTGTGAACTATTTAGGATTCCCTATCACCATACTAATTATGGCTACAATAGCGGCATATCACGTATTTTGAGACTGGGTAATCTAGTTAATTCAAATGGTGTATGTATAACAGGTGTGAGTTTAGGTACCTTTAAAAAATCTCTTGATGGAGTAGCTACTCTGTGATACCTTGTGATATATATTAGTATATTATTATCTTTTTATGTATATAATTTTTTATATTTCTTCAGCTTTTTATTGTTTTTCATATTGTATATTGTCTATATTTTGTAAAGAGGGGTTTGCCCGTTTATTAACCTTCCGGCGGGCGCGGTGTCGTAAAATTTACGACAAATTTACTGTTTCGCTATCCCTACTCTAACGACTTAAGGCCGGTTCATACAACAGTCATTATAATTACATTAACATTACATTATCATTAGGAACTGTTGAAAACCCATTTTATAGTGGAAGCGTTCATGCAATACATTAGTACATTACATTAACATTAGTCGCACTAAGAAGTTGGCAACTTTTAACTTTATTTTCATTACATTATTATATATTATATTATTATTATATTTGACGGTTTTAGGTTATGTTATGTTTATTATTGTGTTTATATTATAAGTATTCAGCAATATAACGGATCAAGGTGCTTTAATAGCAGCAGTTCGGCAATATGAACATTCTTAAGATGAAAAACATTAAGTTTTCAACAACAGTTTTATAAGGTAATGAGTGTTGTATGAACGGCAACATTTTCTTAGTGAAAATTTAATGATAGTGTAATGTTAATGTAATTATAATGATCGTTGCATGAATCTGCCTTTAGTTGCAAGAACCGACCTGTTAGCTATTCTACAGTCAGTGTGTCTCCAACCTACAGCCGTAGCGGGTGGTCTTATAAGTTATTGTTATTAGTTGATATTTGAAAGTTTCCATTGAGCGTAAAGTTTACGACACGCGCCTTAAAGTGTAAGTATACTAAATAAACTACTTTTTTTAATTTTTTTCTCATTTATATTATTTCTAAATATTTTTTTTTCTTTAGACGTGTTCCATTATGTCTCGTGAGCCTCTCACACAAAAGGAGCTTGAAAAAATTGTGGATATGTTCGAAGAACCTGAGGCAAATGATGAGGACTATTTTCCTTCAAGTGATAGCGAGTTTTCGGAAGAAGAAATTGAGCAACAAGCTGAAGAAAGTGTTACAGAACAAGAAAATACTTCAGACGAATCAGAAGAAGAGGAAACAAATGAAGAATTTTTTATTGGCAAAAATAAAACTACACAATGGCGAAAGACAACATACCGTGCAAAAACAAAAACCAAAAGTAGAAACGTAGTAGCACAACGAAGTGGCTTGACTCAAAGAGGTCATGGTATTGAAAATGAACTAAATGCGTTTTCTCAAATTATCGATATGTCTATGATTGACAATGTTTTGAGGTACACAAATATGTATATCGATCGGCTAAGAGTTGACCATCAATATTCTAGAGATCGGGACTGTAAAAACATCGACAGGCAAGAATTTATGGCTTACTTGGGTCTGCTATATTTGATTGGTGTAAAAAAAGCTCACCATGCAAATGTGAAAGAGATTTTTTCCTCTGACGGCACCGGGATTGAAATAGCAAGAGCTGCCATGAGTTACAAGAGATTTCTCTTCATCACCCGTTGCCTGAGATTCGATGACAAGAATACCCGAGCTGAAAGGAAGAAAGTTGACAAACTGGCAGCAATACGTGAATTTTACCAAGCTTTTGTCAACAACTGTAAGTCATCATTCAATTTGAGTGAATATACTACAATCGATGAGATGCTGCATCCTTTTAGAGGTCGTTGTAGCTTCATACAATATATTCCTAGCAAACCAGCAAAATACGGGATAAAAATGTTTGCGTTATGTGATGCCAAAAGTTTTTACACATCCAATCTGGAAATTTATTGCGGTAAACAACCCGATGGACCATTTGCTGCCTCTAATTCTCCTACAGATATTGTAAAGCGTCTAATCGCTCCGATAGAAAACTCAAACCGGAATTTGACCATCGATAATTGGTACACAAGTGTACCACTTGCTGATTATTTGCTTACTAAAAAAATAACAGTTTTGGGCACAATAAAAAAGAACAAAGCTGAAATTCCAAAAGAATTCTTGCCAGATAAAAGCAAAGCTGTTGCATCGACTCTTTTTGGTTTTCAAAAGGACAAAATGATGCTTTCTTATGTACCTCAGAAAAATGAATCTGTAATATTACTTTCAACATTACATGACGACAACAAAATGGATCCTGAAACTAGAAAGCCTCAGGCTATACTGGATTACAACGAAACCAAAGGCGGAGTGGATACCGTCGACAAAATGTGTGCCTCGTACTCGGTCGGTAGAATAACAAAGAGATGGCCGTGTGTAGTTTCCTTCACTCTGATGAATATTTGCGGCATAAATGCTCAAATTTTACACAAATGTTCCTGTCCAGGGAAATCTCCAATGCGTCGAAGATTTTTCCTAAAAAATTTGGCATTGACCATGATGAAAGAGCATCTTATCTTCAGATCAAATGCATCAAATTTACCTCAAGATACAAATGCTTTTCTCAAAGTGAATCATGGTCGGCAAGTTGAACCGATAGCAGAAGAAGAAAGAAGCCTTACGGTCATGTGCACTGTTGAAAAAAAGATCATCAGCATCAATGAAATGTTGCCGCTGCCATTCCTTTACATGCAAGAATCATTCTTCAGTTGAGGTGGTTTGCAACAATTGTAAGGATGAGACCACTGATTCAAGTGAATAGGTCAATAAAATATTTTGTTTTTATACTTATAAAAAAATATTTAAAATATTAACATATTTAAAGTTTTTGTTTAGAAAATCCAAATAAATCTTTTTTCAAATACTGTCCTTTATCATTTTTCATAGCCTCACAAAAATTCCTCAACAATTTATATAAAAAAAAAACATTATTTATATGGTGACGTAAAATTTACGACAAGCGAATGCTCAAGTTACAAAAAAGGGCGCGCTCGCCGGAAGGTTAAATAAATAAATAAAATAAATAAATAAATAAATTCATTTCACCCTGAAAAGGCACGATGGTTAAATACAAAACACTCGACATTTTTGTTTACTGTACCTGGCCGAAAGACAATTTTGTTTCCTTAAAAGGATGCATATTATCAGATGAAGCACATTTGCTACTAGTCCAAGATCCCAGAGCAATCAGACATAACTTATTTTCACACGGATGAAACCTGAAGTTTTCAGTGTCGTCTCGTGTGCCTTGAATACCTACGCGCTTTGTGGAACTTGCCGAGTGACACCTGGGCAGGTACCAGGTGAGAAAGGTAACTAAAAATAAGAATTATTTAACTTAAATTCACATGGCTGATTTTGATATATGTCATGTAGAATATTATGTTGAAGTAATATCATAAGTATCAGACACTTTTGATGGACCAGAGCTTTTGTCAGACGCTTTTAAGCTACCTACCCAAAAAATAAATGAACTTTACTTATTTTTACATGTCTGATTTCTTAATATGTTATTGAAGTATTTATTTGAAAGTTATATTCAATCAGTCAGACAAATTAGAGTGACCAAACATCCCCTAAGACAAAAATTATTCAGCCAGAAGTATGAGGGCGAGAGCACCATGCATGCGCTTCAGAGTGAGTGAGACGTCCATAATAACTCGGCTCCCCTTCTCAAACTCACCATCTGTTTCAATCTACTGTGTATGTGCTGTTTGCGTGTAATATAACTTATAGTATACAGTATCTGAATCTGAAAGACAAATACAGGGTATAAAAAATGACAAAGGCGAACTATTACATGTGAAGAGGGAAATTGCTAACGAATTCAATAATATATTCATTGAAACTGGTAAAAAACTTGCTGAACAAATCATAAGGAACCCGAATTTCAAATCGAATACTAAAAGACTATCAAACTCCATAGTTATCCTTCATACCGATGTGACTGAAGTAACAGACCTTATTAATGAATTGAAAAACAAAAAATCCGTAGGTGAAGATCAAATACGAGCTGAAACACTCAAACAAATCGCAGATAATATCGTTATTCCTCTCACTTATATCTTGAATCGATGTATAGATGAGGGAGTACGGCCAACCCCTTTCAAAAACTCAATTGTCATTCCGATACACAAAAGTGGGGACAAAAACATCGTTAACAATTATAGACCCATTTCACTGGTAACAAACCTATCAAAAGTTTTTGAAAAATTATTGAAAAAAAGACTCTCATCTTTCATAAATAAATTCAAACTTCTTTCTCCCAGACAATTTGGCTTCAGAGAACAAATCTCCACAGAAGATGCTGTCCTATACATCACAGAAAAAATACACCAAGCTCTGGAAATAGGAACTCCATGTCTATGCCTATTTATTGATTTAAAAAAAGCATTCGATACTGTCAGCCATCAACTACTCTTAGAGACGCTCGAAAAAATAGGAATAAGAGGGTACTGTTATAAGCTCATGGAGAGCTATTTGAATAGAAGGACCCAGAAAGTGAAAATTGGTGATGACTCGAGTGTCTCAAAAACCATAGATTATGGAATACCGCAAGGCACAGTTCTGGGTCCATTGTTATTCAACCTATATGTGAATGAACTGTTCTCAGTCGATAGTAAAGGTGACATCATAGGATATGCTGACGACACTGTTATTTTTTATCAGGCTCCAACATGGCAGGAATTGAAAAATACTGCAGAAACAGATTTCAAATTTATTAAAGATTGGTTTGATAGCAAATTATTGACACTGAATTTTGAAAAAACCCACGTTCTTCCTTTCAGTTGCAACAAATCAGGCATTCCTCCTTTTCACCAACTAGAAATAAACATAAATGGAAAAATATTGAAATTAAACTCTGTAAGTGCAACAAAATATCTAGGAATATATCTGGACACACATCTCAAATGGGATTATCATATAAAATATGTCACTGGGAAACTCCAAACTATTCTATATAAATTCAAATATTTAAACAATTATTTACCCATCGAAGAAATGAAAGAAATCTATTTCTCCCTCGTAGAAAGTCACATCCGCTACGGCATTATAGTTTGGGGTAGTGCGCTCAGAACCCATCTCAATCGATTAGAAGTAATACAGAGACGGTTTTTGAAATTGATCCTAAATAAAAACTCTAGATACAATTCCAATAGCCTCTATAGGGAAACACAAATCATGGACATCAGGCAATTATTCTACTTTTGTGTGAATATGAAGTACCACTTCCAAAATCATGAAACTGAGATTCCTAATCATGAATACAATACACGAAACCGTAACAAACACATCCTCCCGCAAGTTACGAAATCCAAAAGTCAAAGAGCATACTCTTATATTTCAATAAAAATCTATAATAGCCTGCCTGAAGAAATGAAACAATGTAGAAACAAACAAAATTTCAAGAAAAAGATGAAGAAGTATATAAATGAAAATGAAAGAAAATTGTTCTCCCAGCTATTTGAACCCTAACAGAATATAAGCATTGTACTTGTTGATTGTACCTATTGATTTTTCTAATTGAATTGTGTACTCTTTGTGGCATTTTGGCTGATTCTATGTGTTGTATTTTTTTGTATTCTTAAATTTTGACATTTGATAGTTTTTATGTATGTATGTTTTTTTTTTGTTTTTTTGTTGTCTGAATTTTTCATATTGTATAGAGGTATATATTTTTAAATCAACGCAATGTTATTTTATGGTTTTACATCTGTATGTTCCAATTCTATGGGAAACAAGTGCTTTGCACTTATCCTTCAAACACTTTATTCACTCCATGTATTTGTATTTTGTGCATTTTTTTTCTCTCTACTATGAATAAAGTATAGTCAGTACTGTTTTTTAGGGCACAATTGTGCCAAAAGGGGCACTTTTTCCACTGTGTGGGCACTGTGGCACGCACTTTCAGAAATTGATCGAAAACGGGCACAATCTCATTTTGACCCATGACTATTTATGGTCCATCAAAAGTGTCTGATACTTATGATATTACTTCAACATAATATTCTACATGACATATATTAAAATCAGCCATGTGAATTTAAGTTAAATAATTCTTATTTTTAGTTACCTTTCTCACCTGGTACCTGCCCAGGTGTCACTCGGCAAGTTCCACAAAGCGCGTAGGTATTCAGAGCACACGAGACGCTACTGAAAACTTCAGGTTTCATCCATGTGAAAATAAGTTATGTCTGATTGCTCTGGGATCTTACTCTATACGATCTCACTCGATCATCGAAAAAAAATAACAATGTGTGTGTGTGTGACTTTCGTTTATTGGCCCCGGCTTCCGTTCGGCACCATTATCAAAGAGTAGGGGTTCGTAGAACATAATATCTTATATTTGCCATTATGGCCAGTCTCCCCCCATCGCAAAGCAATGGGGCTTCGTCCGTGGACCCCCAACGTCTCACTCGTAGTGATATAGGGGCCCTAATTATTCATTCCCAACTAATGCTTGCACGTTGAACGGCATCAGGCTTGTTACTGACTCCGTACCGTACGCCGTACACCTTACTCAGGAGCAGCATGGTTATTCGCGGAACCGTCAACCATGAAACGTGGCAGAAGTCAATCGCCAACAAGACAGAGAAATTCTTGAAAAGAAAAATCTCTGCCCCGTTTTGGGACCTTTCGGTCCACAGGCGGATGCGGAACCACAGCACCAACTCCCTCTCCACAAAAAAAACATAATAGGTTATTGCTGTTTGTAATGGCGAAAGGCGAAACTTTGCCGATGGAATTTTGCGAATATTTCGTGATCACACAGATCAATGAATTCGGATATTTCGTATCCGAGTAACAATCAGGGCTGCCATTCTTGAATCATACGGTTTTCATTTTCATACGAATAGAGTGACGTAGAGATATATGGACTGAATGTGTTGAACTGCAACACAACACAAAGTCGTATACGGATTTATTTCAAGAATTGCAGCCCGGGTCTATGTCAATCGCCCATTTTGTCCGATGATACGAGTACGATTCCGACATCGGATCTGTCTGAATCCAGCCTAAGCCTTTTCCTAGACCATTTGAACGATCAATCACAAACCATAGAGTGGTTTGTGCGCTGTGCGCTCAACACCCCAGCATCAAGTTCACCATGGAGACTGAACAGGACCAGCGGATAGCATTCCTAGATGTACTATGTACTGATCCAAGGATGTGGTGCCAGACTAACATACGCTGTGATTTTCAATAGACAGTTCACAAAACTTCTACACGGTTCACTATACAGTAGTTTCATCAGGCAGGTTATAGTACTACATAGTGTTATAGTACCATGTAGTTCTGTAACCCGCCTGAATACACAGTGCATGATAACTGTGTAGTACATGAGGAGAGCTATTTGTAAAGTATTTGGTGAATGTCATTTATCAGATTAAATTTATTTTATGTTCAAAGTACATAGTAAATGTTTCATAGAGTGTACGTACCCAGTATCATGTATAAGATACATACTGAAAAGATGAACTTGCGGCGGACATAGGTCTATGCCTGGTACACACAAGTGATGTAAAAAGTCTCTAGAAGACGATATCGCAGGAACTTTAGTTTCACATCTGTTACACATACCAGGTATGTGAATGTGTTTACTGGGTAAGGCTATATACCAGGGTCATCTTGATAGCATATGGTTCGGTGGTATAGGCCAAATATATATATATATATATATATAATGCGCAGAAGACTTATTAATGCAAGGTTTGAGGAAAAGACTATTGCAATATATACTCTGATAGCCAAGAAGCTAAGCAGCTTCAAATGTAATCATCTCCATGCAGGTTAATTCCAAACTGGTCTGGTATTGCCTAGAAGAGCTACAAGTGCTTGGCAGTCAAACCAGTCTGCCTTTAGCTTGGGTCCCAGGCCACACAGGTTACAAGGGCAACGAAGAGGCTGATTCAGAAGCGCGAGAAGGAGCACAATGCTTCCCATTGACACAAAACCCTTTTGAGGTACAGCAAAAGCGCTGCGAAAAACTTGTAGCAGCACCTGGAAGGAAAAACAATCTCAAAAATGGTGAAATAAGGCATCGGGTATGACACAGGCCAAAGAGTTCATTAAAGAGCCATTGCCAAAATTCACGGAGTATCTACAAAGTTCGAATAGGCGATCAACAGGACGTAGACTCAACAAACATATGAACAACATCGGACTGGCAGACACAACCGTATGCAGGTTCTGCCAAGAGGATGAGGAAACCTCAGCACACATACAGTGCTATACTGTGAAGGTCTGCAAGGCTAATGTTTGCAACGATAGGGGAAGAAAAACCACAACCCTCCATAGATGGAGAACTTAAGGTCTGGCTTATGGAGTCTAGTTACATGGACGGGTCTAGACAGAGAACTCTGGCCGATATATAAGGGCACACACAATAGAACTGCAAAGGTGGCAGTGTAGTGGCTGTTCAGCACATAAGCCCCATATCAATCTAAAAATCTGTATTGATCTTTGGTACTCAAAATATAGTAGTTAAAAATAACATTGAAGGTGAACTTATTACTCCAGTTGAACAGGCGAAAAATCTTGGGGTAATGATAGATACAAATTTAGTATTGCCTGCATGCATGAGTCTGAAAATGATATATGCAAACAGGCACTGCTTTAACAAAAATGTGAAAACTATAATATGTGTATCATTAATATTATCAAGATTCAATTTTGGAAGTGCAATATTCAGTCCGTCTATAGACTCGAAAGATAAAGAGAAAAATACAAGTTGTTCAAAATAGTTTCTCCGCGTGATACATGGTATATCGTATATCTCACAAACACAAAGAGACTAACTGGCTCGCTATGTTGAAACGCATAAGATTAGACACTGCATGCTTATATCATAAAATATATTTATTATATATCGAAAAGTGCCCCAATACAGCCCATCAGGCTCGTGCGACAAACTTCCACACTCGAAAAGTTGAACTTTCCCCACTTGTTGCACAATATATTAATCCGTTGAAAATCTACGTTTAAATTGCCAAATAGATAATAATGATAATACGTTGAAAGACATTGTTTTTTAAGAATATACGTCATGGTGAACATAAACATTATTAATACGTTAATGATAGAACATATAAACTTGTGTGGGGATATATTTATGTTCTTAATCAACATTAGTATTGGTGTTAATATAACGTTGAAGGACACGTTTATAAAAGTTATAAACGATGTTGGTAATGAACATTATTATATAAATATATATAAACTTGTATAGTGGTATAATATTCGAACACGTTTTAAGATATATTATAATAATACGTTGAAACACAACGTTTCTCAATAATATAATTCTCGATGCAAGGGAACGTTATTTTCCGCAACATTTTTACTGTTTTTGGTTATTGTTATGTTCCTCGTATATAGGTATTTTTATGTTCAAGAGAATCAAAGTTACATGTTGTTAAGAGGGCAATTTTTATGTACACAGATACGAACTGTCATTAAAAAGTCATTCGAATTTCAACGTTTATTTCCATACAATTTTTACAATATTTGATAGCAAGTAAAAGCTAACAGTGGCGACGAGGATGCCGAATACGAATATAATTAATCCAGCAGAACCTACGACCTCGGGAGCTGCCCATAGTGTCTGTACTGTTTTCAGCATCGAAATGTTCGATACAGATAAACAATTTTCGAGATGGTTAATGAGACTAGAGAGTGCTTTCAATGTGTTCGGAGTTCCAAGAGAGAGTAAAGCTGCATACCTTCTTCATTACATGGGACCCAACGCATATGATATTCTATGTGATAAAATATCACCAAATGATCCGAATGAAATGTCTTATGAAGATTTAGTAATACAAATGAAAGAACACTACAACCCGGTGGCCAACAATGACTTCAGATATTGAACAATTGTGTAAAAGTTGTACTGCTTGTCAGAAAAATAAAAATAATCCACCAAAAGACTCCACACATGTTTGGGAAGCAACATCAATACCATTCGATCGGGTACATGTTGACTTTGCAGGTCCATTTTTACAGGATTATTATTTTATAATGGTTGACTCATATTCTCGGTGGCCAGAAATTTACAGAATTTCAAGCATAAATTCGAAAATCACAATTACACTTTGCCGTCAGATATTCAACTCTTTTGGAATTCCTCGAGTTCTTGTTAGTGATAACGCATCAGTTTTTATGTCTCGAGAGTTCCAAACATTTTTGAAACAAAACGGTATAGTTCATAAGCAAAGCCCTCCATATCACCCTTCTAGTAACGGCTTAGCGGAACGTTTTGTTCAAAGTTTAAAACAGTCACTCAGAGCTAGTTTATGCCATTTACATTCTATTACAAGAGAAGACAAAGAGATTGCTTTGTCAACATTTCTGTGTCAATACAGAAAATTTCCTAATTCCACAACAGGTTTCAGTCCTGGGAAGCTAATGTTTGGTAGAGAAATCAGAACAAAAATCGATTTATTAAAAGAACCGGCTAGAAAAATCGAGCATACCAATATAACTTCCAGAGAGTTTCAAGAAGGGGAAAGGGTGTCTGTCAGGGAGTATTACGGTTCAAAAAAATGGAGATTTGGTCGTATTCATAAAAAATTGGGGAAGTTGATATATTTAGTAACTTTAGATGACGGACGTATATGGAAACGCCATATTGACCAAATGCGCACAGTAGGTGAATCTCTACTTGATGAAAATTCAGATCATTTACAGTATTATGACACAACACCAGAACATCATGCACCACCAATAATAAATAGTACTTTGGAAAATGCTCCATCAAATCGCGTTTCTGAGAATTATTCTATACAGGACGTTGTCGTTAAAGAAGAACCTCCACCACCTTCTCTTGCTGGTTGTTCTTCGTCAGTTTCCGTACCTTCTACTTTGCGGAGATCTACAAGAGTAAAAAAACCACCTTTCAGGTATGGAGAGTAGTTTTATTTAACTTTTGAATTTGTAACAAGGGGAGGAAATTGTTATGTTCCTCGTATATAGGTATTTTTATGTTCAAGAGAATCAAAGTTACATGTTATTGTTAAGAGGGCAATTTTTATGTACACAGATACGAACTGTCATTAAAAAGTCATTCGAATTTCAACGTTTATTTCCATACAATTTTTACAATATTTGATAGCAAGTAAAAGCTAACAGTTATGTAACATTTTTTCAACGTGTTTACAACGTGCATATGCCCATTGGGAAATATCTAATAATACTTCACTTTCGGCAAAACCGAACACAGCTGTAGATGCTGTGCTTGATAAAATGGCTGATAAACCGGTACGTTTCATTTCTGGTCGTCGCTATTAAAGATGTTGAATATTTTAAGGTACTGAGTACCAATACATTTTTTGTCTAGTCGGTACAGAAATAGTGTGTAATATCGTGTCAGATCTAAACACTTGAAATTCCAAATGGGCCGAATGACGATTCAGACAAGTGAAGAACAGTTCGGAAAATTTCCAAGAGATGGGCAACGTTCTAATCAGACCTCTTCTCACCGAACAATTGGTCACTTTACCACTTTCCATACTGAAAAGTTAGAAATTAACACGGTTTCGAATAATTATGAATAAACTCGATTACATATTATAATACAAAAAATTAGCTTTACTACTTTGTGGCATTTTTCACTCAAAAATATAGATGAGTAAAAGGAGAAAGTTCAATTATATATATTATATGGCCGGGGGACCTTTTATTGAAAAATTCGCATTTCTGCGCACACCCTCTTGCTAAGCTGCGACAGACCTGGGGCCCTATTGTATCATTCGCAGTTCTGCGTTATACTGTAGCTAAGCTGCGACAGATTTGATTGGTCTCTGCCAAGTAACAACGTATATGTTCAGACAACGTGTGATTCAGGAATAGGGCTCCAGGGCGCAATGAGTCGCCGCTGGTAGAGAGCACTTCCACTACTGGTGGCGAACAGAGACACCATTGCACCCAAATTTGTTTTCAACAAACCCTACATAATTATTCAGAAAGGTGGGGAAAGCTTACCTGACATCTACAAGAATTGAAGCAAGTTAAGAGCCAAGGGCCCTATTCCTGAATAACTTGTTCGCCGAACGCTAAGCAGAGATCAATCAGATCAGTCTTAGCTTCGGAAGATCCTATACGCCTTAGGTTCTGGGTCAACTCATGATCTCTGCACCTAAAGATTAAATGAACCCTGAGAAAGTTTTCCAATGTACTCTGTAACTGAACTCACAGGAGAAACCATGGCAACAAATGATATAACCAGGGAAGGTTATTGTTGAATTGTGCTCGTACTCAGTCCTCACTGATAGCAAACAAGCAATTTTTCATAATTTGTAGTTTCGAATATAACCTAGAAGTTGGAGACAGATATCAACTCTCTCTCTGAAATATTCTGCTAGGGTGCAAGAGGCTTTCAAAGGAATCCTACCATGACATGGTTGAAATCTCTCAGAATAATACTTTCATTCTGAGTTGGGCCGAGGCATGTCACATCAAGAAGTGATCGTTTCACAGATTTAACCTAGGAAGGCTGCCAAACCCTTGAGACCTCAACATTTTTAATGACATCTGCAACTGTGATGCTTATTAAAGATCATTCCTATCGAAACTTCGAAAGACATCAGGATGAAACCACTAACTGAATTTCTGGAAACTATGAGTGTTCTGTCACTGTAGCGAACGAAAACTCAATTTTCTTGAGAAAAGCGGACGTATCAGAACAGGCAATTCGAGAAACATCGAATCGACAACTCACCTTGATTTCCTCGGTTCCTTTGATGAAAGGGCCCTTTCTTGATGCGTCGTGTGGAAAGCAGCACAGAAAACAGTCGAACACGTTCATACTAACAATGCAATAATGCAAGCGGATTTTGGCACAGTTTCATAGCAATAGTATATTATGCAACGATCGTGTAATGATGGTTATTAATACATGAGCATAAACCGGGATACGAAACGAGCCGAAGGTGAGTTTCGTATGGTTTATGCGAGTGTATTAATAACCATTGCATGAGAGTTGCATACGCTATTTTATCTACACCCAATAAATAATGAAAAACTAAAAATATTATATTATTAGGTATTTATATTGAACACAATAATAGTAGGTAATCAATAGTATTTCTTTGAAAAATTCTACAGAATTATAATTAATGGTATTACCACGGAAAATACAATGAGAAATGGAAAGAAAAAAATATGATACAAAGTCTCTGCCGAGGTCAAGATTTGAACCCGGACGTTTCTAATAACTGCCCTCGCTATTGACCACTCGGCCATGACAGCTCATTGGATTTAGTCGAAAATAAAAACATGTGTTGCATTTGTCAAATGAAAAATATAATCCTTTTGATTGTATTTTTTCTTGTCTGAGACATCTGTGGAGGAGTCACTGGTAATTCTTCTATATCACTGCTATAAGACATTTCATTCGATTATCAAAAATTGACTAAATTCTTCAAAAATTCAATACCTACTGATTTTGACTTGAAAAACGTCAAAATGCAAAGCTTGCACATCATGCTTGATTGAAAAATAATGGGTTTCTATTGGTGTACGGGTGTAGATAAAATAATTTTTAGCATTAGCGACAACCTGTCAACTCAGGCGTACTGCCTTTTTGAGTTCACGACACTCATGTTCAAGGTCGCACTCCTTGTATCGATGTTCTGTTTCGCGAAAAATATAATTTTGGAAATGAAACAATTTTCCGAGCATAATACCACTGGACAATCATCACCAGAGTGATATTATTTGCTACCAACTCTCAAGAACATACATTTCCCCTCCAAATAATGCATATATGCTGGCTGAAACCTTATGGAAATAATTACAGTTCGATTGTAAAATCAAATAGATTCACATAAATTTCTCGTCGTGGAAAACTGATTGTCCCTCCTTGCGGTTCTCATAGAGGCCAATGATATGGAAAAAAGTATAACCAGATCATTATGAAACTGGTTTAATATTTCATTTACAAAACAAATTTAGGAAACTAGAAAATGTATGAAGCCCACTACTCATTAGTTAACTTCATAAATTATTTCAACAGGACTACCACAATTTTTTATCATATTTCTGAAATCAATTCTAACATTCTTTAGAGATACAATACAATTTGTACAGCCAAATAAATAGAAGGACTGATAGAAACATATTCAGTAAAAAAATATGGAGATAAATTGTAATATCAATGTTTTAAAGCATACATCTTGTAAATAGCTAGTTCCAAGGTATATTACTGCTGTTTACAATTCTGATCCTTGGTAGCTTTTCCAGAAGTTTCCTTATTATCAGAATCTCCATCCTCCTCATCATCGTCTTCCTCCTCCTCTTCCTCATAATCCTCTTCTTCGTCACAAACTTCACCGGTGAAGTAAAGTACAGCTCTAGGAACAACTCTTTCTCTGATGTAATGGCCTATTTCGAAATCGCTCGTTAATGTATTTCTTAGATCGTCATCAACATCTTCCTCCTTGGTATCATCGGGAATTGTAGGAGGACTAAAGAAATTGAAGAATGAATCATTCTGAACAGTCTTAGTTACCGTTCGGATAACACCACGGCTCTTATGTTTCTGCTTTTTCTTTACAGTTTTCAGAGTTACATTCTTTCCCTTATTCCAATTGATAGTACATCCTGTACACTTGTAGATCTCCGGACCCTCAAAGCTGAATGGATCATCCTCTTCAGGGGCACATTTCATTTCATACTCTTTTGTGAGTACAAGATTGGTGAAATATTCATTGGGCGAGAAGTGGAATTCGAGGATGAAACTCTGAAAAAAAAAAAGATCTATATCAAAAAATTGCTGGGTCATAACTTATGAAGGAAAATGATACCTTCAGAAGCAGAGAGAAGATGGGAAGATGTTTCTGAGGATATTTGAAGATATGAAATTTTCCATACCGAGTAAGGAGGAAAACTAATAAGAGGACACGAAAAAAGAATTCAGAAAACAGTACTTTCGGGAATAAATCCGTGTGCAAATTGTTGAACTGCTCAACGTTTCGACTCTCATGTTCGAGTAACCATTGAGAACGTAGACATATCTCTATCAGTTCCAGAATCTAACCAATCAACGAATTGACCTGCCAAACCACAATACTTTCTTTGACAGTCCGTTCCGCCTTCGAGTATTGCAGTCTAACCAATCAACCCCCTTACCATCCAAACCACAATACTAACTTTGACAGCCCGTTCCGCCTTCGAGTTACTAGTATATAAACTACTCTTATCACAATTAGGTCCGACTGTTGATACCAACCTCTTACCGTTCCACAGTTCAACATTTCGCACACAGATTAATTCCCAAAACGCATATTTTCTATATTCCAGCGTCGCGTCCGTAAGAAAACATTCATTTTAGCACCACACCTGAACGGGCAGAAAGGCGAGGGATCTGATCGAGCAATGCCGTTTGACCAATGGAATTGTAGGGAGTTTTATCAGCTGTACCAAATTGTGAGAGGATTATTTACACATCAGTGACCTGAAGGCGAACCAGGGTCTCGAAGTTAGTATTCTGATTTGTCTGGTAAATGGTCAATCCGTGGGGAAGGGGGGGGGGGGTTGATTAGTTGGATTGCGTTATTGATAAGAAATATGTAAGATGTTTAGAAGGATGGTGTACTGAGTTATACCTAGGCATGTTTGGGGTATACTTGGCGGCACATGCCTACTATGATAATAAGCATCATGGCTTTTCAACATCAAATCAGTTCAGATGGCGTTTGCAACGGAAAGAGTCACAAATTTCCTAGGAAATGTATAAACGGCCGACCTGACGGCTGGCTATACTTTTACTTTTGAACGCTGACTGATTAACAACCTATATTATTTGTTCAGAATACTGGCCAAATTCCCTATTATTGTGTTCCTTTCATTCGATTTTGTTTTTTATGAGTATGACATTAGATTTTGCTCATTTTGTTGACTGCTCGAATCAAAGAATATATTTCGTCGATCGATCGGTTGACTATGCACTTCCAATTAGCGTCAACTAGCGATGAAATTGAGAAACACACCACGATACGTAAAAATGACACTAATGACAGAAAAGTGTCGCCATAAAATTCTAAACAATATCGCATCAGTCCCAGCACCATCCTTCTAGACATCTTAATATGTCTGTAATTGACATTTTTTTTATTATTCCTCCATTACGACGTTATTCATGACAATGAGGTGGTTCAGTCTGCCACATGGGCGCCGTTGCAAAAATGTTAGGGGAGAGGGGGACTTTTTTTTTAAATCAAAGTTATGCATTAAATTGAAATGAAAATCCTCTTGAACAATACTTACGAGTGTGGTTTGAAAAAAATGCAAAATTAAGTCGATATCGTGTCTTATGTGGAATATGGATTGAAAAATATAAAATCCAGGAGGGGGCGCCCCAAATTCATTATTATAAGGGGGTACTTTTTTCTTGTGATTTTTCCAGATAATTTTCTGGTCAGTAGTTTCCTGTTGAAATATTTCATACAAACTTTCTATTAGGTATTATCTATTATCGGACTCAATATGCTATAAGTGTCACCAAATAAAACACGGGATTAACCCCTTACCGGGCTTCATGTGAATTTTTATAACAATCAGCTGAACGAGGCCTTTTCACAGGAATATTTCATTCGAAATCCATAATCTTAATCATCTCATTTTGTGTTATTATTACCACTATACCACCATGGATAAAAATTTAATGCACTTCTTCTGGAAAGTAGTTTATTCTTGTGATTTTTCTAAATAGTTTGCTAACAGAAGTATTTCTATAGAAATGGTTGATTCAAACTTCGTTTTCTCATCTTTAATATGATGTCACCTTTGAGAAAAATTAAACCTATCCCTTCTGAAAAATAGTTTTTTTTTCTTACGATTTTTTGTATTTTGTTGACCAAAGAATTCGCATCGCAAAGAATATATTTCGTCGATCGATCGGTTGACTATGCACTTCCAATTAGCGTCAACTAGCGATGAAATTGAGAAACACACCACGATACGTAAAAATGACACTAATGACAGAAAAGTGTCGCCATAAAATTCTAAACAATATCGCATCAGTCCCAGCACCATCCTTCTAGACATCTTAATATGTCTGTAATTGACATTTTTTTATTATTCCTCCATTACGACGTTATTCATGACAATGAGGTGGTTCAGTCTGCCACATGGGCGCCGTTGCAAAAATGTTAGGGGAGAGGGGGACTTTTTTTTTAAATCAAAGTTATGCATTAAATTGAAATTAAAATCCTCTTGAACAATACTTACGAGTGTGGTTTGAAAAAAATGCAAAATTAAGTCGATATCGTGTCTTATGTGGAATATGGATTGAAAAATATAAAATCCAGGAGGGGGCGCCCCAAATTCATTATTATAAGGGGGTACTTTTTTCTTGTGATTTTTCCAGATAATTTTCTGGTCAGTAGTTTCCTGTTGAAATATTTCATAGAAACTTTCTATTAGGTATTATCTATTATCGGACTCAATATGCTATAAGTGTCACCAAATAAAACACGGGATTAACCCCTTACCGGGCTTCATGTGAATTTTTATAACAATCAGCTGAACGAGGCCTTTTCACAGGAATATTTCATTCGAAATCCATAATCTGAATCATCTCATTTTGTGTTATTAATACCACTATACCACCATGGATAAAAATTTAATGCACTTCTTCTGGAAAGTAGTTTATTCTTGTGATTTTTCTAAATAGTTTGCTAACAGAAGTATTTCTATAGAAATGGTTGATTCAAACTTCGTTTTCTCATCTTTAATATGATGTCACCTTTGAGAAAAATTAAACCTATCCCTTCTGAAAAATAGTTTTTTTTTCTTACGATTTTTTGTATTTTGTTGACCAAAGAATTCGCATCGCAAAGAATATATTTCGTCGATCGATCGGTTGACTATGCACTTCCAATTAGCGTCAACTAGCGATGAAATTGAGAAACACACCACGATACGTAAAAATGACACTAATGACAGAAAAGTGTCGCCATAAAATTCTAAACAATATCGCATCAGTCCCAGCACCATCCTTCTAGACATCTTAATATGTCTGTAATTGACATTTTTTTATTATTCCTCCATTACGACGTTATTCATGACAATGAGGTGGTTCAGTCTGCCACATGGGCGCCGTTGCAAAAATGTTAGGGGAGAGGAGGACTTTTTTTTAAATCAAAGTTATGCATTAAATTGAAATTAAAATCCTCTTGAACAATACTTACGAGTGTGGTTTGAAAAAAATGCAAAATTAAGTCGATATCGTGTCTTATGTGGAATATGGATTGAAAAATATAAAATCCAGGAGGGGGCGCCCCAAATTCATTATTATAAGGGGGTACTTTTTTCTTGTGATTTTTCCAGATAATTTTCTGGTCAGTAGTTTCCTGTTGAAATATTTCATAGAAACTTTCTATTAGGTATTATCTATTATCGGACTCAATATGCTATAAGTGTCACCAAATAAAACACGGGATTAACCCCTTACCGGGCTTCATGTGAATTTTTATAACAATCAGCTGAACGAGGCCTTTTCACAGGAATATTTCATTCGAAATCCATAATCTGAATCATCTCATTTTGTGTTATTAATACCACTATACCACCATGGATAAAAATTTAATGCACTTCTTCTGGAAAGTATTTTATTCTTGTGATTTTTCTAAATAGTTTGCTAACAGAAGTATTTCTATAGAAATGGTTGATTCAAACTTCGTTTTCTCATCTTTAATATGATGTCACCTTTGAGAAAAATTAAACCTATCCCTTCTGAAAAATAGTTTTTTTTTCTTACGATTTTTTGTATTTTGTTGACCAGAGAATTCGCATCTTAATATTTTATTACAACTCCACAGTTTTATCCCTGTTAGCATTTTATTATTATCACCAATGGGTAAAATTGAATTTACCACTCATCTGAAGGGTAGTTTTCTCTTGAGATTGTTCATAATATTTTACTGACTGAAGGCTCTCCCCAGAATTATTTCATTTAAACTCCATAATATCATCTAACTCAATATGGTATTAATGCCACCATTGATTCATTGAACAGAATTAAATACTTCTGCAATCATATTCGGAAGAGAAAATGAGAGTGTAGCCATAAAAAAATTCTAGGATTTGAACAATTGTACTGTTGAAACTTTCCTAGAGATCAATTACCCTAACACCAAACTGATATTTTCGCACTCGACGCGCGTTTCGCTAACAAGGTTAGCATCTTCAGAAGAAAATTGATACTGAATCTAAAGCTAGGGTTAGTTGTTTATATACCTAAAGTTTTTTTGGACCGATATAGACTTTGTTTGTTGCTGTTAATTATATAATAATTAATGTTAATTATATAATAGTTCTTAATATATCTGAAGTTTTTCGGACCGATATAGACTTTGTAGCTGTTAATTATATAATAATTAACAGTAACAAAGTTCATATCGGAACAAAAAACTAGGTATTTAAACAACTAACCCTAGCTTTAGATTTAGTATCAATTTTTTTTCCCTAAAGATGCTAATGTTGTTAGCGAAACGCGCGTCGAGTGCAAAAATATCAATTTGGTGATAGGGTAATTGATCTCTAGGAAAAGTTTCAACTTTTACACCAAAGGTTCCAATCTCATCGTTTATTCAATTGTACTGTGTTCAAATGTGATATTTTTGTAGACAAAATTTATCCTTTTCCTGCTGCCTCTCCTAGTGGACTGATTGGAGATGACAGACTCATAGAAGTTAAATGTTTATATGCTGTTGAAGGAAAACTAAAAGATTCAAAGAAGTTCAATATGTGTTTCGAACTTGTCGACAACGGAACGGGTATTGCCGTTCGTAATTAGATGTTATTTATCACTCATTATACGTATATTGTAGGTTGAGAACAAACATCAGACAATGATACAGTTCATTGGCAATAAACGAATTCATCCTGATTTTCGAACTTGTTCTTACCAAGTTAAAAATGGAAACATTGATTCAGTTATTGTGGATGACCTGTACTGCAATTTGCATGAAGAAGCAGACACAAATATTATTCACCATGCATGTAGCATCACTGCTTCATCAAATATTGTCATCCGTGGCTCTGATACACACATACTAGTAATGATGCTTGGTAACATGGTCCAAATGAAAAGTCTTTTTCACATCTGGTTTCTAACTAGGATTAATATACATAATACCTAGTTATATCTATGGAAATGAAATGGATATCCATTAGGGGACATATTTCATATAGACTTTAAAGGATATCCTTTTGTCGAAAACAATTATGTGATAAATAATAAGTAAATATATTTTTATTTATCATTTTTGTACTGCATCAACATTTCTGCTTTAATGATTTGATTTGAGATTTAGTTACCGAAGGAGAAGCACTCAAGCTGTTAAAGAAGAGATTGCCATGCAACACATAATTAAACGGAACTTGCCGTAATATTGAGCCCAAATAACCTACGGGTGTGAAGTTATCCACATCCACAACATACACTGAGAAAAATATATCGAAATTTTTTCAATCTCTTCTAGAAATTTGATATACGCCACGGCAATCAATGTGATGCTTCTTTCGATGAGCTGAGTTGAAAATCTGATGATTATGGGTTATTCAGATTATCTGAACGGAATGTGAATGGGGTAGTAATGGGGTTCGGTAACTTTGAAATCTCTGTTTCGAAAAGTTGATATTGTACGCCTTTCATTTTCGGATATGTTATTCGTTGAGGTCAACCGCATAAAAAAAAATACCATGTCGGAGTTTTCCAGGCCGTCTAAGGGGGTGGAAATGGGGTTGAAAAACTACGAAAAATTCTATTTCGTGAGCTTGGCATTGTACGCGTTTCATTTTCGGATATGTTATTCCTTGTGGCCGAGTACATAAGACAAATACCATGTCGGAGTTTTCCAGGCCGTCTGAGGGGGTGGGAATAGGGTTGAAAAACTACGAAAAATTCTATTTCGTCAACTTGGCGTTGTACGCGTTTCATTTTCGGATATGTTATTCCTTGTGGCCAACTGTATAAGAAAAAAGACCATGTCGGAGTTTCTCAACCCGTGTAAGAGGGTGGAGAAAGGGTCGAAACGAGAAAAATTCATTTCCGAATCACACAATTAATGAATTTCGTTTTTCAAAACACTCGACGATATAAATCGTATTTGTTGAAAATTACTTTCAGATGCTGATGAAATATGAGAAATAATTTTGATCTCACCGACAAAATTGTAAAGAATATGAATCTGTTATTTGAATAAAAAATCATGTGTCGACGTTTTCTAATGAAATGAAACCTAGCTCTATCGGTTTATCACCCCAGAAACCCCCACTATTTTTCATGAAAATCGATGGAGCCGTTTACGAAATTCAGATCTTCTGCAGTAGCTTCGGTTGCTGTGTGGGTGGAGCAGTTGATTGCTCCCAATTGAAAAATAATACCAGTATCACTACCCGCTAATAGATATCAGACATAGAATTTTTGCCTGAAAATACTTATAAAACGACGTTTTTTAAAAATGAAACCTAGCTGTCCCAATTTATCGCCCTCGAAAACCCCCACATACTGAATTTCATGGAAATCGTTGCTCGTTTTAATGTATCAGATAGGTATCTTTAATAGACCCTTGTTCATTACACACCCTCCTCCTATAGGTTGCCGCGTGTGTTACTAGTACGGCAGATATTTATCAAAATGAGCGTCAGTAGTTGAGATCATGATGAAGTTTGCATTGATGAATCTTTCATATTATTATCATTTTGAAGATTAATGTGGAAAACGTAAACTTATTGCACAGCGGATTTGTTGGACAACTTGTTCCACAGGGTTTCAAATATCTATCCGTAGTGAAAGCTACTGGATAGTGGTTGCAATACAATTTTCCTGCAAAAAGTGAAACTCCATAGTTCAATAATCCAAATTGATAGAAACGATTCAATCCATAGAGAAATCGAAACTACCAAATTGATTTATTTATCAAAGCTTCAACATATGGATGTTTTGTTTGATGGTTTTGCTACCTACGCAGAGATGGCGCTTCAAATACAGAATGAACCACGTGATCCACAAGATAACCATTATGCAAGGGGGGAAAACGATTTTTTGATGTGTGGTCGTACTCGCATTTCGTTACCACGTGTCGACGGCCTGGAAAACTCTGACATGGTATTTTTTTTAAATGCTCGGCCACAAGGAATAACGTATCCGAAAATAAAACACGTACAATGTCAAGTTCACGAAATAGAATTTTTCGTAGTTTTCCAACCCCATTTCCACCCCCATAGACGGCCTGGAAAACTCCAACATGGTGTTTTTCTTATGTGCTCGGCCACAAGGAATAACATATTCGAAAATGAAACGCGTACAATGTCAAGTTTACGAAATATACTTTTTTGTAGTTTTCCAACCCTATTCCCACCCCCTTAGACGGCCTGGAAAACTCCGACATTTCATTTTCATTATGTGCTCGGCCACAAGGAATAACATATCCGAAAATGAAAAACGTACAATGTCAAGTTCACGAAATTGAATTTTTCGTAGTTTTTCAACCCCATTCCCACCCCCTCAGACGGCCTGGAAAACTCTGACATGGTATTTTCCTTATTTTCACGGCCACAAGGAATAACATATCCGAAAATAAAACACGTACAATGTCAAGTTCACGAAATAGAATTTTTCGTAGTATTTCAACCCCATTTCCACCCCCTTAGATGGGCTGGAAAACTCCGACATGATATTTTTCTTATGTACTCGGCCACAAGGAATAACATATCCGAAAATGAAACCCGTACAATGTCAAGTTCACGAAATAGAATTTTTCGTAGTTTTTCAACCCCATTTCCACCCCCTTAGTCGGCCTGGAAAACTCTGACAAGGTATTTTCCTTATTTTCACGGCCACAAGGAATAACATATCCGAAAATGAAACTCGTACAATGTCAAGTTGACGAAATAGAATTTTTCGTAGTATTTCAACCCCATTTCCACCCCCTTAGATGGGCTGGAAAACTCCGACATGATATTTTTCTTATGTACTCGGCCACAAGGAATAACATATCCGAAAATTAAAAACGTACAATGTCAAGTTCACGAAATAGAATTTTTCGTAGTTTTTCAACCCCATTCCCACCCCCTCAGACGGCCTGGAAAACTCTGACAAGGTATTTTCCTTATTTTCACGGCCACAAGGAATAACATATCCGAAAATAAAACACGTACAATGTCAAGTTCACGAAATAGAATTTTTCGTAGTTTTCCAACCCCATAACCACACCCTTAGACGGCTTGGAAAACTCCGACATGGTATTTTTCCTATGTACTCGGCCACAAGGAATAACATATCCGAAAATGAAACTCGTACAATGTCAAGTTGACGAAATAGAATTTTTCGTAGTATTTCAACCCCATTTCCACCCCCTTAGATGGGCTGGAAAACTCCGACATGATATTTTTCTTATGTACTCGGCCACAAGGAATAACATATCCGAAAATGAAACCCGTACAATGTCAAGTTCACGAAATAGAATTTTTCGTAGTTTTTCAACCCCATTTCCACCCCCTTAGACGGCCTGGAAAACTCTGACATGGTTTTTTTCTTATTTTCTCGGCCACAAGGAATAACATATCCGAAAATGAAACGCGTACAATGTCAAGTTCACGAAATAGAATTTTTCGTAGTTTTTCAACCCCATTTCCACCCCCTTAGACGGCCTGGAAAACTCCGACATGGTATTTTTTTATGCGGCTGACCTCAAGGAATAACATATCCGAAAATGAAAGGCGTACAATATCAACTTTTTGAAATAGAGATTTCAAAGTTACCGAACCCCGTTACTACCCCATTCACATCCCATTCAGATAATCTGAATAACCCATAATCATCAGATAATCTGAATAACCCATACTCATCAGATAATCTGAATAACCCATAATCATCAGATAATCTGAATAACCCATAATCATCAGATTTTCAACTCAGCTCATCGGAAGAAGCATCACATTGATTGCCGTGGCGTATATCAAATTTCTAGAAGAGTTTGAAAAAATTTTGATATATTTTTCTCAGTGTATGTTGTGGATGTGGATAACTTCTCACCCGTAAATAACCTAACAAAATATTTTGTTCAGGTTATATGATCGTTGAATAAGATATCTGGAAATTCAGACATCCTGGTTTTGGACTGTAATATTTTGAGTGAAACATTTATTTGTGTACGTTCAAAAACCAAAGAATACATCAGTGAAATAATTATTTTGAACTTGCTGTGAATTTCTTGGCCATTTGCACATGAAACTTTGATATTTTTTCTCAATAACCCGAGTAATTTCATGTGTTTTTGAAGGAGGAATTGTTCTGTGAAAAAATATTTTAGCTCTATCTGTAAACCAAAGATCCTTCTCCGAAATTGAAAAAAGCATGCAAAGATTTGAAATTGAGGATCATGGTGAAAATTTTAATCCAATTTCATCCAACTCCAAGAGTATCCATATACTTTTTACAATTCACTTGTCTAATGTCTGAAAAAAAAAACAAAGCTTCTTTGAATTCACATGTTTTTCATTTCCTTCGTAGAACCTGTTGGTCTTATTTGATTGATCAGACCAGAAATTTCAAAATTAATTTGAGGTGATTCATGTCATAGACATCACTCACTGTCCTTGATTGATGAATGCCAATATTTTTAAAAAATTATATTAATCCTTGGTGCTGGATGCTTGGCTATTATTGGCATAACTTCATTTGAAATAATGCCTAATGTTTTAGGTATAGCATTGATGGAATGTATATTAAAGAAGCCATCGATCAAGTATTCTTCGGTGTGCATAGGCATATTCGGGCTATATATCAAGTTTCTCTGCCTGCTGGAGAAAACGCCTGCTCTTAAATATATATGCTAATAGTACTTCAAGAAATACATACATGAATTTCAAGATGAAATATTGAAATATTTTTTAATCAATTTTTTTTTATTTTCAAATGGCCTCCAATGATGTTACAACCACCATAACTGTATGCCATTTTAAATTTTATGATCAGATTAATAAAATAAACAAGATATAAAAACGGCAGGCTTACTGAATTATTTTTGATATTCATTCATTTTTGTACCTGCTACTTCCACTTACCAACTACCATTAACCAACATAAGAGAGTCATTGGACAAAATTTGGAATTTACTGAAATTGTCACACCTGCTGCTCACTGGCTCTTAAACTATGTGAAATAAAGTACCTATGTGATCAATTGTCACTCCATCGGTGAGGGTGGAGTTGGGTAAATAGATTGAGAAAATTTACAACATTTTCAAGGTATTACGAATGAATATTTGGATTCAGAGTTACAAATGACTAGGAATTTTCTCAATCTATTTTTCCCACTTTACCCTCACCAACGGAGTGTCAAATATTCCACATACTGCATTTCATATCTAATTTTTAACCCTGACACGGAATCTTCATTTGAAATTCCTCGACACAATCTCTTATTCTCTCTTATTTTGTGGCTGTGGCTAACTTCATACCTGTGGGTGACAGGATCCCTAGGGATAGAGTTTCAGAGGAAAGTACCATGGTTTCATTTTCAATTTTCAGTTTGTCCCTATAAATGGTTGTGATTCTCATTGTTGCTGTTAATGTGAAAATTTACTTATCAACTGCAAATTTTAATTTTGTTTTGTGTAAATTAGTAACATATTAAAGAAAAGAGATTATTATTATTGAAAACAAATTTCTGATATTAAAATACAAAATCTTCTCCAGTTTAGAAAGGTAAATAATCAATTTGATGAACCTATAAAACATTATTTTTTGTATTAAATGGAAGTGAAATGTTTAGACATTTTCATAGCAACAAAGTTGGATACGTAGAAGTACATTTGCGTCCTATGTTTTGGTAAATTTCAAAATGGATTTTTATTGGGTACCTATAGGGTGGTTCTGTTTATCATATGCAGCTAGTTATAAGGAAATTTAATCTTCAGGTCAAAATCCTCCCAAAACTAGTAAAAAATGTCTCAAGTGAAGTAAGACCAAGTCCATAAAAAATAACATCATCATTGGAAAACAAATTTTTAATGTTCTTACCATTGGTTTTTCTTTGCAAATAGTCTTGATGTCAGTCAAGTGTTGGAGAATGGGAACATCATGGGGTTGAACCATTTCTGAGAGCAAGCTTACATTGCGAAAAATTGTCAGCCAGAAGTCAGGAATACCTTTTTCATTTTTAATTTCATTTTTATCATCTTCTAACTTGATTTTTTCCTTGATTGCCTCTGGAAGGTCTTCTTCATTATCAGAAGGCCACTGGGCTTCATCATCGGTAGGTTCATACAAACCATTAACAATAGTATTTCTCTTTTCATAGAGAGGCACATACAACTTGTGGTATTTGCATTCTAGTTCATGTACTTCTTTGAAAAACTCAGACTCAATGTTAGTGGCCTGCAGCTGAATTTTTTTCAGAGCTTTGATTCTTCTCTTTACAGAAGCAGGTAAACGAGCGAGCATTTCAGCATTTCGTTGACTTTGTATGGCAGCCAACACATTGGGAAAATCTAAAATTTTAGTGAGGCCCTGGCCGGTTTCTTCCTCCTCGACAGATTCTACTTCGTCGCCGCACTCTCCAGGTTTTTCTTGTTCAGTTGCCATTTTGCCACAAGTATATAATTTGATTTCACAATGTTGTCACTAATAGGGATGAGAATATTATTGTTAGAATTTTAGTAATAATTTAACGAAACGTGAAAACTACGTTATTAGGAAACTAGTACACGTGCTCATAAATCCGAAATAAAAATGTCAGATAACATTCAAATTCAGACATATTTCAAAAACAAACAATCACAAAAAATCCACAACAACCTTCGATGAAATCAAGAAATATACGTTATTGAATATTTTAAATCTCACCTCTCTTTGAATCAGTTATTGTTCACCAAGTCAGCGAACTACCAAAATGCCTGCTTTGTTAACGGCGACAAACCAAAGAAAGGCATGAAACAGTAAACTGCGAAGCTGAATTCGTTTATCCTTAGAATAAAAAACACTTTACAGAAGCGAAAGATTATCCCAACTCAATTGTCTAACAAATATTTGACCTTGATCGAACTCTGGCAACTTTCATCGATACTGAGAAATCTGACAATATGAAGACCAAGAAATTACACTGAGAAAATATAGTAATCAACAAAAAAAATCTTCAATACAAAGTAGATTATGCTGACAAGACAAAAGCCTCAAGTCGCTAGGACTCCTCCAATCTGAATTATTCGTATGTTTAATACTTCCTAAGTTAACACTTATTTCCTTTCGTTGCTGATAAGAACAATCGAATGATTTCAAGAATAAATGGCCGCGTCTAACAGCTCAGAGCAGAGCGCTTAAGGCCGCTGCACAAAATTTGACAGTTTTCCATAGTGAAATGTCAAATTTTGTTAAATGGCTTTAACCACTGCATTCTGTTAGACGCAGCCAATATGTTGGGTCTTGAGATATTTTATGAATAGAATAGAGAGTTATTGCAAACTTGCAGAATGTATACAGTGTACGTTATACATACTATACAACTATAGGTATATCGACATACGTACGACATTATAACTTAACAAATTTTGTTTACTATTGCGAATGCGTACATGTCATTGTAAGGCATAACGTAAACTCCAGATGATGTGCAATAACTCTCTAATGATCATTCGTTAATGTTTTGAATGTATCGGATGAACATATTCAAGCAACATCACTTCATCAGTGGTTTGTGGTTTTTCGAGAAAGCAGATGGTGATTCAGCTAGATTATACAATCAAACGAAGTCGAAATGCAAAGGACGACGTTTGAAATATTCATCGAAATTCAGTCGATTTTCCAAACCTTTTTTCGCTATATTATAAATATTGGACTTAATGCCTGATGTTTAAGGTATATCATTGATGGAATGTAAATTAAAGAAGCCATCGATCAAGTATACATCGGTATGAATAGGCATACGTTACTCGGGGGGTGCGCTGCGTAACACCCACATTTCGTAACACCCACAGTGCATAACACCCATATATATAACACCCAAAGTGCGTAACACCGACATGTCATAACACCCACATTTCGTTATTGTTCTAAAAAAAATTGTTCTAAAATTGTTCGTTCCATTGACCAGCTGACGAACGTCAACCCTCAGAAGTCGAAACTTGTGCGAGCAATGGATCAACGAGGCCTTACCTTTTAACGTGCGATTACCCAGCACGGTGGCCCGGCGAGGATTCGAACCCCGGCCTTCCGCTTGATAGGCAGATATGCTAACCACTACACTACCGAGACCACAAAAATGGATAGAGTATGGATAGAGTAAAGCACTCACTATTAAGGCACTGTCTCTACTCCATCGAAGAGTATTTAAACTGTGAGACAATCTTTTAACGTGTTAGTTTCTGTCTTTTTATTTTGTTTTAAAATTCAACTATCTAAGATGATATAATTGCATTAGCTGCAACTATTTTTTAAATTTCTCTGTTTGGACTTATCACTATTGTACTTATTGTATTTAATGTGATGGAAATAAATTTATCTATCTATCTAAAATCACAGATACAAGCATTCGAAGCGTTTTTGCGACGCCATCTACCCTATAATGTTGATATTTCCGTTTACTTGGAAATTTAAGACAAAGTTATCCCCTTTGAGGTCCAGTTTTTCAATGCGAGGATGAATTAGTTATCTGTCAGATAGATGAAAGAAATGAGGAGGTGCGCTTGGATGATGTTTGAGAGTGATAAGAATGAAAAATGATATTTAGTTTAATCTTATAGACATCTTGCATTGAAAAACCAGCCCTGAAGGGTAAAGTAGGTGCAGACATCTATTTGACAGTTTGACTAAAATGTTGACAGAAAGCCGTTTAAAGATTCAAAGCAGTAATGACAACAGAAGTCTATACAAGAAATGAAAGTTCAAGCTTTAAAATACTCAAAAAATCAGAATGATACACGATATTGACAAAATATTCCACTTCTGTTTCTGAATTTAATGCTATCTTCTAGTATTATTAATAATAAGTAATCAAGAAAATGTGCCATTGAAGCTGCGAAATCCCTAAGAAAAATGAAAGAAAAAACTTGACTCGAAAAAAAAAACTGCTGCCTGTTTGCTGTCCAAGTGGCAAGTAACTAAAATCCAAACTCCATAGACGTTGATTGGGTAAAAGTCTGTTATCCGGTCACCCGAGCTTTTTAAAAAAATTTTTTTTTCAACTTACGTATTTTGAGCCGCTGAACACGAATCTGAAGTCAAAACGTGGCGCTCGCCCTTCGTTTCGAAGATACGGCCCCCCAAAGACAAGAAATCGGGGTTTTACGCCTATGTTTGTTTCTCAGCCAATTCCGCTCGAAATTCCTCCTTCTTTCTATCAGCACAATATACACATTCTATATATCCTTCTTCATCACTTTCCAACAGAATTATAAGCATTTTCCACTACACAACTCTAAAAGGTAAATCGTCAAAAGAATTCGAGGTTAGCAAAACAATAGAACGCGCATCGCGCGTTCTATTGTTTTGCTAACCTCGAAATTCTATGACGATTTACCTTTTAGAGTTGTGTAGTGGAAAATGGAAAAATGCTTATAATTCTGTTGGAAAGTGATGAAGAAGGTGGTATGGAATGTGTATATTGTGCTGATAGAAAGAAGGATGAATTTCGAGCGGAATTGGCTGAATAAACAAACATAAGCCTCAACCCCGTTTTCCTGTCTTTGGGGGGCCGTATCTTCGAAACGAAGGGCGAGCGCCACGTTTTGACTTCAGATTCGTGTTCAGCGGCTCAAAATACGTAAGTTGAAAAAAAAATTTTTTAAAAAAGCTCGGGTGACCGGATAACAGACTTTTACCGTTGATTGTTCTTACCTATGTTGGGGACATGCGCAGAGAAACGATCAGCTTTTATAAAATAACGAAGGTCCGGTCTAACGATTATATAATACAAATAATGGCTGGCTCATTTCCTATCAGCGTACATTGGCCAAATCTGCACATGCGCAGATTGCATCGTCAATTGACGTCAACTGGCCTACAGTACTGATCGTGTCTGCCACAATGAACCGTATATTCATACTTTTTTATGAAGAATTTTCTTCTTATTGGTGACATTTTTCGGTCTTTTTTCAGTGTTCGTGTTTGGGTACTCTCAATTTGTTATAGGACTCTTGTTTGACTATTTTCCGATTTATTGAAAATATTTTTGGTAAATATAGCTCAAAAATGTTCAAGCGTTGACATAATACCATGGGCATTGTTACCATTGGGTTACTTCGTATTTTTCAACTAGTAAAAGTATTGATAAAACTCATCTTTCCTGGGTACTGTTAGAATGTCATCATTTTGTGGTGGATGAATTCTTTCCGGTTTTTTTTGGGCTCTTAACCTTCGAAAAAATAAGAAATAATATTGGAATCTACAAAAGTATAGAAGGGGAGATTTTCTACCCCGGTAAGTTATTGCAAAAATTCGAAAATAGTTCCTTCTGAATGAAACACGTTCAATTAGTCAGGAACTTTTCACTTTTCGTATATCCGAATTTGCCCATCAAAAAATACAAGAACTAATAATTATCAAAATACTTATCATTGACGTTATGGAAACCAAATCCGCTTCCGTTTTTCAAAACTTTCACGAATATTCTCTTCTAGTTTCGCTTTTATGTTCGCTTTTTGTAAATGTCAGAAACTTGAATTTCGACATGTCTTTCAATGGAATTTGGCTGGTATAAAATTTCAAGAAATACAATCGTGTTTATGAAACTTTGACGAGATATAAAAAAAATTGTGATACATCAAAACACATTCGAAAGGGACCGAATTTGTTTTCCTTCTCTTACCTTATGACAGTTTACACACAGTCAATTCTAAGCGAATCGCAGTATCACTGTATTTCGTTGTGTATTTAGTACTGGACTGCTACTGCGAGTTTTACATTTTGGTGGCGTCAAATGCCAAGGCCAAGATGCGAAGACAGTATACAGTATATGTGTCTCTTTCGCTTTCTCTCATTCTATACGCGTTTCCCCTTTCCTTTTTAAAGCCTATCATGTCACGTGACCTTATTGGCCACTGGCGCCAATATTCAAAATGGAATAATTGTGTGTGTTTCAATCTCAAATTCTTTTAGATTTAGTTCTAGGACACTCCCAAAATACTCAGAATAGTTCGAAGTAGTTGCACAGTTGTGAACTAAAAGGTATGAGCGAGTCGTGATTGCCGTCAACGAATAATATATTACGACTATCTTGTGAATTCTGCATTGTCTGCATTTGTGTTGAAAATAATTACAATGAAAATTAGTTTAGAATTTGTGATACTTCGAGTGTATCTCTGCTGGACATTCTTTGGAAAGAAAGGACTATTTCTAGCAATATTTTCGAGAATTTTTGATCGAAGTATAATTTGGAAAACTCATGCTGAGACTTCAACAACAGTAAGATGTATATATATGAGCTTTTGGTGCATAAAGTAAGGCAGCTTGATACTACTCGCTACCGTTCTTACCCGTAGCTTATTAAAATAAACTTATGATCGACAGATATAATTTACAACTAACATAACAGAGATTTACTAGATTTTGCCTTAGTAGTAAAAATTTAAAGTTCATAAGGAACATAATAGATTTGAATATAAGCAAAACTAATTTCAATGAGAAAAATCAGGGCACCTAATGCTTTTATGAATTGGATTTCTTCAACACCCTACAGAATTGTATATTTTACATTTTTTTTATCAACTAGGCTTCACTCCCTATATATATATTAAAAATCATCTAGATACATTTATAACTTTTTGACTATAGTCGGGCTGTTCAAAAGATAGAATTCAAGGACGCGTGAACAGTAAATGCCTGCATAGCCACGCCTTCTAAACTGAAATAAATGAAGAACTGTTTACACTGTACTGTACTCATTTGTACTTTGTATTTACGTGTGTTACGTTAATTAAATAATATGGATGGAAACACTCTCTCACCTCCAAGAAAAAGATAAAACAAAAGACATTTAACTGTAAAGGAAAAAGGTGTAATAATGAACACTTATGAAAAAAGCATCCCAAGAGTTGATGGGAGGACGACGCGGCGACGTTTTTGTTGAGTGGTGTAAATCGGACTTGTAACATTGGGGAGAGGAACATTCGAATAGTGCGTGTCGTTCATGTGATCATTCTATCTTTTCAGCGGCTACACTATAGAACAATTTCGCATCTCTATTCCAAAAGTGTGCATGCAACTAACACCAATATGTCTTTGGTTAGTACCGGTTACTTTCGGATCATACGATCATACCCCTTAGGCGTTTTCTGGCGCTCATGTATTCAAAATTCAAAACGTATTCGTCTGTCTCCTTCTCAGTCGCATACGGCTAGCCCTATAGTAAGAGAGAGATGGAGAGACGATCAAGTTTTGAATACAAGAGCGCCAGAAAACACCTCTAATCAGTCAATTCGTGACAAGTGACAATTGTGGTTTCGTATTGTGCTACTAGAGGCGAGCGATTTAATAGTTTCTGATTTCGGTGCTATTTTCACCATTTTTTCACCTCTGTTCACTACCACTAGGTGTCAGTAATATAATATGTCTGTAAACCTTTAAATATAGTAACTAAACACAAATTCATGAATAGACTACGCAGTACGCCATGAATTCAAATTCAGCAGTTCCTCAACTCAGTTATATATCAAAAAATTACCGGATTTTGGCTTACGCCCTTCAGTATCAATTATGTACAACTTCCAATGGCAACACTGCTAATTTTGAATTGTTGCATAAATATGTTGCGTTGGCGTTATCTAAGGAATTTTAAACTTAGAAAACTAGGAATATTTTTAATAGGAACTTTTCTCCTTTATTATGTTCTCACGGTAATCATTCAAGCGTAAGAATGCTGAATATTTTTAGATAATGCAAATTTTTCAGATATATTTCCATGACTTCACAAAAAAGAAAATTTTGATTTGGTGGACTCCTTTTATGCCAGCAGCTAACAGAGTAATAGAATGTTATGAAGGAGAGTACAAATGCATAATTACTAGCAATAGAACATTTAGAAATCATGAGGATTTGGGAGTAAGTTTAAGAGATTATTGGAATTTTACCTTTTTATAATAAACATACTGAATTTGATCTTTGATATTCAGGCTTTTCTGATGTATGGTAGTCACATCGTAAACTATGACTTTCCTCTTCCAAAAAATGCACCATGGGCTATTTTTCATGAAGAATCACCAAAAAATTATGCTCCGTTTTTATTCGATATACAAGATTTGTTCGATATTACGTCCACTTTTAGTAGATACAGTGATTTTCCAATAACCTTGCATTACCTCAGTAATCTAAGTACTCTAACAGGTACACGTAAATCAAAATTTGAGTTTTGGGATCTTATACTCTTCATTCCAGATAAAAAATATTATACTCCAATAAATATTCGAAACAGTTATTTGAAAATTAAATCCCCAGTATTATATATTCAATCTGACTGTGATACACCGATTGGAAGAGATTTTTTGGTGAAGGAGTTGAAAAAATACATTGAGATTGATAGTTATGGTAAATGTCTGAGAAACAAAAAATTTCCAGAAGAGTATGTTGGATGATATGATTGATGTTGCTATTAATACTAATGGGCTTCTGTTTCAGATTGAAAAAAGTGTTTCCTCTGGATCTTTACAACAACCAATACTTGAGGTTCATTTCCAAATATAAATTTATAATTGCATTTGAAAACTCATTATGTGAAGACTATGTGACCGAAAAGTTTTGGAGAACAATTATGGTTGGTTCTGTCCCCATATATTTAGGGGCACCAAATATCGAAGTAAGTATGATTTTTCATTATATTCTGATGATTATTTTATTAGTGAGTAAGAAGATTTTTATGCAACTCAAGTTGTGTAAACATCTAGAATAAGTAAATTTTGTGAGGCAGGCAATATAAAAATCCTATTCATAAAAATGGAAAGTAACCTGATTTTTTTCACCCATAAAATTAATTCACCAATTTCAATATTTTTTGAAGGCATTTATTGCCAGGGGCAGATTTAGATCCATTTCTCGGGGTGCATGGACTAGGCCGCAATTGTTTTCAAGATACTGGTGAACTGATTTCTTAATGCCTGACTCAATGTATATTAAATAATTGATAGGCTTCAATTCTCAACTTCCTTGTGCATCATAACATGTGCAAAAATCAAGAATGTACAAGCATTTATTTTATTTTCTCCCATATTTTTAGCACTTGTGGCAGCAATATGAACCAACTAATGCTCATAACTTTCTGAAATATAACCAATTTAGTTTTCACTCTGAACAACACACAATTTTTATTGGCTTCACATAAACAATGTACTCACCTATAATTCGCTTACCAAACACTTAAACTTCTCTTTATATAGGTAAATAGAGGATAATTCTAGATCCGACTATGTTCGAGAATTACGGTGCTAGAATATACGAAGATGAATCGGGAAGGGCACAGGTAAAAATTCTGTCGATGAATGAATCGCCTTTATTATGTAAATTTGCCTTTTTAAGATGCACAGCAGCGGCGTTAAGGGATATATTTCGATTTCTAGTTAGACTACTGACACACCTGGTCAAATCACTTCTTGTAATGCATTAGGAAACTATATGTTAAGCCTAGCTTGCCCTGCATAGACCATTTCGAAGTTTTGACCTAGGATACAATAGAACAAACTACCTCCAATATAATATCCCAATTATGAAATGAAAATTCTGTAGGAGATTACAAAATACATCTGCGTAACTTTAACTGAGTTGTCGCGCAAATTCTCGTATTTTACTGGCCGCCCAGAATTGTTCTCGTTATATTCATTGAAACGTTAGGTCTTTCTAGTTGAACGACCTTGATATTTGGTCTAGAGCTATGTTGAATCCTGTGCATCACGTCATTTATTCTCTTTAGTATCATATAGGGTCCTTCCCAAGATGTTGTCATTTTGGGAGAAATTCCTTTCCTACGACAAGTGTTGTACAGCCACGCACTCGATCTCCTACTTTGAATCCTGTCATCACGTTTTTCCACCTCCTGTCGTTTTGCAAATGGAACTCGTTTTGATGGTTGCCAAATCGAATGGTGGCTAGTATCGATTTTGTGTTTGCCCAAATTAATCGACCATCCTGTTGTTGAATCAATGATGTCACTTTCACTTGTTTTGTTTCCATTGTTTCAATTCATTCTTTTATTTTTATAGAATTTTCTGGACTGCCTCTTTCCGTTCTTTATTTTCACCTCGTTCTCTGTTTCTGGATTGCATCTTCTAGTTGTTTTTTTTTCGGGGTTAGGGGGTTATTTCGGTTTCGTAACTGTTGAGTATACCACATTTCCTATGCATTGCATCAGACTGAACCCGCCTTGCGTATTTTGTATTATATTGTCATCAGTGTTTATTTTGCACATTTCAAATATTATTATGGTTTCACAGTTCCAATAAATTGATCTATTTTTTTAGGACTGGATTCCTAATAAACAATCTGCTATTCTTGTTAAAGATTTCAAAAATATGAAAGAAGTAGCGAATTACATAAATATAGTAAATCAAAATGACTCCTTATTTGAGAGTTTTCTGAAACACAAGTTATTTGGACAAATCACCAATGATTTACTGATAAAAAATATACTGAGTCAACATCCAATATCTGGTTTCGAATGTTATGTATGTAAAAAAATACACGAAAACAATTTGGAAATAGAACACCGAAAGAAAAATTTTTACAACTGTCCAAAGCCTGTTCCTCGAGATGATGAAGTGAATACTTGGGATCAACATTGGGAGATAGGCAAGTGTCAGTCTAAAGCATTGAAAATATTAATAGGTAAAGACAAACCCTATTCTGAAGATGAGTTCCAGAACCTATGGAAAACATTTTTCAAGGAGAAGACTTGCTGGACTGATCCCTAGAAGGAAGTTGCAACTTTTGCCAGGAGTCATATGCTGTGGTATTGATATTTTTGTAAAAACAAATGCATGTTTTATTTATCACCTAATCAATACCAAATTTCATTGCAGGTCCGGCGCGACCGGAATAGCCGCCCGAGGCGAATGTTTCTAATGCAGCCTCGCCATGTATATTATACTGCGGGAATTCAAACTGCCACAGACGGATTTTTTCGTTGAAGATATCGGGTTCTTACAAAAATCTCAGGAGAAAGCATTTGCCTGAGTTTTGGTTGATAAACTTCGTAATAAAAATTAAAAAAAATAACATTGCATAACAAAAACAAATAGAGTGGTGAAAAAATAAATCCTTGTGGACCTCATAACCACAATATAAACTGGAAACATTCAAAAAGAGCAACGAAAACGAACAAATGAAAATATGTAGTTATGACTTTGGACACTGGTTATGTATTAGAAATGTAACCTACTTTTCTGTTTGGCGAAGTCTGTGCCATCACCGTCAACAAAAAAACTAAATTCATAAAAATATGGAACTCTGTTAAAGTTTTTATTCAAAGAAAATATTTATTTTTTTCAAACAACGTTCATTGTAAACCCTTAATGGTAAAGGGTGGGAGACGCAAGCGTCAGCAACTAGGCCCCTAAGTTTTACTATGAATTCACTCAAAGAAGAATATAAAATCATTTTCTTTTTGTATTTTCGAAAAATAAAGTATTAACACATTTGTAAAATTATTGAAACCTTTGTATAATGAATTTTATATCATATTTCAACAATCACTCAAAATATTCAATGAAATTTGTATCGTAGAAATATACAGAAGGTTAAATTTTCCGAACCTTACCTTGTCATCACCAAACAAGAAATGGAACGGAAACAAAAGGGTGTTCCTACTCGAGAAATTTGATGAATGTGTGACCTCGATACCGAAACTGGTGGCAAGGATATCTCAATATTCATGACTTATTTATGCAATGGTTTGAAACCTAGAAAATCTAATGGGGATAAATGCTCAAGCCACCTGCTACAGCTTGCGTGTTTTTTTGTCCTATGGGGATATTAAAAAGATCGCAAGAGAGTAGCACTTATGCAATCTCATATGACTGGTGTCAAGATTATCTGTGTTTCAAGTGAATGATCTAGTATTATACGCCTGAAAGTATAGGTAGCCTTCAAACATTAAAGAGTGCAGTAATGCATTAAGTTACCAGAAGTGCTAAATACTACTTTGAAGTGCCCCAAGAGACAGCCGCTTGCTAATAACATGTGTATGTCTAATTCTTAAAACCGAAGCGATGCTCTTGTTAATTATGTTCCTTATACGAGATTTTTAATAAACGCAAATATGTGAATGTACATTGAATTGTTTTCAACTTATGTATTCTCTGGTGTCTTGCTGTATAATTATGTTTGAGAGAAAAATTGAAAACTTACAAATTTCCCTAAATATTATTATTTCCTCCAAGAATTCACTACCCAAAATTCTATGTCTAGCCTGGAGACTTAACATCCGAGGACCGCTCGCCTTTATGCCAAACAACTATCACCCGGGCTGCTACATTTTTGTGTGGGGTCCTATTCTTTGGTAAATTCATAGGTATAACTCCTATGAATATACGGAAATTCCTCCAACATTGATTTTTGGGAAGAAAGATCAACTGCAAGATAATGATGAATGAATAATCGATTCAGCAAGAAGAAAAAATAGATAATTTTCTCAGTCATATTTAATATCGATCCAAATGAAGCCAGACGTCGTCAAGGGGTTCCGAATAGATTGGGGACCGACATTTAATATAATTGATATATAATGTAGAAACATACCAGATAAAGGAGTCGTTAAAATTCCACCATTTGAGAAGATTCCTTTCTGTCGAACATTTTTAAATGCTTTATTATTCTCTGATTCAGTCTCAACTGAATTTATGGTATTCTTGGGTGGGGAGGTGTTAAACAAAATTTTCTGTACAATCTCGAAGTCATCCAAAGACAATTTTTGTAAATAATATATAATCGAAATTATGTGTTCATCTGATTTCCTTTATAAAAAATTTGATATTGTACAATTATTTGTTTACAGAATATTGATGCACCTTTTTTAAAATAAAAATATAAATTTTAACAATCATTTATATGATACGAGAAACAAAAATATAATTTCTTTAAAAAATGAAAAAATATCGGTACAAAACATATATATCAATCAAAAATACAAAATCTATGTACTCGTATAAATTTAAAATGAAAAATTGGTTATTTGAACAAGATCGACATATTATTCGTAATTTATTGAATATATAAAGCTCTATTTTTGTATAAATTATCAAATAATAGTACTTATTACTTAATAATATTTTTCATTGAAATTGTAATAGTGTAACAAGTTTCACACTTCGTGAGCTTTTTTTGAGTTTAGTCAAGCAACTGTATATTATCATTTACATTGTAAAAGAGTACATTGAGAAAAAGTAATTGAATCGGGAAATTTCGATGCAGATTCGGATTTTCTGCGGCAAATTGTAGTGAGAATTGATTGGGAAAATATATGCATATATTTGTTGGAAGAAACAGTTGAGTTGATGGTAGAGAAGAGATTCGTTAGGAATACGGACAAAACAGATGATGAAAGTGTTGTGATTTTCTTGGGTTCGTCTTATAAAATAATATTCCCAACAACACTAAACCATTTTTATCAACTCCACTTTATACTACAAGTACTGCACCGTCTTATAATTCGCTTATAAAGCACTTAGACTTCTCAACTGATTAAAATATCTATCGCTCTTTACTAAAACCTGTCGTCACCCGACGAAATACATAATCCTATAGTCTGAACGTCTAGATATTCCATTCGTACCTAGAACTTTTCAGATTCGACGTTGGGAAAATTCTTCGGATCGGGAACGATTCGATCGACCAGCCTTTTTGAGAGCGCTTTCGACGACGAGAATATTCGCGTGGCGGGCGTCTGGCATTATTGAGGTCCGCCGGTCGATCCATGCAGGTTCAAATCCTTTCATGGAATTATGTATATATTAGGCTCAGCGGCGGCGTTTCATTTCGATTTCATATCATTATCCCCTCTCAATTTTTATCTTCTCGATCAAACGATACCTAATTTTTCCCATGTAACGTTAGAGTCTTTCTAGGTGAACGAACCTGATTTTTGCTCTAGGGCTACGTCGAGTCCTGTACACCTCGTCATTCATTTTCTTCACTATCGTATAGGGTCCTTACACATATGGTGTTGACTTGGGAGAAATTCCTTTTTCACAACGGAGGTTGTATATCCACACTCAATCTTCTTATTCTTTGAATCCACCAGTATTTGCTTTGAGATCGTATTCATTCTGTCACTAATTATCTTCAATTTTTTTTTGCAATTTCGTGGATCCTTGTCAAGCTATCGCGTTCGTTTGCATCTCTGTCTCTTCAACACTTGTTGATCCGAACACCAAGTCACAGGGCAAATGGAGATCTCTCCCGAAGATGATACTGGCTGGGGTAAGCTTTGCAGAATCGTGCACAGCTGCTAGGTAGGCCATCAAGAATAGTTGAAGATGTCGATCCCAGTTTTTTGATGCTCTTTTACTACTTTGGCTAGATGTTCTGCCATAGTCCTGTTGAACCTTTCAACCATGTCATCTGACTGTGGGTGGAGGACAGTTCTGGTCTTGCTAATTCCCATCAATTCACAAACTTTCCTGAATGAGTTCCATTCAAAATTTTTTTCTTGATCGGAATGTAGCTTCATCGGAGCTCCGAACCTTGTTAACATGTTGTCCACCAGGGCTCTTGTAACTGTGGATGCTTCCTGATTAGGCTAGGTATAAGCTTCGACCCATTTACTGAAGTAATTCATGGCAACGAGGATGTAATTGTTGCTATCATTCATCATCGGAAACGGTCCAGCCACCGATGGCAATTCGTTCGAACGGGGCACCTACGTTATATTGTTCCATCCCGCCTCTTGATCTTGCTCTGGGACCGTTGCTTGCTTCGCATTTCGGATATCTTCGGCTCCATTTTCTCGATATTGGACCCAGTAAAGCCTTTGCCGTACTTTATCCAAGGTCTTGTTAACTCCTAGATGTCCACCTGATTTATCGCCTTTAATCTCTTCCAAGACATCATCTATTCTCGACATGGGCACAACCAGTTGGGAAATCACTTTCTTGCCATCGGCTGGTTCCCAAGTTCTTCAAATCAAGGAATCCCATTATGCCCACAGTACTTTGAACGTTGGTGATCGATCGGAGATGCCTGCCAGGTGGGTCTATCTGCTCCACATTCCATTTTGAAAATTCTACAACATTTGAATCACTCTCCTGGTGTCGACTCATATTTTTGCTGTGGGACCAGGTCTTCTGGATAAGGCATATGCGTTATGTAATTGTCCTGGTTGATGTTTTATTTTGAAGTGATACTGGTTTAATTTCTCAATCCACCTTGCTACTTGTCCTTCAGGAGTCATGTTTGGGAACAACCAAAGATGGATTGATTCGGGATGCCCGTCAGAGACTGAGATCATTTTCATTGGAAATGTGAATCGTAATGAACATAATTATTTCCCTGGGTTCATACAGTGATTCCTAGAAAGAAATCGGAGAAAACGGAAATTTTCGGGATTCTGTTGTTATTGATGATGATAATGAAATCATTCGAGTAGATGTTTCTAAATTAGGTTTGAAATTCATAATCTGAAGAGAAAGAAATGCTTCTTGAATTAATAGACGATGAGTATTCTGAAATTTTTGCGAGTAATATTTATGAGCTAGGCAAAACAAATATTTGTGAACTAACTTTAGACACAGGAGATGCCACTCCAATTCATCAGTCCCCAAATCGCGTGTCACAAAAAGAAAGAGAAATAAATAGCCAAATAGAAGAGATGTTGAAGGCAAATATAATAAGGAAGTCCTATAGCCCATGAGCTTCACCTGTGGTGCTAGTACGAAAAAAGGATGAAACTTGGCGATTTGTGTGGATTACAGAAAAATAGATGCGGTTATAAAAAAGGATTGTTTTCCTTTGCCGGTAATAGATAACCTTTTAGCTGCGTTAAAAGGCTCTAACTGTTTTACCTCTCTGGATTCATTTTTGGGTTACTGGCAAATGTATAGCTAAGAGGGACAAACATAAAACGGCATTCACTGTAGGTTCCGGCGCCGGAACTCTAGTACCATACCACCAAAAAAGAGTTAGCTGCTCTTGTGTATGAGGTTACATACTTCAGACAATTCCTTTGGGGAAGAAAATTTCGAATACTCGTCGACCATCATGTGCTGTGTTATTTACATAAAAACAAAGATGCCTCCGGAAGGCTAGCTAGGTGGGCTATACGGTTGCAAGACTATGATTACGAAATTGTACATAAAAGTGGGAAAAAGCATTCTGATGCGGATTGCTTGTCTCGAAATCCTGTTTCAGACCCCACAGAAAACGATATCGACGCACCTGAAATTCCCTTTTTTCAAATTGATCTTCAAGACATTGCACAATTTCAAAAAAAAGACGATGACCTGAATGAACTCATTAACGCAATTACAAATCCTGCGGAATCATAGGAGTTTTGTATATGAAAATGACATACTTTATAAAAAGCATTTCGGACCAGCTGGATCAGCAAAACTATTAGTTATTCCAGAAAATCTAAAACAGTAAATTATTTTGAGTTTTCATGATGACCCGTTGAGCGGAAGTCATTTAGGGATCGCAAAAACTTTTGGGAAAATAAAAAATCGATATTTTTGGCCGAACATGTATAAAGAAGTCGAACAATACGTCAAAACTTCATTGACAGCACAAAAAATGTGCCTAAATCACAACCCGGTCTATTACAACCCATAAAAGTGGGTCAGAACTTTCAAAAAATAAGAACCAAGTCTATCCCCATTGAGAATTCCTTCGAAATAATGAGGTCAAATAACCATCAATGATTCCTCATCAAACATCAACCCCCTCCCCCCACAGACTGAAATCTCGTTTCTTGCATCCGATGAGGGTTCACGTCAGACCAATAGTAACAATTATGTTTGTTTATTATACCGTTGTCATGGAAACGGCTTTCATCACTCCATAATATTTTGTTCAGAAACTGATCATCATCATGAATACAGGTGGACAACCATGCAATGAAGTTAAATCTTCTATCAGCATCTCCTAAATATGGGAATAGTTTATAGTATCAAAAATAAAACAGAGATCATTACCTGGTTGTGGTCCTTGAACCAGATGTATTGTGTATGGATGGAATTTGCTTCTAAACAAAAAACGTATTGACGATTTCGAAACATCCATTTCGTGCCAAAGATGTGGCTAAGCTAGCGAATGTTTTGTCTGGCGGTAATTTTCTGTCAGGATACCGATTAGTGTATATTCTCACTGCTTCTTTTTAATTCATTCTTGCTTCGCCATGAATAGGTAATATTGCTGGACCAATTAGAAGGGGTCCAAAGACCTCGTCAAATATATAATGACCGTCAGGATCCTTTTATTAGACTTGCTATGTATTTGTTTGAAGTGTTGAATCCTTTTTCACAACAAAAACGGGCAAATGACCTAGATGTAACTACAAAGGTGAATAGTTATAAAATTTGAAATATAATTAATGCTTATTGTTATAGTTGTTTTGGATTTCAGGTATTAATTACTCTGAGATTTTATGCAATTGGATCCTACTAAAGTAATGGGGTTGAGTTGAAAAAGAGCAACTGCTGACACTCCGCATTTTCATGAATGAATAAAGTCGATTTATTATTATTATAATGTGGCTACAGATACATTTTTTTATGTGTCACAATCTTCCATAAGTCGGTCTATAAATGCAGTCTTAACTGCTTTGAATACTCTTGAAGTTTTCAATAGATTTGTTAAGTTTCCCTCAACTTTACGAGAACTGAATGATATTAGAAGAAAGTTTCATGAAAAGTATAACTTTCCCTGGTTTAGGTATTGGGATCATTGATTGCAGCCATGTTGCAATAGTAACCCCTCCCAGGTAGCCTATACATTCAATTTTATTCATATGTAGGTTTTATTGCTCAACATTATATTTTTTGAAATGAACATTGTCCCGAATATTTATATATTACCAGAAAAGATTATCATTCTATTTATGTGCAGCTGGTGAGTGGATTCCTTGCGGTACTATCAATTTCTTTTTTCTTTATTGAAATTTTTCAGATATGTGATGAAAAACTGAAAATTATAAACGTAAATGCTTCATTTCCTTGAAAGTACCTATGATAGCTTCATTTGGAATTCTTCAGCTGCTTGTAGAGTAATACCCAATCTATATAGGGCAGGACAGGAAGGTTATCACTTATTTGGCGACACAGTTTATCCCTTGAGACTATGGCTTATGGTACCAATTGAGGGAAACCCACCCTAGGGCACACCAGAATTTATTTACAACCACTAGTTTAAATCAATACGAATTGAAAGGTGTAATAAAAAAAATATTTTCTCCAAATGAGAAAATAAAATGGATTCCTCCTTTGTTTCTATATTTCGTTTTATTTTTCTGTTTGTTGTTTCTTTGTAATTCTGAAAAAAAAATTATTCAATGAAATATGTAATCAATATAAAGTTCATAATCAGTCTCATACCAGTTTGAAACTGTTTGACTGTTCATGATATTCCTTTAGAGAAACTTAGTAATAATTTAAACATACCCTGTTATTATTTAATAATTGTTATTGAAAGAAAAATGTAATATTATTACCTAAAAATAATATTTAGGAAAAGGGTATATATACATTTTATACTCATGCAGCTTTGAATGAATTACGAATAAATAAAAATAAATAAAATGGAATCTTAAAAAAAAGATTCAGATTTTTGCTAAAGGTAAATGCATGTGTAGTTTTACACAATTTGTGCATCGATCATAATATTCCTGATGTACCTGAGGTTGACTTACCAGAGCACTCATATTTTTGGTCAGTACCTTGTTGAACCCCCAAATTATATGGACTTAGTTGCAGGAAGAATAAATCCAGATTCAGTAGCAGGTCGTAGGTTGAGAAATAGATAAGGAATTTGAATTAAAATGTATACTCTTATAGATAAATATTCACAAGATACATAAGTCTTTATACTTACCTTTTTCATCACCCTGTATAACCCACTTTTTAAAAATGTAACCAAGATTTGATTTAGAATTGTGAAAGAAATATTTCATTAAGAACATATTTTTTGATAAGTAACATGAAAACTACACCTACTTCCCTAGACTATTATAATATAGGACAGGGCACAAATCACTATGAAAATAGCTTTCAGCCAATTTTGATATTTTGAAATATTGTTTGGTTCAAAACCCTACCAAATCTTGGCAAGTTATGAGAGGATCGTTTAATTAGGAGAGCCGCTAGAGGGCGACAAAGTTGACTAATTCAAAATGCATCGCTTGGTATTTTCCATAGGAAAATCATAATTTATTTGAATGCTCACATTTTCATGTGAAAATATTATCAAATCAAAGGTCATTATATTCAAAAGTGTAGAGGGTGCACCAAAACTCAATAATTTAAATAATTGTACAAGCAGTGAATTTGGTGAAATAATAAAAAGGTTCAGAATCAAAACACTCAAATCAATATTATGAGAGGATCATATGATTAGGAGAGCCGCTAGAGGGCGACAAAGTTGACTAATTCAAAATGCATTGTTTGGTATTTTCCATAGGAAAATGATAATTTATTTGAATGCTCACATCTTCATGTGAATATATAATCAAATCAAAGGTCAATATTCAAAAGTGTAGACGTCGCACCAACACTCAATAATTTGAATGATTACAAGCAGTGAATTGGGTGAAATAATAAAAAGGTTCGGAATCGAAACACTCAAATCGATAATATGACCCAAGAATTGCAATAAAATGAATGAAAACACAACAGACTGGTCAGTCGTTTACAGAGTTTCCGAGGTATACGATGATTAGAAAATTGGAAAGTTCCTCGTGGAGAAATGTGAAACTGCCCACTCTGGAAATATAAGCATTTCTTACTAGAGAATATTTGAAAGGGATCAGAAGTGGAATAATACACTCGTATGCCTAAGCATGAGTTACAAAAAAAGTTATATCTATTATTATACAGGGTTCTCAACATCGAAAAAAATATTTTAAAATAGAGAAGCCAATAATTTGAAAACCTGTACTTCTCTCTGTAAAGGAGGCTTAACTATCGAGTTTATTTTGATTAAGATGAAGAAAATTGTTTTCTTATTCGGGTATATGAAATGGAGTCTATAACTTAAACTCTGGGGCATCGGCTCGTGCCTATTCGCAGCATCAAATATACACTGCAGTAATAAATGTGTTGAAGGATACTTCATGCCCTCTTCATTTCTAGTAGGTATATCCCAGGAACTATAAAGTCAAACCTTTTTTATTATTTCCCCCACTTCACTGCTTGTAGTTATTCAAATTATTGAGTTTTGGTGCTCCCTGTACATTTTTTACTATAATGACCTTCAATTTTATAATAATTTCACATAAAAATGTATATCAATCAGATAAATTATGATTTTTCCATGGAAAATATAAAAAAATGCATTTTGAGTTATTCAACTTTGTCGCCCTCTAGCTGCTCTCCTAATCATCATCACCAAAGAGATCATCACTAAGTCGCTGCAACTTATCGTACCATCAAATATTCATGCAACTCGAAAAACTTTCAAGAATACATGCAATTTTCTGAAGTTGCAGCGACAAATTGCATCGTCTGAACAGGGTGCAAGCCATTCCAGATACTTGTCAACATCTTGTCAAATTACGAAATGAACCAATACGGTGGCATCTGCCCCCCCCAAAAACCTTTGTTTGTTTTTTTCAAAAGAGTGTGATTTCCGTGGTAAAACTGCATGGTGTTAATATAATTTTTTGCGCTTTGACTTGAAGGAAAAGCAAAAAATCACTTCCTCAAAACTTGCTTCTCTTCACAAAAATGATCATGTTTTCCAATATCAGTACCAAAGGTTTGATTCAATTGTCATGTGAATGTGTGTGACATCGAAATGTCAATTTATTGAAAGCAGATCAGCTCAAAATTAACTTTTCGATATTGTTTGATGTATCTAGTTGGAAAGTTCTATAATTTATCCATATATGAACACTGATGAGCTCAAGGGATAATTTTCTCCGATCGAAACAAGCTTATCTGGGCTTGAGAATGGAATGTTATCCCGACGAATGTATTTTTTAAACTTATATTTGTGTAGAAAAACCCCATGATATCTGTTTGATTCTTTCGAGTGATTGCTAAACAAATTGAGCAATAAAAAAGAATTTCTATGCGGTTCAGCGCCCGTTGGCCATATTGGCAGGGGAGTAGCTGTTTTAGATACTCTTTCTTCCTTTTTGTAAATGATTTGAACGTCTTATGAATGATTCACACATATTAACAGAGTTTGCTAAATATTAGATGATACTTCTTTTACATAAGTTTCATATTGTTTTTGCTTGGACTTGGAGAATTGAAAGCCGAAAATCACTTCCTCAAAATTATATTTAGCCTAATAATAAATCACTTCACACTTATTCATTTTTTATCACATATTGTAAAAGCCAGGTATACAGTTTGTTTTCAGTATACAAATAATAAAAATGAAAAGAATAATATTATTCCTTGTATCAAACATACATTATTGAAGTACTGCACTGAAATGAAAATTTCGTATCATAATTAGGAGTGGGGTAGTATTCTCATCAATCACAGCTTTCTCAACAGCCTCCGAATGGCAGCGATGCCCGATTTGACAGCTTCCATGCGGCGCTAGTGTAATTGGAGGCCAAACCACAGAAAACTCTGTCACAAACTTAAATGATAATAAAGCGTGAATAATATTTTTTTCGTTATTCTGTTGGATTTGAAAAAAATGATGTAAAAAGATAATCGTTGAACCGACAAAGCATTGAGAAATAATGAAAAAATCAAAAAGTAATGACAAATCAATATTTGAAATGACCCCCTTTCTAACCAATGCCATATGAGTTTTTCAAGGTACTTTCCATTTATTTCACTTCTACAGGCGCAGACTGGAAGTTTCAAAGGGCCGCGTGCTTTGCGCTTTTGAGTGATTTTTCAGAGACCAGGCTATGTTGAAAGAGATGTACAATGGTAAACCCCCATCATTCCTCAAAAAATATATGAACACTAACCTTCAAAACTGAATACTGTTGATAAACTCCGTAAATCACCATTAATTACAGAATACTTCGATAGAAATGCCTGAAAATGGTTCAGATCATCATAAGTACATGTTCAAAGTACTGGAATGAGGACAAAGTCCTGGGAGAGAAAAAAACACTCCTTGAAAAAGCTTCATAAGTACTATATGGAAGACTATATTTTGTGCTCTTATAAACTCTCCCGGCTTTTTCGAAAGTTTAGAAAATTCCTAGTGTACTTATACTCTAACAAAAAAATCTAGTTAAAGGATTCATTAGGTATATGAGACTCGTATCAAAGCGTACAATTAAATATGTCTGATATGAAATTAAATAACAATGCAAAAAGGCGGACTTTAAGGTCCAATGTAACCAATCGGGTTTGATGGAATAAATTGCTTTCAAAAGCTACGATTTTATTAACCAAGAGATATTTACAATAAAAATCAAGTGTAAGGTACTCGGAAAATTCGTACCTGGTCGTAATTTGATGTAGTAGAGTACTAAATTAATAGTTACCAGTTCACACTGTGGGATTAAAGCAGTGGTGGGTGTTCGTGTTTCTCGATCATTAAATTGCCTCTACTTTCAATTTTTTTATGTATCAATCTAAAAAATACGTTTTTTATTCAGATTCAGCATGCCTAAAATATCCATGTGAAAACTTCCATCGAAAGAAAGCATCGAGGGGGAGATATTTTTAAGCCCGGCCTGAAATGTTTTAGTTTCATTTGTTTACTACTCTTCTACACAAATATCCAGGTATGAATATTTCATGTACTCTACACGATACTTCGCGTAGCTATCCATATCAAACAGATTTTTTTAGATTCTCTATGTACCAACAAAAGTTAAATTTCATATCAGAGCTTCAACGTTGCAGAGAGCAATGTCGAACAGATCGGAACAAATTCAATCTATTCGTGGAATTGGTAATGACCAATTGATTGAAATTCCTTTTGAACGGAAGAATTCATCGTCCGACAAAGTTCACATGAGATGACATAAATTTTTTACTTTTGATGACCACATTTTTCGTGTGAAGTCACTCGTAGAAGGTGCTTTCAACTCTTTTCTAAAAGAGAAGAGGAGGTGTTCTGATATCTTGTTGGATATGTCTTTCAATTTCCTCTCGTACACCAGTTGATTTCTGAAAATGGAACTATCAAATCCCAGTTATTTGCAGATTTGATCTGAATTTGATGACACTGGTTTGCAACAAAATCCTCCTTTAAATTAAAATATGATGAATAGGAGTTAAACATCAAACAATCATATTTGCTTTCCTTTATTTTGTTATCACGTTTATATTTTTTCAAATTTTTTCTTAAATATTAATATTATGTATATTTGTCCCATTGTTTTTCATTTGAAGATGTTTTATTCAATTCAATTCATATCATAATTCCATCCACATTAACGGTTTCTAATAATAGAAAGAGGGAGAACAATATCGCCTGACTTACCACTAATGTTTGCGACACAGCAGTTGTCGCTGTGATTTCAAAGCGTACAGTATGTTGAAACGTTCTATAGTGAATTATATTAATAAATATTGGTTTTTTCAACTATAGGGTAAAATAAAATCATATGATTAGAAAATTATTCTCATTTTGAAAACAAATATCATTTTCAGGTTATAAAATATGTCCCTTAAAAGTCATTTTTCAGACTCACTCAGAATTATTCCCCGAAAATCTTGGCGTTGTATCAAAAAAAGGAATATACATAGTAAATATCAAGAAAAAGTATTCACATTCATCTGATGGTTTCTGATGATTTTTGACAGATTTTGTATGACTTAACTTTGAGGCACAATAGGAGTTTTATTCAAAAATTCCATGAGAAAAATATGTGTTTCGTTATTTACCATATTATATTTCTATTCAGAAATATAAAAATTTCAATAAAACATGCATAACATCTAAAGGAGAGAAAATAATCATTTCTTTGCAGACCAGTGTAATCTTCAACGAGACCATTGATATCAGAATGTCAACATACTCAAATCATAATCATAGTCAATATATGAAGGTCAGGTAAACTTTTCATGAAATGGCATTATGCTTAGTGATTCTTGGGAAAAAATATTTGTTTTCAGTTTTTTTGGGGAAATCTTTCGATTTTCTATCTGAAGCTATTCCTTGTTTAGATATATTTAAACAAAAAACGTAACTGATATTCACTCGGGAACGGCTGATTCAATGGGGAAGATGACCCAAAGCTTTTAGTAGGTGGCAGCACGACTGCATGTGCCTAACGAGTGATTTTGCAGGTTATGTTTCATTTTTATTTTAATGAATATTTTCAAAAGATACTTAAGAATCATAAGGATGTTTTCTCCAACCGATAGATATGGATGTTTGTCTGTACCAGAACTGAAAAGTTTGTTGAGGGAACGTGGTGGATCCCTCAAAGGAAAAAAAGAGATCTGAGTGAAAGGTAAAAAATTCAAAATGATTACAGAGGTGTTTCGTTAAAAATCATCATAATAACCATCTACTAGCCCTACTACGTTTTTTTGTAAATGACTGGAGCATAATCTAGAATGTTCAGAAGCCTGAGAGCTCTTTCTTTTCAGGGCTACTTCCCACTGCTTTTTCAGTTTTGTTTCTTTTGGAAATAAATGCATACCTACATTTTTACATCCGAATGCACTACATAAGACCATTTTATGTCGATTTCAAATCTTTATATTCTTAATTATTGCAAAGAAGGAACGTTTAATGTTTTGAATTGTTGTCATTTGACTTGAGAGGCTGTCAAAGGTACATGCAGTGGTGGTGCTCCTAGTGGTAGAGTTTTGCAGCCGTCATCCCCATTCAGGAAATTAATCAGTGTAGGATTGAATTGAAGGATCTTTCCAACAAGGTGTCACAGCAGTTCCCCTCTTAGTTGAAAAACAGCTGATACGTCTTCCAAAATGTATTAATTTGGTCATTTCGTGTGAACCTTCCGTTCGAAAGTTAAGAGGGGAAGTAGAATTTTTAAGACCGCCCTACGAAACAGAAGTGGCGATTTTGTAACCTTTCTCAGGTGAAATTCTCAGATATAATTGAATTGGTATGACAGCATTGCATATATTTTACTGAATTTTTCTTATGTTATAGTGCCAGAAGCAAAAAAACCTGTTGCGCTGACTTATACCTGAAAAATCGAAAGCCAAAATTGTAGATATCTCGCTTCTTGATTCTCAACAAATTTAAACGGAAAAACCACATCGAGAGATGGCCAACAGAGGCGCACTTCATAAATATGGTATCGTCATCTTCCTATGAATTCAGAACCTTCATCAACATTATCAAAGAAAACGTACACAATTTTTTCAAATTCTATCAGGCGTGAAAAGATATTTTTTATACCCATATGTGACTAAAAAATAGTGACCTTGGCTGAAGAGTCATATTTAGATAAAGAGGTTGTCGAAAACATATACAAATTTTCGTATTTATGCCTCTTCAAAGCACCTATGTAAAGGGTCGTATTAAGTGTTCAAAACCACATTAATAATGTATACATTTTTCAACACTAGTAGAAAAGATCATTCTATAAAAATAAGGAATCATTAAGCCGCTTTTGCTATTTTATGAAGATAGATATTAGATTCTGCGCTAACACCACACATAATGCAAAAAACTTCATCATAAAACAAAACAAACGTGAAAAGGAACAAACAAACGAGAAATGGGACAAAAGAACAAAACTGAGTATAAAATTTTTAATAATAATTTTACTTCATCGTAAAACCGACTACGGGTAGAAAAATTGAACTCACCAGGAATAGTATCAATACAAACGTGAAAAATAAAAAGAACCAAGAAAACACGAGAAATGGAACAAAAGAAAAAACTGGATAAAAAATTTTGAATATTGATACAAGCAATATCGGATTTTCCAAACACATTCAAATTTGAAACAATTCAAAACGAAATGACAAGCGGCCTTTCTAAAAAGATTTTGTGTGCTCCCCTTATCATTTTATTGGTGAACGAAAGATTCCGCCGGAGTTCGGCCAAAAAGTGTGTCGGTGTCGAAGTTCCCTCGTGAGCTGCGCCTGATTGACCTACCATCCAAAAAATGGAGCTCTCACTTTGATTTCTCAGATCGAGAGGATTTGACTAAACGAAAGCATATCGATTAACGCATTAGGGTTTTCATGCATCTTGTAATAATGTACCTTAGCGAATTTTTAGTAATGTGGAAAATATACCTGTCCACATAATAACTATTTCATCAAAACGAATTAAGTTTTTCACGGGTTGGTGGGAAAATTATTTGGCTATACATATTCTATTTTGATACAGCATATGATTATTATTTCCTTAATAGGAATAGTAGATTCAGTACCTTTTCTCGAAATTTTCCAGTCGTCTGAAATTAACTGAATCTAATTGGCAATTTCAAAAAGTACTGGTGCATAACGCGAAAACCCCAATCAACTATATGAAATGATAGAATTTGTTCCATATTTTCGACCATATTATTGAAATAATAAGTACAGCTTATCCAATCCATCTTGGCACAAACCCAGATACTTTTTCCAATTGCACACTGGTAGTGTAGACCATGACGAAAGAAAAAACACCTTCTAAGAATGAATTTCAACACAGAGAACCCATATAAAAGATGTTTGTTATTCAGTATACTTCACAGAGATTGCTGGGCATATACGTTATCAGTTGTGTGCCAAGATGGGTTGGATAAGCTGTACATTAACAAGATTTAAATGATATGAGAGCCAGATTCAAACCGTCTCAGTATATTCACTGTTTCATATTGCTGAAAAATCCAAATATTTCAAAATGTTATTAAAGATATGGAAATTATAACAGGTTAAAAATTCAGATAATAACATATTAACTAGATAAAATGAATCAATCGCTTTTATTTTTGCTTTTCTTCGTGAAAAAAATCAATTTACGCTTTTTCTTTTTAATGTCATTTTCATCGACGTTGGATGAATCTGTAGAACAAACGTCATCTTCGACGGACCCTGAAGGTTGCTCTATAATTGTCAATTGTCTAATGGCGCTTGATTTAACTTTATTCACATCTAAACTAGTATCAGACAAGGAACTTTTCGGTTTCAGCTCTGCTGCAGATGTATGAATATCTTGAGATACAGATCGGACCATCGATGTAGATTTTGAAGAAGGATTTACCGATATATTGGACTGGCTGATACTCTTCGGGTGGTGACCTAGCCTATTTGTTATATGCCTTGGGTGTACCTGAGTTGAAGTGCAGTCATCATATCTAGAACGAAACATGTGAAGAGTTTTTGTTTTTTATTTTTGTTTAGAGGTGTTCAGTTTATTTTGGTACTATACTAATCATTAAAATACTACTCTTTCGTAATTTGTAATTTTATTCGCAATAATTTGAAAATGTGCTTATTTCTAACACACTTTCAGGTTGGAAAGTGACCAGCTGTTCACTCAAAAGAGGTCGGGAAAGGACCTATTACTATTCTTCAATTTGATACATCAATCTGCTCAACGGAAGTATTCGAGTGTCCGCTAATGTGTACAAACAAATTTAGTTACCGTTTTTCCCTTGAAAATTTCCAACCTCCTTAATAACTACGACCACACACCAGTTTCCATGAATAACTGGCTTATCAACCGCTTTGTCTCTCGCGCTCCAGGCCAGTTCATTTGTATTGTGCTCATTCAAAGCAATCCACGCGGAACATAATTCAGATTTATGAAATATAAATGCATGTGAAACTCATTCATTAATACCAGGGTGAAAGTAAATATACAATAATGACATTTGGTGATGTTCGTCTATTTCCAATGCTTAATTGAAAGACAAAATTGCAAATATTTATTTCTAGTTATTTTATATTATTCTTGTGAACCTTGGCAACAGTTAGTTCCATTTCCATCCGACAGGACGGTAGCTGGTACAGCAATCTGATAGGTGTTCCAGGTAGGTGTATAGTAATAACTTCGTTTTTAGGTCGACCGATTGGATTTAAGATACTAGAGGTGTGGTGAAAATCAATTTTTCAAAAAGTTCTTGGCAAATTGTGATTGTTTATGAAAAACGTGATTTTTTGCAACATCATCAAACGTATAATGATGACGAAAAAATAATTCTACTGGTACTTTGTCGAAGAGAATGAGTTGTTCCTATGAAGTAATTCGATGAAGACCAAAAATGATGTTTTGAATGAAGTACTGTCATTTTTACAACAATAAGTAGATTATCTTTGGTGCTTCTGGTAGTAGAATTATAATTTTAGTTGTATTGAAAGAAACTTCTGAGAGTTGAAAATGAGGAAATCTTACTGGCTGTGCCTTCTAAGCCAAACTACAGCGCCAAGGTGGTCGTTATGGAAGATTCCAGAATGTCTCCCAATAGTGTGAAAATTATTCAAGCGCAGATTTTCTCACCTGGTAGCTTGAAATTTCATAGATAAATCCCTGGTGAACTGTAACGATCAAACAATTCCTATGAATATAATTAACAGCGAGCAAAAACAGGGAAACACAGGGAAGACAAGTTATCGGTACCTGCGAACCCGTTGTTAAGATTGCTAGAATAGAAGAGGAAACCTTCCGGCAGCAATCTCGACAGCCCTCAAAAAAACTTGTGGACTACTTCAAAAGAACGTGGAGCCATCTCTCCACAAAACAAAGTACGGCTGGTAGATTTATAGAAGAAGAAATTGACATGTTCCTGAAATCAAAGATCATGGGTCGAACATATTTCGTACAGCATCCACCAAGGCAAAACAAGAGGAAGCTTTATCCATCTTGAAGGACAAGCTGAAAGAGGTGTCATGGGAGAGTCAAGTAGCCTTCAGTCATTACTAATCCAATTGGTGAAAAAATATGGATCAAAATGAAAGGCTCAATTATGTCAACTCCTACCCAGAATAAACGACTTCTTGAACATGGTTCTCGTAGCAATTCACCCTGAAGACTGCCAACGGCGGTGAACTTTTCCCGATTATTTAATGCACCGGCGACTTTTGAGCGTTCAATGGAACTGGTACTTGGATTCACTTTGACAACATGCCTCTTTAATCTCGATTACATCATAGTGAAGGGCAAGAGTTATGACGACGTCAAACCTGCGAGGTTTGCCAGGAAGGGGAAGAGTCATAAATCTTGATAGCCTTTCGAGAAGACCATGTTTGAAGTTGTAAATTCTGTCAGCGTCAAGAGAAGAACAAATACCAGAAGTTTTCAGTAGGCTTGACCAGCACACAAGCAAAAGAATCGAGGAATCAACTGATCATGGTGTTTTACACGCCCTTACGAGTCCCAAAAAGACACTACCCAGCTAACAAGAGAAGGCATCGTTGCCGTTTGAAAGGAAGACCCGGTACGGCAAATCATATGGGAATGGATTGACAAAAGAGTAGAGAATTGCGAGAAATTTCCAACCATAACCAATCTGTGAAATTTTACTGGCTCTAATGAGATTCGATATTCATTCGTCATGACTTGATAACTCGAAGATGAGAACGCCCTGACTGAAGCCCGGTTACTGAAACAATTGCACGATGGTCGTGCCGGAGGACATCTTGAAATCAACCGAACTTTGGCAAGGGTGCGTGAGAGGTACTATTGGATCAATTGTCATCAAGATCTGAGGGAGTGTCGCAAACGCTGTGACCTATGCTCTTCGAGATAGACACAAGACACAAAATAAAGTTGAAACAGTATCTCAGTGTTTTGTCCCTCTGAGAGAATTGTTGAAGACATTCTAGGACCATTTCCTCTGAATACATATGGGAATGAGCATGTGATGGATTATTTCTTTTTTTCATATGCAGATTCACAGGAAAGGAAAGACATGTAATGATCAACGAACACCGCGTGAATCAAGGGACAGGAGATATGAATTAACATTCACTTTGAATTTTTGAAGTTTGTAAGCCTCAGAAAAACCTCTCTCGGCAAGGAGTTCCAAAGCTCTGATGTTCTATTAAAAAAAGATCCCTGAGCAAGAGAGGTTCGACAGGTCTCCAAATTCATAACAAAGGGGTGGGAATTCTGTACTCGTCGAGTCATCCGTGTAGATATTGCCAAAGGTGGAACGATTGATAACAATCAAGAAGAGCACCAACCGTGAAAATATCTATAGAAGAGAAACAAGTCTCCGACCCTTCTACGATGCTCCAATGAAGTGAGCCTGTCAGCGAAGAATCACCAACAAGAAGGATTGTCTTTCTCTAAATAGAATCGAGAAGCTTCAATGAATGTTTTGGTGCCGAACTCCAAACAAGAGAACTATAATTCAAGACAGGTCGTATCTGAGCCTTGTAGATCATTAGAAGCTGATGAGAAGTGAAGTATTTCTTCGCACCAAATAGAAATCCAAGTTTCTGGGAAGCAACTTTAGCGATCGATCTGACATGGCTTTCCCATGAGAGATTATTACTGATCGTGATTCCTAGCATCGAGATACTTGTCTTTGTAGGAGAAGTTACTCCAAATGTCCCGAAGTAGTAGCCTCACTCAACCAACAGGCTAGAACACTAGTGGAAGCTCTCCTACAGAATCGCCAGGCATGGAGTATAACTACAATCAAGTAAGAGTCGCAATTTCGAATCGTATATCTGGAAAAAGATTATGACTTCTGGGAATTAGGAAAACCAGAACCACGACCATTCACCCGCAGTCCGATGGAATAGTCGAAAAGCATAACCAAACCATTACCAACTATATCTCGATGTTTGTCTCAGAAAATCAACCAGACTGGGACGAATTGCTGCCTCTCTTTCTGTTGGCGTATCGAAGTTTCCAACACTAAGCGACAGGCTACACGCCATCTATGTTCCTAACTGGTAGGGGAAAGCTTTCAAAAAGGCGACGCGGTGTGGCTTTAGCAATCCCAACGTAGGAACGTATGCCCCAAACTGCAGAAACCATAGCAAAGGCCGTACTTGGTTACAAAAAAGATCAACGACCCTGTATACAGTTTCTGGGAAGGCCACGTACCGTTTCTTATAAATCGTGGCCATATCGCGAATATTCCAACAAACACGAAACTAATATAAATAAAAGTATCAGCGGATTCGAGAAGGCAGTCTTGAAAACAGTTCCGAATGCGGAAACAGTTCTCAAGCGAAAGATGAGCGACAGTGTTGCCAGGCGAATTTTGGAGAAATTGTTTTGTATTTGTGTTATTCTAGTTTGCGAAATATCTTGTACTGTTATCATTTAGTGTTTAGTGGTGAATGAATTCGTTTTGTTGTCATATGAGTGTCTTTTATTGCCGAATCCGCAGGAAGGACGTATTAAGTTTTTCGAGTAGATTACGAATATGCAATGTTCTGAGGAATTAATTTTGATTTAACCGAGTGATAAGATTCTTTTTTTTTTTGATAAATCATTTGTCGTTAATGAACATATTTTTGTGATCATGCCCATGAAATTGTCAACTCAGCCAGTTCAAAAGTGTTACAAGGCTCTTCAAAATCACATGTAATGTTTGTACTAATTGAAACGCAGAAAAGTAAACAATCGTTTATTTCTAATCAAATCCGACTGAGGACCTTTGTGTGCACACCGCATGCCGTCGCAGGTGCGCAAAAACTGCGACAGCTAGAGATGGACGATATCCAGAGATGGGGCATTTGAATACCATACATTACACCACCTCGCCCTCAAAGTTGAAATACTTTCAAAATCTAAATCTATCAGGAAATTTCCTGTTTCGTATTGGGCGATCAAACCTAGAGTTAGAGTCCGACTGTAGCTTTGTTGGATTTTGAGTATTTGGAGAGACACAACTGGACTTTGAGGGAGACGGTTCAAATTGAACAATATCCTCAACTCCCGAAACGTTCTCCTCCGACTGTAGGTTTGCCTCCCTTGAGCTATTCGCTTTATCATGGGAATTGATGTCTGTGTTGTCTTCCTCATCACTGAAAAATTCCGTACTACTTGTGACACTTGTGTCAACGTCTGTCTTAGCCGCTGCGGATTTAGATCTTGATTCATACAAGCTGTGAGAATCATCTTCAATATTGTCACAAAAAATTATTTTCATTTGGTTGCTATGCCTTTTCCACGTTTGTGGACAATCTAGAGGTTTGACCACAAAAACATTTCTTCCCAAAATGCGAATTACTTTTGCTTTACACCAAGTAGCCTTGACATTTCTGTAATCTTTAACCAACACTATCTGTCCCTGTAAGAACTCTACTCTCCTTCTCCCTTTATCATATTTCTTGTTTTTGAACTGAGCCTTATGCAAATTTGATCTTATCTTTCTTAAATCTACAAACTCCTGGCCCCTATTCTGTAAACTTGGTGGTTTGATCAAATCGAGTCGAGTTCTTAGAGATCTACCTAAAAAGATTTTTGCTGGAGTTTCTCCCGATGAACAATGTATTGTATTCCTATAGGTAAGAAGAAATTTTGATAAAGACAATTTTAAATTATTATGATCCAATTCTTTCAAGAGAAATTTTTTTACATTTTTTACAGTATTTTCCGCGGCTCCATTACAATGTGGTGAGAATGGATGAATTTTTAAGTGTTTAATTCCATTAATTTGAGTGAAATGTTCAAATTCTTTTGAAGTCAACTGCGGGCCATTTTCGCTGACTAAAGTTACCGGTAAACCATATCTGGCAAATACTTCTCTGAGTATGGCAACTGTTGCTGTAGTAGTTGTAGTTGTCATTGGATAAACTTCTATCCACTTAGAAAAAGCGTCAAGTATTATGAAAAAAAAATTATTCTTTCTCGTTTCCAGAAAATCAATGTGTATTCGAGACCAAACCCCATCTGGAATAGACCAACACTGTAGTGCAACTCTGGGTGGATTAGACTGCATTCTCTGGCATTGGACACAATTTTTACTTATTTTCTCGATGTCTCCATTCAGAGCTGGCCACCAAATATGTGACCTAGCCAAGAGTTTCATTTTAATTATTCCGAAATGTGCACTGTGTACTTCTTCAAGCACCCTACCCTGTAATTTTGTAGGAATAATAACCCTCTGTCCCCACATCAAAATATCGTCATCAATGCCTAATTCATTCCTCCTAATATAGTACGGTCTCAATTCGGATTCTATATTCTGTGGCCATTCTGTCATTAAATAATGTTTCACTTTCACCAGCACAGGGTCTGCCTGTGTTTGTTCACGAACCATTTTGGCATCTAAAGGTATTTCTGAGTTTTCTGTCAAGTGATGCACCGTAACTGATTCTTCGTCTGTATCAAACCCCCCTTCCATATCATCTTGATTCCCCACAGGTAGCCTGCTCAGAAAGTCTGCTATGTTTTTACTCGTATGTACATACTTTATATCGAAATCAAATCCACTTAAAAAATATGCATAACGTTGTAACCTATTAGCTGCCAGTAAAGGTATACCATGTTTCGGGCCAAAAATTGATACAAGGGCTTTATTATCACTGATCAAAGTAAATTTTTTTCCATAAAGATATTGGTAGAAGCGTTTTATACCCCAAACAATGGCAGTAGCTTCTTTGTCTAAAGCGGAATATCCCATTTCAGCTCTGGTTAGTGTGCGACTAGCATAACATATGGGCCTTTCCATGCCATTCTCGAAAGTATGTGATATGACAGCCCCGATGCCATAATTTGAACTGTCTACTGTTAAACTTATCTCTAAATTGGGGTCAAAATGGACTAACACATTATCTGAAGTTAAAATCTTCTTAATTTCCCCAAAAGCCCGACGACAATCATCGTTCCACTGCCAAAGTGAATTTTTTTTCAAGAGTTTGTACAATGGATTCAGAATATTCGAAATATTCCCTATAAACCTATTATAATAATTAATAGATCCTAAAAAAGACTTGAGTTGAGTCACATTGGTAGGTTCAGGGATGTTCTGAATGGCAGTGATTTTTTCAGGACTTTTATGTAACCCGTTCCTATCTATTATAAATCCCAGATATGACACAGATTTAGCAAAAAAACACACTTGTTTTTTTTTAAAGTAAGCCCAGCCTCTTCTAAAATTCCTAAAACTTTACTTAAATTCTCAATATGTTTTTGCTTGGTATGACCCGTGATGAGTATATCATCTAAAAAAATGGCGATTCCGGGCATGTCTACAAATATCTGTTCCATTATGCGCTGGAACTGGGATGGCCCCGAAGATACTCCAAAAGGAAGTCTATTGAATTGGAACAGCCCTTTATGGGTGCTAATAGTTGTATACTTGCGAGAATCTGGGTGAATTACGATTTGCTGATAAGCCTGACTGAGGTCAAGTTTGGAATATTCTTGACCCCCCTTCAATGTGGCAAACAAATCATCAATTCTTGGAAGTGGGTATTTGTCTGCCAGAATATGGGGATTGATTGTTATTTTATAATCACAGCATACCCTAACACCCCCCCCCTTTTTCAACACTGGGACGATGGGTGTTCCCCACTCTGAAAACTCAACCGGAGAAATGATGTAATTTCTTATTAAATTTTCTAACTCTGCTTCTACCTTGCCTTTCAACGAAAATGGCAAAGGACGGGGTTTGTGAAATATTGGTACGGCATTTGCACTAATATTTAGTTTTAGTTGAATTTTTTTTAAATGTGCCCAATGACTCTGAAAATACAGTCGAATACACCCTATATAACTTGCCCACAGTATCGTCTGTGACATAATTCAATTCCTTGAAACCCATATTATAGTTTCTAATGAAGTTTCGCCCAAGTAGAGCCGGCCCTTCTCTGCGCATGACAAAGAAATCTAAATGATTCATTTTATTATTGAATTCAACTTCCAAATTGATTTTGCCTATAGGTTGTATTTTATCACCAGAGAAATCAATCAGAGTAATATTTGCCTGCATCAGTGGTTTATTTTTGAAATATTCTTCGAATATACTGAATGGTAGAACTGAAACCGCTGCCCCTGAATCCAATTCAAATTTGAACCTTTTTCCTTCAATATTGATATCTATATAAAGAGGCACATCATTATCGGAATGTAAACACAAAACTGGTGAAGTTTCGTCCCGTTCCACAAAATTTCCGTTTTTTTCTACAAAATGCTCATCGCTTTCTAAAAAATGTAAAAATCTGTTGGTTTGCTTACATACCGCTCTGAGGTGTCCTTTACCATTGCAACCATTACAAATATAATCCTTATAGGGACACTCATTCGCAAAATGATTTTTTCCACAACGAAAACACTTTGCTCGCGCACTCTCTCCACTGAAACTCGCGCCTTGCCTACGTTGAGATGATGTACCCTGAGATGAACCATAACTAGCTTATCCGCGAGCATATCCGCTTCTTTGGTGAGTCTGGTATTCATTTCTTTGGCCTTGCGAATATGTATCTCGTTCCCGACTGAGACTTCCGTTGTTTTGTGACGTTCCCACTCTTCCCCTCGCAGAGGCCACTCGATAAACATGCACATCTTCATCAAAATGTGCCTCGGTTTTTATCTGTCTTTCTAACTGTACTTCGTTCATGCCTGCTATCGAGGCTTCTTCAATTTCCGCCGTTTCCATAGCCTTTTGAAACGTCACATTCGCGTCCAATCCGAACAGCGAGTTTTTCACTTTGCCCTCATTGTACTTCGCAATAAACATATCTGTTAGTTTGGAATCCAGATTATTTCCGAATTCACATTTACTGGCTAACTTTTTCAATCGTGCACTCCATTCCTGTACTGATTCATCTTGGCTCTTGATTGCCGCAAAATATTTAGACCTTTCAACCCATACCACACAAGTTTTTGCGTAGTAGCTGTCCAAGTTTTTCAATATGTCCTGGTAAGTACATTGCTCGGGGTCACTTGGAATCGACAAATCTGATAACAATACATACGCTTCCTCCGCGAGGCTATACAATAACACTGCCCTTTTTATGTTATCATCCGTGATTCCTTTTGCTATGAAATATTGCCCTAAACGTTTGATGAACACTCGCCAATCACTATTCTTTGGATCGAAAACCAAATTGAGTCCTGTGCCGATCGCGTCGACTTGCTGGTTCGCCATAGTAGTTGCCGTTGGGTTATCTGCAGGCATTTCAAATACTCAACGATACAACACTTTCTGGTAATTATTCCAAACTTTCGTCTGTTTCACTACTTCAAACGTACGATCACGAACTTCACCATCTCACTTTTATCCTCGTCGCCATGTAATGTTTGTACTAATTGAAACGCAGAAAAGTAAACAATCGTTTATTTCTAATCAAATCCGACTGAGGACCTTTGTGTGCACACCGCATGCCGTCGCAGGTGCGCAAAAACTGCGACAGCTAGAGATGGACGATATCCAGAGATGGGGCATTTGAATACCATACATTACAGCGGGACGTGTCACTACGTCGAATTCCCACTATGTCGAATTCCCATTACGCCGAATTCCCACTACGTCGAAAAGCATCCCCACCACTTACGTCACCAAAACACGATCGTTATCGAAGCTGGATCCCATTCGACGTAATGGGAATTCGGCGTAATGGGAATTCGGCGTAATGGGAATTCGGCGTAGTGCCACACCATGCACTTTCAATATCAACAGCACAGCGAAATTCATCCTTCTTTTAGGTTAGGTTAGTTAGGTTAAGTCAGATTGGGTTAACAGGAAATTGCAGAATATCCGGTAAATTTTCAACAGCACAGCGAAATTCATCCTTCTTTTAGGTCAGGTTAGTTAGGTTAAGTCAGATTGGGTTAACAGGAAATTGCAGAATATCCGGTAAATTTTGCGAGTGCGTATCACTACGTCGAATTCCCATTACGTCGAATGGGATCCAGCTTCGATAACGATCGTGTTTTGGTGACGTAAGTGGTGGGGATGCTTTTCGACGTAGTGGGAATTCGGCGTAATGGGAATTCGACGTAGTGGGAATTCGGCGTAATGGGAATTCGACGTAGTGATACGCACCCCATTACAGTATTAATATCAGTAAATTTTCTAATTCTACTTTTCATATTAATGTTCATAAATAATAATGTAATCAATGTATATTGTAACAGAATTCAGTTGCATCTATAACTATCGTTCCTAATAAAAGTTCGTTGAAAATTGAATAATTATTTTTGTTTATTGCTATTTGGTCGAAAAAAATCGTGTTAGAAAAACTTTCAACAATAGTGTTAGATATATTTTAAACACGCTACTTTGTAAACATCATCTTTCAATACTCTTGAGAACCATAAAAAATGTCACTTTCAATGACAGTTGTACAAAAAAAAAACGTTATGGTGTTGTAAATATAATAGAATGAATTGAAAGAGAGGTCAAACAAATATTCTTCGGCAATTAGAAGGGTAGAGATGCAATAAAAAGAAAGTTGAAAATATATTTGGTCATCTGGATTAGTCTTCAAACAGACCTATGATTGGTGTGACGTCACTATGCAAGGTCTGTTTCGGTATTCAACTAGAGGTAAGTTCAGTTCGCATCGATCATTTCTTCTGTTCTCTATCAAACAACTATAAGAAGAAATGAATATATCGAATCGAGTAATATTGCCAAACACAACATCTAAACGCCAACTGTCAACTAAAGTCGATATTGATGTCAGTTTGTTTTATCATGTTATTATTTTAGAATGGTTTTGACGAATTTTTATTCAATTTTAAGATGAAAAACACTTTCTTCAAAGCCGATAGCACTAATTTGCAGAGAAAGGATATTTTGATGACTGGAAGTTATTTTATATCGAATCCAGACTTGTACTCGATCGAGTTCAGAAACGTAAAAACTTCTGTGTAAGTATAAGTGAATTATCATTTCAATGAGTTGTTCAACGTGTACAACATTGATACTGAAATTCAGCATTAAATAGTATTTTTTCGTCTCGTTCTTTATTCCCGGTATAATAAGTGGACTGTTCATCCACTAAAAGTATTTTTTGTTGTAGGTCTTTGAGACAAGCCTATGGTGATGATGATATTGGATATGTACAGGTGCGAAGATAATTAAATGTATGTACTAATAAGTGTAAGATTCCAATTCCTACCTATGTTTCATTCAAGTCAAAATTTAAAAAAAGTTACTCGTTCGAATTCAGGTTGTTAACATGTGTTTTATTTTGACTTTTAACGATTGATCAGCTTTTTTCTTCTCATACTTTGACTATCATTTGTCACTTGCATAGTGACGTTAGCATTTTAAATGAGCACTCTGGCGCCAAATGAATTCTTCAAAAATCACCGTCTATTATTCGAGATACGAAATATTATTTTGAACACATAAAAAATCCGGAGGGTTCAATAAACTATTGGTAAATGAAGTGAAAACAATGTTTTTACCATTATCTCCTCGTTACAGCAAGACAGGCGGCAATTTGAGCAGGTATATGCCGGAAAACATAAACTACCCTGGCTATATGCCAAGGCAGGTGATTGAATGACATCCAAGCAAATTCCTGTGTAACAAGGTCAGATTGCACTGACCTCTATCGCAAGTATCTTCCAATGCGGTTCCGAATGGCCGTATACCAAGATACGACCAGGAATCATCAGCATGACATAGGCACTCTAGGCACGAATCCATTGTCTAGGATCTACAGAAAGCACCAACGTAATCAAATCAGTCCACTTTCACCAAGACAGCTCAGTAGGTCGAAACTTCCGCCGTCTATGATGGACTTCAGAAACTGCCGGCCCAATTGGTGGTGCTGTAACGGGGAGATAAAAGCAAAAAGATTGTTTTCAAATTACAGTTGTGCTCAAACTATTCGAAAATCAATCTGGAATTTTTGCAAACCTTCAGTAGCTCACAATCAATTGCTCGTTCTAATAAAAAAGAGGAATGGTATTTTTTGCAATAGGGAATATGCATGTCCTAAAAAAAATGTTGTTCGTTTCCGTTAACCAACTGACAAACGTCAACCCTCAGAAGTCGAGACTTGTGCGAGCATGACTTTTTGTCATGTCTTAAATTATTCATTTATATCTTTATAACGTAAAAAATATAAATAGGCTTGGAAATATTCAAATTATTACAGTGGAATGTAAAACAACGAATAAATTTGAGCCGTCTACACGCCACCATGCATCACACGCTTTGAAAGATACGAAGTACATCTCCCGTGGCGATGCGAACGTTGGTTCAAGATATCGTGTTTATATTATTGTGAAGACCAATTTAAAGTATGCCACATTTTGATACAGCTCAGTGTGAATTAGGAGTTAGTTTTGCATTAGCTATTCAGCAGTAAAGAAAATCTATTCATATTTATCCTAGGCCATTTCGATTCATAATATTCATGAAATAACTTAATATTTATCTGATATTTACCTAGTAGTAAACAAAATCATCATACTTCAGTGAACCTCAATAATATAATATTACGTGAACACTATTCCAATTCTCAATAACTAATTTACTTTAGGTTTGATTACTATACACCTATACTACCTGAAACACCGATCAGATTGCTGTATCAGCCACTGTTCCCAACCGGGTATTATCCTGCTCATTTCTCTATATCTCTCAAGGGAGAAATGCAGCCTTAGTTATGTGATATACTATTAATGCCGTTCCCCGAAAAACAAAGAAATCGCACCTCCATTTCTTTTGTGCCAAGTTGTGAAAGACTAGTGACGAATTTCAGGAGAACGATAAGTTTGTTGTGGTTCACTTGATTAATGGATTCGAGCCATTTCAACGTAGTTGAATTGTTATTTATGTATTGGTAGAAGGCTCGCCTGAATCATTGCTGTTCACTGTAGTCTAGTCAATGGGGGGTTTTACCCTATAAAAAACGGTGTAGCTCTGGGACATGTTATTGGGTTAGGGTCCCTGTGAAAAATTCAAGTTTTCGACCTTGATGGGGTGATTACGATCCGCCATCTTTGACTGATGGTACGAAATATTATTTTTTCCGATTTAACTCCCCAACCGACGCAATGGGGACGACCCCCTCGGCAGCTCTGTAAGTCCTGCTGAGGATACGCGACTCAGGAAACTAGCGAGGAGAGGGGTACAGAGGGCACACTGAGATCGCTAAGGTGACGGAGAAATCCCACTATTCGCTATGAAAGTGATACAGGCAGAGGACAAAATCAGATGGAAAAGGATGATCTCACTAGATATCCGGATGGGAAAGAGTGGAAAGAGGAACGGTTGATCTTTCGCCCAGAAAGCTTGGTCTGTTTTACAGATGGGTCCAAACAGGAGGAAGGAAAAGTCGGAGCAGGAGTTTACTTGGAACAGGGAGAAAAAAGCTATACCTACGCGCTAGGTTCCTTGACAACAGTTTTCCAAGCAGAGGTGTATGCCATCCTGGATGGAAGAATGGAAGAAGGGAGGCTAGGCACAGAGAGACGTGTTTATGTCTGCTCTGAGAGCCAGGTTGCAATTAAGGCTCTGAACGCAACCAGAACCAGATCAAGACTGGTTCACGAGTGCAGCGACGCCCTGCAGGTGCTTGCGACAGGAAAAGAAATCACGCCAATGTGGGCCTCGGGCCACGCGAGGATCGAAGGCAACGAGTGGACGAACCAGGTAGCCAAGCAAGGAGCCGGAAAACCCTACTACGGGCCCGAACCAGCACTCGGCCTAACAAGGAGTCTAGTGACAATGGCACCGAACGAGTGGACCGTTGAAACATTGGGTAAGGAGTGGAGAGGAATAGACAGCTGCAGGCAGTCGGGGCAGATGTTATAGGGGCTCGACAGGGAAAGCACGGTTAATATTGAAGCTAAGCCGCAAAGAACTCCGACTCTTAGTGGGAGTTCTAACCGGACACTGCGACTTCAGGAGACATCTGACTCTCATAAGAGTTGAGGCAGACCCACTATGTGCGGAGAGGAGGAAGACGCCTGCCATTTCCTTTGCGAATGTTGAATATATAGCAGGCTCAGACAAAACGTCTTCAGAGCCGCCACTATCAGAAAAAGGAATTGAACTTTTTGCAATGGAAGGATATTTCGACCTTTATAAGAAGGTCGAAGAGGTATCCGCCTTGGAGTGAGTGAGTGAAGATGCCGGGGTTTGTGAAAATGGCCCACTGGGGCCTGGTAGCTGACGCTTGCGTCCCCCACCCATCACCATTACCATTACCCCAACGGTTGATCCCACGAGGAAAATGTCCTTCCATATTTGAAGAGGACAAAATTTCCTACAATTTTTTTATTAATATTTTTTTTCGTAAGTCTAACGGTTGGCTAGTTAAAGCGGACGAAACGTGAACATTTTTTCAAAAAATCATCGAAGTCCTCGATTTTCTCACTTTGAGGAATGATTAGTAGCTATTCGTTATCTAATCATTGATTTGTAGCTATTCGTTAAATAATTGTTGTTTCGTAGCTATTCGTTACATTGTTATTTTGTGAATCCAAAGCTAACTCATTTCCATACCACCACGTGGCCCAGTTGTTTTCCTAGTTTGATTTTTTCACTTCTTCGCATTTGATGGTCCGGGTCGGTTGATGTTATTTTCGTCATCTTCGTCATTGTCAATGTCACAGTCATCTCCGTTGCCCGAAGTGGCAATCTGTGCTATGGACCAAAAAACTTTGCAGGTAGTTCAATCAATCAGGAGGCGGGGAAAAAAAGAGGGAAACGGAGAAAAGAGGAACCCCCCCCAAAAGAAAGGGGGAAAAAAAGGAAAAAAAAAAAAAGAAAAAAAAGGGGGGAAAAAAAGAAAAAAAAGAAAAAGGAAAAAAGAGAGGAGACGAGGCCAAAAAGGGAGAAAAAAAAAAGAGGAAAAAAAGAAACCAAAAAAAAAAAAAGAAGGGGGAAAAAAGGGGGGAAGAGAAAAAAAAAGGAGAAAGAAGGGGAAGGGGGGAGGGGGGAAGAAGAGGGGGGGGGGCGGCCCCCCCCAAAAAAAGGGGACACGACAAAAAAACGAAGAAAGGGGGAGGAGGAGAGGAAGAGAAAGCGCAAACAAAACGATCGGTCCGCAGCGGGGAGGCAAATTTAGGTCTGTGTTTCATCATTTTCCAGACAGAACGCACAGGCTGTCTTCTGATAGTCAGATTCTCTGCATATGATGATTCAAATGACAGTGACCTGTGAGAAGGCCAGTTAGACATCGTAGTTCGACCCTACTGTAGTCCAACAACTGTTTGGTTTCCGACTTCGAAGGGTGAATAAACGCCTTGGAATGAGCCAATCCTGGAAGATTTTGCCAGAAGTCCATGAATCTTCTTGCCATCCAGGTATTCAGTGTTTGTTTGGCAAAGCCTAAAGCGATGCCAATGACAGGTTCTGGTCCGATGAAGCTGCTTGCAGCACCCTCCTTTGCAAGGGAGTCAGCAGCCTCATTGCCTTCCAGGCCAGTATGGCCCGGAATCCAGACCAGAGACAATTTGTTAAATCTTCCTATTGAGGAGAGTCGTTTTTGGCAATTTGTTACCAGTTTGGACGTTGATCGGTAAGAGCCAATGGCTTTCAGCGCCGCTTGACTGCCCGAGAATATTTTTATTGACTTGTGTGTGAGGTTGGATTCTGCCAATTTCTCCGCGCACAGTTCAATAGCATAAATTTCCGCTTGAAATACGGTCGCATAGGTCCCTAGGCAGGTTGATATCTCTGTCCTGGGTTTGCGACTGAAAACACCTGCACCGGAACCAGAAGGTGTTTTTGATCCATCTGTGAAACAACAACTATCTGCTCTCAGTATTTTCCCTGTGGTGATATTACAGGTGTCAGAATAATAAGTTCCAGATTCAAGAGAATCTCTAACTATTTGGGTCCTACCCCTCAAGTACGAATCCATCCAACTCCAGCGTATTACGATGGAGATGTATGGAGATCTGGAGCTTTCTCGAACCAATAAAATAAACGATCGTTATGAATATTTTAGTATTTTTCGTTACTTTGGAAAATCATATGTTAGGTAAAATGACATCATGTTCATGGAAAAACGTTTCATTTTGACCTCAGAAACAAGTTTTGCAAGCCTCTACCGATGGTTTTATAGCATCATATGGAACAGTGAAGGATTCCTCCAAATACATTACTTATCGAGACCTAAAATAGAATGGAATTTATTCATCACTGAAGAATTTATATATACCTACCAGAGAATACATGCAAAAACTTATTGGATTAGTCACAAGGAAAATAATTTCGAAATATACACTTTGAAATTTTTATCAATTGACTACAAATATCTACAATGTAGGGTCTAAAAACTCTGAGTAAGTAGTCACGAGGAAAAAATATTGAGAATTATACAATTTGAAATAGGAACGATTTACATATACAATTTGATTGAAATTCCCTACAATGTAGCGTCGAAAAACTCTTCAATAGAGAGAGAGGATTGATTTATTAGGTAACGAGTCAAATTATCCTTCAACACATTTCAACTCGCTGAGCTCAAGGGCAGGAATATATTCATAAGTCGGTCATCACACTTCATTCCTTCGGTTTATGGTAGAGTCCTGACCAATGCTCAATCGTGAGTATGGCTGGTGGATGCTTTCAATATTTCTAGTACTGTATTCAGGTAGATCACATCTTTTTCAGGTTATTTTCTCCTTTTTTGATATTGATGATGATCAAACAGCATGTAAAGTGAAGGAACTGTTATAATTGAAAGTTGTGTGTATATGTTTTACAGGAGGTTCCACGAGGTAAACCGGCTAAACATCTTATTATTCTCTTTTGACCGGGACCACGGATACCCAAGTAAAAAAGTTTTTGCAGGGGTAGTTCGTGATTTATGGTATCGAAAACTGGTATCAGATCAAAAAAAAACACTTATAGTGTTCACCCCCTTGTCAAAATTCGATATAACACAATTGCGAAGATGGTATGGCGACTTGTGTTGACAATTCACGACGGAAGCCGTATTGGCAACATGAAATAATATTATATTTCTTGCAAAACGGCATACGTCTTGTATGGTGAGCTTTCTCAAAAAATTTTGAAAAAATCGACAACGCATTGCAATGCCTCTGAAGATACAAAATTGATGATTATCATCTTTTTTTATGGAAGGCATAAAAATTGCAAATTAGTGTGACGGTTCGATGGAAGTTCGTTTACGAGAGATGTCGCGTCAAGTCTGGAATGTTCGATCATCGGGATTTGTTTAGAGGATTCTCCATGAATGTGAGCGGGTATAAATACGTGAACCACTCGCCTGCTACGACAGAATTTCTATTACAGAGAGTTGGTATATCAGAGTGTATAGTACCGATAGTTGGAAAGTAAGCGGAGCAATTCAAGCTATTGTATTGTGTTGTGATAGAGAGTTGTAATGAAAGTAATTTAGTGTTTTTCGGAGTTTTAATCAACGAACTCAAGGAAATATCGTAACAGTATTCATCAAAGGCCTGGGAAATTTCAGGTCCACTGTCAATATTCGTATAATCTTCTGTAATGAAATGTTTTGGCAGGTATCTTGAGTGTATGTTCGATGAAGTATTAGATCTTATTATATTCCAGGCAGCTTTAGACTTATCCTCAGCCTCGTGATATTTAATGTTAAAATGTTGTTTTTTCGAGTGGTTGAGTTTTGATGTGTAATGTAAGTAGATTTTTGTAATGTTCGCTTATTTTTTCGTCACATTGTCTTGCTTTCATTGAAAAGATTGCTGAGTAGTTTTCCCTCGTCGATGATTACCCTAGTAATCCATGGTTTTTGAGTTGTTATAGCTTTCGATTCTTTAATTTTAAATAACTTTCGAGGAAAATATTTATCGAATATATATCATAAATCATGGAAAATTCAGTATCACTGTCATCACTGCTCATATAGATAAAATCCTAAGATTAGCGTGTCAGCAAAGTTTTGAATTGATAGATAAGTTGTTCACTGAAAAACCGCTTGAATGCATAGCTTGAATCATTTTTAGGAGAGTTAATCGGCAGATTACTATATTGTCGACAGTATGACTATTTCCTTGTATTCTAAATGTTTCAGTCCATAGGAAGAAAGTAAATTACGAAGGGACGTAGCATTGTTGTTCAAAGAACTTTCATGAAAATCATAATTAAATCAACACATAGACATGACGATGCTTTTTCGAAAAATTATCTAAAAATACCTGTGCTGGTTATAAATGAGTGACTGTCAGAAGAGGAATGCTTGTAAAAATAGCTGACAAGAAATTTATTATGATAAGCAAACAATTCAATGGCAGCGAATTCCAAATTTGTTTGGATTTTATCATGTGAGAAATATTTTGAAGTCGTGATCACTTCTTACGAATATAGCTACTCCACCTCCAACTTTATCATTTCTACAAAAATAATCATATAATCAAGGTTATACATGTTTAACTTGGTAAATAACATTTCAAATTCTTTGCACCATGTTTCCATGATACAAACCACATCAGGATAATCTAGAGAAGTCTATCTTGTCAATTTTGTTTCTCATGCTACGGATGTTCGAATGAAAAGTTATCAAGTTGAATGAATTACGATTATATTCCAGCTTTCATAGAAAAAAACACAAACTCTTTAACCATTTCATTCTCGGGCCACAATTCACTTTTCAGCCTCAACTGCTTACACAGTTTTGGTACGCCGAATTTGAATGAACTGTTCTCACCCTTGGTATTGAGCTTGAAGCACTCAATATCCTGGCCAGGAAAATGACTCAACAAGGAATGAACTCATGACGTCATTATTGATGAACCTTCTGATTTTTTCAACGTACAAACATTCCGGTTCGGTGTCTCTTGAAACGCCTTAAATTTTCAGGTTTTGTTTTCTATTGGAGCCAGTGGTTCGAGTTGCTTACTGGTCTATTGGTAGACGATTGGGAAATTCGATTATCGGCCTTGTTTTCTTTTGGAGGTACTTTTCGTAACCGGTATAATTTTGGATACAATTGTTTTGGTACATCATTAACACTAGGTTTACGCACATTTTTGTTCATTTCGGTAATATCGTTGTTCAACAGGCCATTTGTTGAGTTATTGCTTTTTCAACTACCCTAACACCAAACTGAAATTATTTGTACTCGACGCGCGTTTCGCTATCAAGGTTAGCATCTTCAGGAGAAGAAAATTGATACTACCAATTTTCTTCTCTTGATGTTAGGGTAATTGATCTCTACAAAAAAACCAATTTTGACACCAAAGTTTTCAATCTCATCGTTTACTACCTTATATCGTGAATTATATGGAAAGCTAACCCTAGTCTTTAGATTTATAGTATCAATTTTCTTCTGAAGATGCTAACCTACCACCCTTACCAGGCATTCTCGTTTATCACCGCGCTTTGGGGTACATTTCACTATATAATCTTTCATTTTCAAAAACGTTAACGAAAAACCATTAACTTGAACGATTTTTTGAAAAAATGTACACATTTTGTCCGTTGTAATTCACCACTTGTTAGACTTACGAAAAAAAGAGTTGAATCAATAATTGTGAGGAGATTTGTCCACTCTCGAATTGAATTTTCGTCGTGGTGTCAACCGTTAAGGTGTTAAATCAGAAAAAAAAAATTTAGTACCTTTAATTCAAGATGGCTGGTCGCGCGCATCCCCCCTCGAAGTCGAAAACTTGGATTATTCATCATAGCCCCTAACCCAATGAAATATTCCAGAACTACACCACCTTTTGTAGGGCAAAGGCCTCAATGAACATTCTGAACAGAATATTGACTGAATTCTGACCAATAAAATTTAAAAGTCGATGTGGCAGTGCAAACTTTAAGGGAAATGCAACATTCCCTTTGGCATTACTCGAATTTACAGTAAAATAAAATGTGGGGTTCCACAAGATTCTATTCTTGGTCCAGTATTGTGTCTTTTTTATGTAAACCCAATATCGAAATCTAAACTCACTGGTAACATCAAATTTTTTGCAGATGATATTACCCCTATTTATTTCGCAGACGAATAAACCCAATTACAGAATTGTATGAGAAATGATCAGAAGAAAATTTCATTTTGGCTGAAACTACATAAATTATCGTTAAACTATAGCAAATCTTCATACATTTATATTTCAAAACAAAGCCAAAATAAAAACAATATTCGTTATTTTCGATAATGAAAGAATCGATTACAAACCTGTAATTGAAATGTATTGATTATACATAGATGAAAAATGATCACTTGTAATACCACTAGTGCTTGAATTATTCCTGGAAATTTTTTCGAGCACACGAATATTCACGAGCAAAAAAAATTCCCAAGGATAATTCAAGTACGTGAGGTATTCGGTTAGAAAAATTCACACCATATTGAACTTCAATGAAATATTTGAAATTCATGTTTTAGCGTTTCAAAGCTCGTCAAGATAGGCTTTGGAATACATCACAGATTGAACATTTGAATCGAAATTGACTTGTTCTGTCACATTTATTTATTGTGTGAGCTTCAAATGAATCGATTCGGTCAAGAAAGTACCGTGTCAGTGAATTAAGATGTGGGTTATTATTGTATTTTCAATAGTCTGCTAAATTTTTCTAGTGTCCTATTTAAACGTTCCATGCGAAAAAAAAATCTGATAAAATCTTCAAAAATACCTGAGTTGCCATGGTAACGCGAATCAAAATAAGCATTTCATTGGTCAAAAACTGTTGGAGTGAAATTTTCATGGGAAAAGCATATTTAAGAATTGAGACGAAAACTTTCATCCATAATAATTGGTGTAGTTTTTGAAATTAGACATCTCATACTGCTTGAATCTCTACTAAATTTTATCATTGTCTTATAAACTCAAATTCACAGTATCTGTTTGGAGCACTGCTGACAAAACAATTATGAGGCCATTTAAAAAATTGCAGAACAAAGCAATAAAATGTATTGAATTGAATCATCTAAAACTTACTAAGAACACCCAATAAACTACTTGATATTGATTCTATTCGTAAAATAAAAATATACAAATTTATTCATTTCGCCAAAAATGTCATCAAATTTTCGGATTTGAAATTCTTTAGTGTAAACAACATTCATACACACAACACCCGTGAAATCAATTCTTTTGCAACCTTTGAATTTGAGAACAAACTTTGCTCAGAATTATATATATATATATATATATATATATATATATATATATATATATATATATATATTACATAACGGTGTAAGTAAGTATAATTCTCCTCCACAATTTCTCGAAAACATTGGCCTAAGTGATATCAGAATATTCTTCAGAACTTTTTAACTTTTTTCAGATTTCATCATTACTTGATTTTCAGTTATATATATATATATATATATATATATATATATATATATATATATATATATATATATATATATATATATATATATAATATATATAATATGTATTTCAATTATATCTGAGGAAAAATCCAATATGATGCGAATGTACCGAATATACATTGATTTGTCTATTCAATAAATTATATTTATTTATCATAAATTTACATACTGTGTATATTCTATGAAATCATGAATTGTTGAAAATTAATTGATCTAGTTGAAGAGGAAATGCAGTGTGACAAGTTTCCCTCCAAGTTAATTTTCAATTATTCAACTGTAAAGGTGGATTTATGCAACATTAATTTCCATTTTTCAGTGGACCATTTTATCACTTCAACTTCAGAAAATCCAACTTTCCGAAATTAAAGTGAGATTTGCGTGTAAAAAATTACAGAATAAATCACAAAAGAAATAGAAATGATTCTACTTAAACCCAGTCACATTTAGATCAATGTGGAAGGAGTTAAGAGGGTATTTCTGAGTGATATGATGTCATCGGCGGGTTCAGGGGGTGTACAAAGAGACCAAGCACCTGTTCTTCAGGAAATGCTTGTGAATCCGAATTGAGGCTTCAATTTATTTTCGTGAATTGAATTCACGGAAAACAATTCAGGACTCGCAATTCACCGAAAAAAAAAAGGTTGAATTCACGATTCTGTCCAACTCTGGTAGTTTCTATAGAAATTGCTGCATGAAATATCAATATCTTCTTAAAAGAAATTAAAAAGTGAAGTGAAAATGGAAATTAAAATTCCTGTTGCATATGCCCACCTTATTGTAGTTTCTATAGAAATTGCTGCATGAAATATCAATATCTTCTTGAAAGAAATTAAAAAGTGAAGTGAAAATGGAAATTAAAATTCCTGTTGCATATGCCCACCTTATTGTCTTTCTTTCACGAAAAAAAAGACACGAAGAATCCAATGAGCTTCGTTTCCCTTTGGATTGCTTGGAAATTCAAAACATGTTTTCAAGATTGACGAGTTCAATAAAAATGACGGAAAAGACATATACATATACAAGTACTCCAATAATTCTCGTCAATATTATTGTGCTGCGTGCTAGTTTTTTTCAATCGTATGTGAAGGTCAAATGAAGTGAATATTGTAAGAAAAAGAAAGCTCCAAATCTTACTTACCCTTCATCGCCAACTAAAAAATGGACGTTATTCCTACTACCGCTCACTTTCACGTCACTAGTTCGCCCTTCATCGTCCTGCTTACTAGTTTCACTACTTGAAGAGTCCCCGTCTTTGCTATGCATCATCCCAGTATCCACGTACCCTGCACATATATATAGCGCCATCTTACACCCTGTTAGTATCTTGGCATGCAAAAATTATCAGTTCATTCACATAAAGGATTATTCCCAAAATCAAACTTCCGTTCAAAGTCAACGAGGTCATAATTTTTTATATTTTAGACGAACTTTCCATATATATTTACTTGAATATCGAACCAGTTGCTTATGTTAAAAAACTTCAAAAGAGATCATTTATCCTAACACCAAATTGACCGATTCTTTCTAAAAACTTTTTATCGATTAATGTTACTTCCTCCGTTTATCACTGAATTTTCTCATTCATCATTATACTTAAATAATCAACACTGAACAGATAAGTCTGAGGAGGCCCCGGCGTCAAGTCACAAATCCTTTTCACACAGATTGAGACGTGAAGTACAAAACTCTAGCCGTGGTTCAACCCGAACTCTACGACTACATCTATCTGACCGGGGAAACCTATCCGAACACACACACACATACACTTGAGTATATATACAGACATGGCACTGTCAAAATTTTATTCGATCTGAAAATGATTGGCAAGACCCCTCGCGCTTCAAATTAAATATTAATCTCATGTTTTCTTTTCTGTGCAATAAACACTATGTATATCACATCTATTTCCCTCTAAAATTCTATTATATGATGAAATGGGGTTTAGGAACGCTTAATAAATACCTACTCATCAATGTTTCAGTGTCGAGAATGGGCTTGAGCTGTAATAGGGCATAGAGATTGATATGTAATTGAAGAGCTGACTAATACGTTTTTCCAATTCAAATCACGGACAACAATCATTCTCAAAAACTTTGTGAACTATGAGGGATCTACAGAAGCATTATTAATGATGAAATCAGTGGTAAAACTGTCTTCCTTTCAAAAAACTGAACCATAAGTTTTTTTTGGTATTCACAAAATTTGTAAACTATTCAATAGTTTATTACAGTTGCGCCAAGTTATAAAATGATCTGAAATCAATGGAATGTATTGATGAGGAATTTAAATATAATCTTCATTTCAACAAAGGTTGTATTCATATCGTAAATACATTCACTGCTCAACTTGATTAAGCTTAAGGCTCTTCTGATTAGCATTATTCACTTTTGATGTAACGAATGTCATTTTTGGACCATTTGCAAATGCGAATATTGTTTTTTTTTGGTGCCAATTGTCTATGGCTTGGTGGCAGTCTAGTCTGCGCACAGTGCATTTTAAGTTCTAATGAGAAATTAACTGAGTGGTATTGATTCCAACTTCCATTGTCTATATTATTAACTCTGATTATTTCATTTACATTTTTTGACCAATATTTCATATTTGATATCTCAATTTTTTTGACTAATATTTTTCATATTTGATATCTCAATTTTCTTGTAACAATATTATTTTATTTTCAACTTTTACACCAAAGGTTCCAATCTCATCGTTTATTATTTTATTTGATCAATCAAAACTTTAATTTAATTCCGACCAAAAAATCTATTTCAACCTTTCTGTTTGGATTTGATTACATTACTTGATTTGTATTTGTATATTTTTATCCTTTTGCTTGTAACAGGTTTCGAGTTAATAATATAGATAATGGAAGTCCGAACCAATACGACTCAGCAAGAAACACTGTCAACCACATTCAAGAAAACGAGAAGTTAACTATTGTTTGGTATAAATCTGAATCTTTTAGCTTTATTACCCAAAGTAGAAGTAAGTAAAATCAAATGATAAAATAAAGTTAATAATGATTACGTGATTACGAAGTTAAATTACATTTTGTAATGAAAAAATGAGAAATGAATGGATTTTTATTTCATAAACCTAATACTATTTTGATTTCATTTTCTGATATTCACATTAGCAAAGCATTTTTGAATGCTAATGTGGAAATATTCGCGCAAGCGAATATTTGTTACATCACTATTAGGCGCATCTAATAACAAATGGGTATTTCAACCATATATACATGTTTTCTGAGTTTGTTAGGTAAGATTTTTTCGAAATCCAGCAGTTACACACAGATTTGGTTTTCCAAAAATTATATTATACCATTATTTTTAAAGCGAATGCGATTTGGAATATTTATATTCAATTTGATTTCATTATCGAACCATATATTTCACAAGAAAATTCAATTGAAGTGTTTAATTCTATCAAGTTCAAATCTCAAGAACACGGCGGGGTGTGTTTCACTTCCGTAAAATTTGTGAATTTCAGGATTTCTTCACGGATTTCTGTATTTCAACAAGGTTTCTACTGCATTTTGTACACCGGATTCCTGAAGTGAAACACCCCTCACCCCTCCGAATACGGACAACTTATAACGTGCAATTCATGCAAACCAATGAGGTAACTATCAAAACCATATTTTCTAATAGAAGCCCATTCAAACATTAATTATATATTGTTACGTCCTAGCGCCGGCCCTGACGAAATCGTAAACGCAAGGCGAGGAATCGCGTCGTAGCGAACGTCATTTTCCAAGAACCTGTAATTGCCGCCTGGAGAATTCGAGACACGTCATCGGGGCTTCTCTCGAGGATTCTCGATAGGTACGCAGATGTATATATACGGGACAGACTTCGCCGCGGGAGAGTTTGTTAGTCAAAGAGTTGGCTATTCGGAAGTTTGTATTCAGAGCTAAGTGGAGCGAGTTCAGTAGAGCTAAGTGGAGAGAGTTCTGTTATTGCTAAGTGCAAGTAGTAGACGTGTAGAAATTTTAGTACAGAGAGTTTAGTACCGAGCATTGGAAAGTTATCGGAGCGATTTAAGTGATTGTATTGTATTGTGATAGAGAGTTATAATAAAAGAAGTTTAGTGTTGTTTGGTGTTTCAATCGACGAACCCAGGGATATATCGTAACAGTGGTGTCAGAATTGAGATTTTCCAAGGGATAAATCGTAACAATTGGGAAGTTCATCATCCAGATACGCCTCTATCGGAAAATATTTCAACTATTTCATCACGTAAAACAAAAACAAACTTCTGAATGTGAAATTATGGTACACTTCTCTACACATTGACACACTGATTAGTCTACACATTTGTTTTACACAGAACCTTGCCAAAATTCGAAAAACACAAGGTACAATACAAAATACAACGTAAACATATATTTTTGACAGATTACGATCAGCTGATTACGGTTTGTTGCCGACATTTTTGAACAGACATCAGCGCCCTCATCGGTAGAAATCCTTCCCAATATGACTGGTGGAAATTAAGATATGGAAACATTGATAATGGCAGGATTTAGAACTAGTTCTTTTTCTTTCAACAAATTATAGACATTGTTATACAAAGTGGGCCTAAAATGTGCTGAGAAATTCAAAAATGTAATAAAATACAGGCTGTTCCATTTGAAATAAGGAAGTTGCCCTCAACGTCCGGTATAACGAAAAGAGACTGGACGTTGCAAATATTTCAGTTGAGGCCATTTTGTAAAACCCACTACCACAAAATTTCAAGTTTTTATTTCGAATCGTTCTCCATATATTCCTAGCGAACGCTCGTCGTGAAAGACCCTGTATTATTTAATATTAATATATTAGGCAAACTATCACTACTGTCTCCCATACAATTGCTGCGTTCTGTCTCGTGAAAATATCCTATAGCAAATTTTTTTTAGATGCTATGGGAAACTGAATGGTAGTTTGCTGCTTTGATGACTTTTTAGAATATCTATGAACGTTGCTCTAGATCAGATCTGTTATAGTTAGGATATGTAATAAGTGTACAGGTATCACTTTGCTATTGTTTTCAATTCCTACATGACACCTTATAATCTGAGAAACAAAAATTATTCTCAATTTCATGCCCACACCCTCAAATCCAATTTTTTTTAATATCATTAGAACACTTACTCCAGGCAGAAAGTTGGAATTTCACTATTGTGATAATTACTAGTTACAAAACATATTTGGAAATTCTTTTGCATAATGAAGTTCTTAATTATATGTATACCTATTAGTACTCCTGTTATGTTGAACATTCATTGTTTTCCATGAAACTTTTCCTAGAGACCCTAACACCAAGCTTATATTTTTGCACTCGACGCACCTTTCGCTAAGAAGGTTAGCATCTTCAGGAGAAGAAAATTGATACTGCTACTATCGAGAAAAAGTCTCTTGAAAAAGTTTCAACTTTAACACCAAAGGTTCCAATTTCATCGTTTATTGTTTTCCATGCCAACAAAGGTATCTATTGAAACAAACATGAAGAAGACAACAATTTCTACTTTCCAAATTTATCTTTCTAACGAATATTGATCATACCGGTATATTTCGAATACATAGAATAATAATAATTGTGATAAATTTACAAGTATGCTACGAAAGTAATCGATCTAACCGGGAGTTTTGACAACAGTTGTCTGAAAAAACGTGTGTTTATGTGTTTCATTTGAGAAATCGTGTTCCTGATATCACCAATTTGCCATGAATGTGACAGTCATTATTAGTTATTTTTTCAACGCACAACAAAGATCTTCGTTAGTTTTGGGACATAACCATCATTAGTATCTCACGTTAAAACTTTTGACAGTTGTTAGAATGATTAATAGGTTTACATAATATTACCTGCCTGATGAGATGAATCACAAGAATATTATGCCATTTAAGGAGTTAGATAAGCTTTAAAAATGAAAAATAGTAGTAGTAGTAATAGTTATATATATATATATATATATATATATATATATATATTCATTTAATTGGAAAACTAATTCATTCAAAATAGTAAAAACTTATTCATATACGATAGTAAATACATTGTCACATTATAAATCAAATTAACATGCAAAAATAAGAACAGTCTGATTCAAAATACCAAGAAAATTATACACAAAAATATACTGAATATTCGTCTTGTTGAACCACTATCTTGAATTTCTCGTGGGGGCCATTATAAGGATCTACTCCTTTATTAACTAAAGAATTATGAGCACTATTTTTTTATATTTCTCAATTTTTATATTGTTTCTGTTTCTTGTATTATAATCATGTATTCCAGCCACATAAGTCAACGTATTCTGTAGATATACTGGTGAATATCCAATATATGCTCGGATAGGCTTCCGCGGTCGGATATGTGCTCTCTGGAACCTCCGATTGAACCGCGTTTGGAATTTTTCTTCTTTCGATGTTTCGGCTCCCACTTTGGAGCCATTCTCAAGACTGCTTGACTTGGTGGCGAGGCCTAAGTCTCCTTAACCCCCAGCACTCATTTTGACAGAGTGAAGATTGTGGTTTTGTGGATAGAGGAATGGTATTTATAGCTGTATGAGATTCCGACGTTGTTGAAATTGTCGGACCATATAAAAGGGTCTGGTTTGAAAAGGATTAATTAATGGATTTGTTCGAAGGCATAATAATGGTTTCCAGGCATTGGGAAGCCTTTGTGAGTCTTCTCGTTTGTTTAGGCATTTAGGGCGTTTTTCAATTTCCATTGCTTCGCGAATGATTCTAGAGTGGTGTTTTTGCTGTGGCAATGGTCTTCGTGTTATTAAAGTCAATTTTATGTCCTGTTTCGTGGTGGTGTTTGAAGAGAGTCCTGGTCATGCCCGAATTACGTACTGTTAGTTCGTGCTCGTAGGACCTGTTTGATACTCGTCGGTTCGTCTGTCCTTTATATGTTCTCGGGCAGTCGTGGCAAGGAATTTCATATATTCCTTGTGATTCGTTGGGTATTGTATCTTAAGGTGAGCGCAGGAAAGAGGATATTTGATTGTTTGCTGTGAAAACTGTCTTGATGTCGTATTTTGACAGAATTTGGCTCACTTTATCAATGACTCCTCGGATGAAAGGAAGGAAAGCTTTCGGGCGTCAGCCGGGTCTTCCGGTGGTTTGGGATGCAAGAAGCGGGTGTGTTGGCGTTGAATAGTTCTCTGGATCTGGGGGTAGGAATAATCGTTTTGAAGAAGGGCAGATGTGAGCTTTTTCAGCTCACTGGGTCTGTCGTGGTCATCTGTGAGTTTGATGGATCTATTTGCAATGGATGCAGTTGAATATTCAACAACGTCGAACTCACTTATAACCATAAATACCATCCCTCTATCCTCAAAACCACAGTCTTCACTTTGTCAAGATGAAAGCTGGGGGTTTAGGAGACTCAGACCTCGGCACCAAGTCGCGAAGAAGTCTTGAGAATGGCTCCAAATTGGGAAACGTCGACAGAAGAACGATTCCAGTCGCGGTTCAACCGGAAGTTCCAAGAGTCATATACACACACATTATATATATATATATATATATATATATATATATATATATATATATATATATATGTATGTATATACCAATTGTGAACTTTTTTTTCCCTCACCCTCGTTATCCTGAATGCTACTCATTCTATTTGAAGCACTCAAATGTTTCACACCTTACCTGTTAGTTTCGCATATCCAATATTACACATAAAACTAATTAGGGGAATTTGGGTTGAAAATGAATTACAAAATCTAGGTTACCCATATATTTGTAGATCTACTGACTACAACTTCAATAAAAATCAAAAGTTCAAACTAAAAACAATAAGGTGTCTTATAGAGTTTCATGCAGCAATAAACTAATACAATTAAGTACTTTCTGTATGATTACCACTGAGATACGAATTTAACCTAGTGAAAGATCATTCTAAAAAGATAAATAAGAAAGGATTTGATTTAAAACAATGTATTCACAAAATAAATGTCTCTAAAGCCGTCAACCCCTCTCTAAAAGAAATATAGTTTTCACGAGATTCAGATTAGACAGTAAGAAAATTATTGAGGGTAATATTAAGTGTTATGGGAACTACTCAACATATTGCACTACGGAATACTAATAATTTCTAAACAAAAAAAGTTATTTGTTATAATTTCTAATTTTTCCACTGAATAATAAAATCCCCTTCGGCAAGTAATTACATATTTGAATGAAAACAATTTTCGTCCCACCAAACATGACCTTTTCTCTATTTTGCCAAAATCTATTCCACCATTCTGAACAAACTTCAATGGGTTAGTAGGATAAACAGTCAGAGTAGATGCTTCAAACAATTAAACGGTCTTTTCGAGATCATTGGTCCGTGTGCCAATATTTTTCAATAAATATTCCTTACATAAAAACATGGACAAAGTATGGAGAGCAAGAAAAAGAATACCAACTACAACTACAAGGGTTCATTCTACACTTAAACTTATACTTGGGAACACTGAACTCAAAAAAATACATCAATCAGAGTTGGAATCATCATGTGTAACTAGCTTACCTTGGTATGCACTATATACAGATCCAGTGTCATCATCCAAGTCGTCAGTGCTGCTCATGCGTCCTACAAAAATAAATTTGGGAATCAATTTCAGATTATTTCAATTTTTCTTGATCACATCATCGAATTGAAGAAATCAGTTTTTAGAACTACGTAAAGTATAAACCTTGTTGAAAACAATTGTTAATAGTCCAGTCATTGAGGATTTTGGCTCCTAATTTTTTTTTAACTTTGACCGATTTTCAATATCTTCAAACAAAATCAGATTACTTGGATAATTTTCTGAATAAATGTACCTACTCATGTGAAAACATTTTCACATAAGAAATAATTATGATAACGTTGATGCAAAAACATAACAGGGATAATACAAATGAAATATCAAGTTCTGTTGATTTGTGATGTTTTTGAACTAACAAGCTACGCGAATATCAAAGAAATCACGTTTCGTGTTGTTTTATCTGAATCTCATGAAACTCAACATTGTTTTTTATTAACATCTGAAGTGTTGAGGAGTTTCACTAATAATTTAATTTCATGGGGGAAAATCTTTAACCCGATAAATTTATCTGAAAAAAGCAAATTTCACTCGTGGGAACACACATGGATCCGAAAAAGAAAAACAAAAATAATCCCGAGGATGGACAGAAATGCTCACCTCAATCTAAGGCGGTGACTGGGGATGGACAGAAATGCCCACCCCAACACACTGCTCGGAACGAGGCAGCACATGGAAGATCCCCTCAGGACGAAATACAAAGGCCAAGGCGAAAACGCATCTGCGGCGCCGAGGCCAAAAGGAGGAAGAGGGCAAAGGTGGCAGGGAAGGCTGCAACTACAAATGCACCCCACTCCACCTCCACCCCACCTCTGAAGGCAAGGGCACCTCCTGCGGAGGGAGCCAGGTTCCGCCTTGTATAAAGGCAAGAAACCGGCGGCTACCCCTGCAGGAAAGCACCCCCACCAGAGTACCTCCACGGAGGGGACACCAAGAAGGTCGAAGAAGCTGCGCAGCGATGGAAATGGCGCTGCACCTTCCAAAATCTTTGCGGAAGCCGCCTTGAGATACCCCAAGGTGGCCATAATAGACGAGACAAGCCCGTACGGTAAAATTACCGCAGAACGGGAGAGCCTCGTCAAAATTCAACTGCTAGAGGAGCTGGACAAGCTTATCTTCTCCGCCTCCAGCAGCAACACCAAAGCGCCCACGTTTAAATCGTGGACATACTCTGGTGAAATCATCAGAGTGGTCTGCGATGACGACGTGACGCTAGAGTGGCTGAAAAAAGCCACAAAGAACCTCAAGCCGTGGGAGGAAGCATCGCTGGCGGTCGTCGGTGTGGATGATCTCCCAAAGCTTACTAAAGCCTCGCTCTAGATCCCGGAGGACGTCCACAAGACGACATCCGGTGAAAAGGAGAGGGTGCTGGGTAGGCTGAAGGCGCAGAATCCGGACCTGACGATAGACGAGGATATGGCTGTCCTCAAGAAAGTCAATGAGGATAAGCTACACGTTTACCTCAATGACTAAAAAGGAAGGTACCTCTGAAGACTCGAGGTCCTTGGAAGTCGAACCACCTAAAGTGGATATTGGCACCGAGGTCACCAAGGGTCCCGAAAAGGACGTCGAAACATCCGCAAGGATGACAGACGACGACCTGACGGAAGATGCACCTGAGAACAAAGAGGTCGTCGCTTCCCTACCGGAGGAGCAGATGGACCTCGAATAGAATCTCAACCCGAACGACCTCGCAATGGGCAAGGACGTCGGAAAAAAGATAAAAATAATACAATGCAACCTCCAACAAAGCAGGACGGCTACGGCAACACTATGTCGCCGCCTTGATGTGTTGGAGGATGCAATAGCTTTGATTCAGGAACCCTGGATAAGACCAGAATTACTGGTTTCGTAACTTGACTGGTCAAATTTTCAGCTTACCAAGCAATCAGCAACCCAGGACAGCCGTTTACGCTCCCAGGAAATACAGAGCCTTTCTGATGGCACAATTCTGCACCTCAGACCTTACTGCGGTTAAAGTGGAATGTCCAGACAGAAAGGGCAAATATACGGCGTTGATACACGCATCGGTGTACCTCTCCTCAGATGCAGCCACTCTACCACCCACAAGAGAGATGGAAGTGCTAGTGGACCACTGCCTAAACCAGAGAATGGAGCTGATTTTGGGCTGCGACTCAGACTCTCACCACCTGGGCTGGGGCAGCAAGGATATCAACGCCCGAGGTAAGTCTCTTTACGAATACATAATTAAGGAAGACCTAGCAATCTTGAACAGAGGCACGGACCCGACATTCATTAACGCCCGTACCCAAACATTAATAGATATTACGCTGGCGACAGCCAAAACATCAAACAAAATTGAAGACTGGCAAGTGTCTGATCATATTTCTATGTCAGACCATCGCTGGTTGACCTATACGGTAAACCAGGATCTCAGGACCACTGTAAAATCCCGCGATCCGAAGAGGACGGATGTAGCTTTATACAATCGACTCTTAAAAGGAGCTCTGCGGGAGGCAGAGGCCCTGACTCCTGGCAATAGTGAAAAACTGGGAAGGTACACGTTATCTATCCAAAACAAAATAGACATTGCCTATAAGGAATCCTGTCCGATGAGGATGGTACAGACAGAAGGCACAACCAATAAATGGTGGTGCCCTGAACTGGAACACCTCAGAGAGACAGCGAGAACGACTTTTAACAAAGCAAAACGAACAAAAAGAGGACTGGGAAATATAATAAAACCAACCTCAGAGAGTTAAAAAAGTCTGCAGACAAAAGCAAAAAGAAGCCTGGAGAGCCTATTGTGAGGCAATCGAAGATTTCCCGCAAGTCTCAAGGCTACAGAAGGCACTCTCAAGCGACCACCATAAGAGTATGGCATCCTGACGAGGGAAAATAGCGACAAAGCCGCCAACCTCCAAGAGAGCGCCGAGATTCTTATGGAAACTCACTTCTCAGGTTCTGTCTTCCCAGGAACGACGAACCGGACGGAAGTACCAATAACACCCTCACAATACGACTGGCAATTTCCTAGCCCTATAATTGATGAGGGCAAGATAAGGTGGGCCATATCGGGCTTTTCCCCCTTCAAAGCACCAGGACCTGACGATATAAGACCAGCCCTACTACAATGGGGATTGGATATTCTTATGCCGCACCTGGTTGGAATATTCAGAGCCTCATTAGCTCTGAGGTATGTTCCCAGTAAGTGGAGAGAAGTACGAGTGGTGTTTATACCTAAACCAGGAAGGATGGACTACACCTTACCAAAAGCATTCAGACCAATTAGTCTCACATCGTTCTTTTTGAAAACAATGGAGAGGCTGTGTGAGCGGCATATAAGTGATGAAGTCTTAGTTCACAATCCACTTCATCCAAATCAGCAAGCATATACTCCGGGAAGGTCCACTGATTCGGCCCTTCACCAAGTGGTTGGCAGAATCCAGAGATCATTGGATAATAAAGAATCCACTATATTCATAGATTTCAAGGGAGGGTTCGAAAAAACGACCTTCCCAACAATCACCCAGCAACTTACTCCAGGAACATACCCCTGGTGGTAGGAGAATGGATACTCAAGATGCTCTCTAGTAGAGCAATAAGTATAAATGTAGAAGACATTACTGTGAGAGGACTGGTCACGAGGGGATGTCCGCAGGGAGGGGTCTTATCACCCCTTCTTTGGAACATAGTCCTGGACACCCTGATTAATCACAACAATAATGGTTTCTACACAATTGCATATGCAGATGACATAGTTATCTTGCAGACCGGCAAATTTGTGAACACACTGTGTGATAGAGTGCAGGATGGTCTCAAATTAATAGAAACATGGTGTAAAGAACACTCACTGTCGATCAATCCCAAGAAGACGGAGATGGTCCTTTTCACTAGGAAAAGAAGCTTATCGGGCTTGAAACCCCCCGAAGTCTTCAAAAGCAAACTAAACTTCTCTGAAGAGGTATTACCCTCGACGGGAAGTTAACATGGAACTCGCACATTCAGAGCAGAGCAAAAAGAGCATATGTGGCCTATGAGCAGTGTCGGAAGACAGTGGGATGCACATGGGGTCTCTCGCCCCGTGTAGTCACCTGGATCTACACTGCAATAATAAGACCTATGCTAACGTACGGAGCCATTGCATAGGGAACGAAAACTCTACAAGCAACGGCCACCCAAAAATTATATCAAATACAGCGAATGGCTTGTTTGAACATCACAGGAGCCATGAGAACAACACCAACCGCGGCAATGGAATTAGTTACTGGTCTGACACCTCTGGACCTGCACGTCAAGGAGGTTGCGCTAATGGCCATGCTACGATTGCGTGGAGAGAGGCGCTCACTGCGGTACCTCTGCTACAGGCAGCCAGTGACGCAATTGAACCCAGGTTTGTGTTTAATAAACCCTACAAAATACAAATAAAACAGAACACTGAGGCAGATGCTGTAAATGCAATACACATATACACAGACGGCTCAAAAACCAAGGAAGGATGAGGATGTGGAGTTTACTCCAGATCACTTAGCCTAAGGATTAAGTGGGGAATGGGAAAAAATACCAGCGTGGTTCAAACAGAACTGGCTGGTATCTCAATCGCCACAAAAGAGCTAACCAGAAAAGGAATTTCTGGCAAAAACATAATAATCTGCACTGATAGAAGACAAACCCTACTAACCTTGAATAGACAACGTATTATCTCAGGGTTAGCTTTAGAGTGCCACCAAGATTTAGCTAACGCCTCGGTAGATAACAATATCGTACTAAGGTGGGTGAAAGGGCACGTCAGGAGCAGAGGTAACCATTGCTGACTCTTTGGCCAGGATGGCGGCTGGACTGAAAATTTTGGGACCAGGTGACACCCATGGCTTGACGACTTCGACAATTGCGGAACTAGCCAAACGTTACACCCACACTCAATCCCTTAAGAGATAGGATGAAACCAAAGGATGCAGTTTTGCCAGGATCACCCTGGGCGACCCTGGGAAGCTGGATCCGAATAAATATTTGGCGATGACTAAGGAAACACCTTCATATTATAGGGCTAGTGGACACACCTCTATGCAGGATGTGTGAACAGGAAGATGAAACTGTCAGGCATGTCTTATGTGAATGTCTGGAGCTATCGTCGATAAGAGAGTGTGTGTTCGGTGAGTCTTGGCCCACACCTGCCGATATTAAGGAGATGTCCCCTGGTAACCTGTCCTCCTTCCTGGATGAGGCAGTATGGACAATGTCCTAGGAGGGCGACTCCTTGGGAGGATGTACAATGGGTCATATTGTGGCCTAAGTGCTGTGGGTCTACACTCACCCTCCCTACTCTACAGATACAGAAGCAAATTTTTACAAAATTATTCATTTATTGGTCCCAAAAAACTACAGTAGTTTATGACAGGGATATATACATATTGATTTACAACTGGTTCAAATACTCAACAGTTATATAACTGAAAAACAAATAAATGATAAAATCTGAAGAAAACGATATGAAGAATATTCTGATATCAGTTAGGTCAACTGAAATTTTTTAAACGTACACCTTATCTTCGTATTTTGTTGTTGAATGTTTTTAAAGAACGTATTTTTTTTCTAACATATTGAATGATTGTGTACAGTATATATGTGCATTTGGGGTGTCCCTTATTTTTCGGATGTTTCAATTTTTTTACGCATACGTTTTAGTTTTATTCATTTGATACTAAAACAGCCGGAAATACATTTTTCCCTTATTTGGAGTACGATAACATTTCCAGACATGTTGCGTGGAAGTAGTATCACGTACTCGCGGTATTTGTCATTTTTCTTTAGTTATTCGGTGACAAATAGTGTAGTGTATAAAGTGTTGTGGAGTATTCCACCCTAGATGCCTGTTGCAATCAGCGCAAGGGAGAAATGCCATTTACAATCATGAGGTACAAAATCAAATCGCAAATGATGGAGGACTGGTTGCAGGTAATCATATACCGACAATTACTTATGCTATTCAAGTACTGAAGTCAAACTTGAATATAAAAGTGCTATAATTATCCTATACATTCAAAGACTGCTTTCGAAAAAGGTCCACTACATTAAGCAATTCAATTTTTTAATAATACCCCTAATGAAATTTAAAGTCTTCAAGACTCTAGTAGCTTGCTGAGATCGCTGCGAAAATATCTATGCAATATGGAGTTTTATTCTGTCAATGATTTCTTCTCCTTCATTGATATTTAGAATACTTTTTACCTGTATTCTTTGATCGAATGTATTTTATATATCTCATCTATTGTGTTTTGTAATATTGAGATTTATTGTGAATAAATTATTATTATCTATTCTCAGCTAGGCCACGGTGTTAAAAGGTAAGGCCTCGTTAATCCATTGCTCGCACAAGTTTCGACTTCTGAGGGTTGACGTTCGTCAGCTGGTTAACGGAACGAACAATTTTAGAACATTTTTTTTTTTACAATTTCAGATTAACTCGAATTATCTTACATTTAGAAAATTGCCTTGAATCAAGAAGCAATAAAAAAAGTATTTTCCTCAATCAGTAAGTTCTGATACTTCTATAAAAAGAGGGAGGATTTACTTCATCACGCCTAATTTAGTGTACAGGCTGTTGCATTTGTCCGTGAGAGCAAATTATATTATTTTTTTAAACCATTTTCTCTTCTGTCAAATTCGAAAGTGAAGCAGACTCTTAATGAAACAGCTGTTATTGAGTTGTTTTATGAAAAATCTGAAAGTTATTTGGTGAGGTGGCCTAGAGAACATCAAAAGAGCTTGTAATGGTCTGAGATACATTTAGATTTATTATTTATACATGGGGATAAATCGCGTCTGGGGTTTATTGTTCGAAGTTTCAGCTCCGATTTTTGAGCTATTTTTGAGAAGGATAATGTGACTTCATGCTGAGGTCTCAATCTGCCAACTCCTCAACTATTGTCACAGAGAAAGTCTGGCCTACTTATGTACTATGGCAATCGAAACATGAACTTTCATATATACCCTGGGATCCATTATATCCTCCAACGAAGGGGTGTGGAAGGGATTTTTTGTGTTGAATATCGATTTGATGGTCAGTTTTTTCAGAAATTGGCCTATTTTGTCGGTGACACCTTTAATAGAGTGAAGAAAAGCAAAGTGAGAAATGTTGTTGTCTTTTGGAACCCTGGGAATGGATAGGAGAGAATGTTGACGACGGATAGATCTTTCAATTTGATAGTGTAACTATTTTGAAGAGCCGATTCGCCATCTCTTGTGCTTTATTATGACACTCTGTGAGGTTAATGAATCTGTGGATGAGAGAATTATTGAAGTTGTTGGTTTCCTATAGACAGAGTGGGGTGTGGGTACAGGAACCATTGGATTTTGTGATGAGGTCATCTAAGAATGGAAAGAAGTTGTTGGTTTCGATTTCCAGTGTGAAATTTATATTCGGATCGTTGAGGTGATCAAGGAAATTATTGTGAGTTACGAAGCCGTTGGGGCATATGGCGAAAACGTCATCCATGTATCTGAACGAGCAAAGAGGTTTGTGGCCGAACATTTCTACGGCATTAGTTTTGAAGTCTTCTATGAAAAGGTTTGCCAGGACTAGAGGAACGCGCGTTGGGTGATATAATTTTGGCAGTGGGTAATTTATCTCTATAAAACGTTTTCACTTTTACACAAAAAGTTCCAATCCTACCGATTATATTAAATTTGGTGAGAACAAAAATGATGTAGTTCTGAAGTGCGCCTCTACCTTAAGGGCGGATTTTTTTACTCAAAACAACCCTTGACATTGATAGGAACAAATATCAAATGAGAACTGTACAATGAAGTTTTTCAAACATGTCGATAAATTTCGGGTTATTCACGATTGAAAATTCAGATTTTTTTGAAAAACGAACGGTTTTTCGAGAACACGCGGGTGATTCAACTTCCAATCAAAACGGTAACAGTTACAGAGAAGGTTGAATTACTAAACCCATCAGTAGTATGTTGTGTAAATTCGAGCTAGCCCTCTTACCTTCAGAGATATATAGGAAAAAACAAAAAATCAATTTTCCTTTTTTACTTATACCTGGTTCAATTGAATAGATTTCCAAAACTGATTGTACATTGTTATTACAACTTTTGATGGGCCGTGGAAATATGCTTGAGAAAGTGGGGTGATGTTCTCCTTTTGCTACCTCTAACTTTGAAATTTTCAATACAGACCCGTATTTCATTTCTTTTTCATCTAGAAGCATATAGATCCTTTTAAGAGTTATACTTGGTTGACTCCTCCTCATTCAAATCAGTAAAACAAAACTGAATTTCAAATCTGTCTGTTAACTTCAGGTTTTGTTTCAATAAATGGTATGGGCGTCTATGTAACTACAGTGTTCTCGAAACAAATTAAAATTTTGACAGTTATCTCATATGGCCCTGGAGAATTGGAAAAATAAGTCCACATTCAGAAATCCAAGACTGGAGTTGGTCCAAGGAATACAACATCTTGTTAAACTCTTCCTTCAACATTTTTCATAGCCCAATAGGAATGAAGTTTGGAAGTTTATTAAATCAAAAAACGAAATCGAATTTTCCGCTTTATACTGCTCTGAAAGTAAGAGTGCTGGGACAGATTTTCCAACATCATAAAGATGAGCTTCATGCCACCATCTAACCTTCTCTGTAACTCTTACCGTTTTCGAGATCCCCATGCATCGACTTGAATTTCACTCACCTGGTATAGTACTTTGAATCAGGTTTGTGTGAAGGATAAAAATAAAATGATAAGATAGTTTCACTTGTACAATCTGGGTATAGAGAGGTTTTGCACTCACCTCTTAATCCAAATCCGCGACCGTTGATATTTCGATATAAAGCATTCTCCAAATAATTGAATCCATTATTGTTGATGATGTTGAATCCGCACAACATTTCGATTTGCTTCCATCTATGCACCCTTTCTTGAAGTTCTTGTGTTACCTCGTTCAGAGAAGTTCTTGCTTCAACAATACTTCTGTCGACTTCGTCTATCGATTTGCCGTGTGTCGAGACAAACGCACCAACGAGGCTTGATCTTTTCTTACGCAACTTCTCACACTGTAGAAACAATAAAAAATTTCAACAATTGTTTTTCAGATGATTTTATACGATCACTTAAAAGAACGCGTTTCATTTCCTACAGCTCATTTGAAAAAGTCTGGGTTTCCACGAAAGTTCACTACTGCGAGGAAAAAAAATAAATAAAAAAATGAATATACAGTTTGCTTTGAGATTTTCACTGTAATGAAGTTTATGAAATCGCGACTTGGTTTCGTTATACTATAAATTCTTCAAGCAGACCGAACACTCTGGCTTCACTACCAGAGCAAAATCATTACTTTATACCCTTAAAGCATGAATAACTATTACAGGTTATGGGGTTTTCAGTATTAGTGATGTTATCATGTGGTTAATCTCTCTTGTTTTGGACTCAGTTGTCAAACCAATTTCAGCACAATACTTTTTGTGAATTATACACACACACACTTTCCAGAATATAGACCAACGAAAATGTCAGTAATTTTTGTGCAATAAACGGAGCTTTACAACATTCTCTGGTTTACCAAACAGCTTTCTTCTGTGATACAAAAACAACTTTCAATAGGGTGCTTGGATGTGGTTGACAATGTTTCTTGCTGAGTATTGGTTTGGAGTTCCATCGACTATATAATCAACTCTATTGAAACCTGTTACAAAAAACTTATAAGATTACGAATAATGAAATTGTAATACACGGTGAAATAAACGAACTTAGAGAAAGTAGTCAAACAATCAAACATATAGCTCTCAAACTTTGAAAATTAATGAGCAGAAGTTAATCAAACAGCAAAAAGAAGGATGCAAAAATCTCGTCAAATAAATGACCAAAAGAATTTAATCGAATGAGGCCCTCGAATCCAAACAAAACGATTGAAATGATTTTTGCTCAGAGAATGAAAAAGAAAAATATTCAATTCAAATTGAAGTCAAACAAATTTAATTGATCAAATATGAATCAATATAAACAAATATTGAAACAGAGTTTCAAGTTGAGTGAACTAACGGCGTTTCTAACGGTGTCCACAATTGTCTTCAGATGATGACTTACAAAATTTAGAGGTATGGTCCGTTACAAAGACATAAATTCCACATGGTGGAGGAAGAGGGTTCTACTAATGAGTCGCGCTGGTTGGTTTCAGCGGGAAACTGATGGATTTATTCGTAAGTTTATTTGTAATTCAATTCAATGCTACATAGGTACAAAATGTATATATACCCTTTTTTTAAATAATATTCTTAGGTAGTAATGTTATTAATTAATTATAATAGGATATGTTTAAATTATTACTAATTTTCTATAAAGGAATATCATGAACAGTCAAACAGTTTCAAACTGGTATGAGACTGATCATGAACTTTATATTAATTACATATTTCATTGAATAATTTTTTTCAGAATTACAGAGAAACAACAAAAAGAAAAAGAAAACAAAATATTGAAACAAAGAAAGAATCCTTCGAATTTTATTTTCTCATTTGGAGAAAATATTTTTTTATTTTGATTTTAAATTTATTTATATTTCTACAATCTTTTATATCTTCGGGTATTTCATTGAATTTTGAAAGTGCTTCATGAGTGAACCTTTTCTGTCCAATTACAGAGTTTGCGGAATCAAGGTGGAACAAGTTATGTTTTCTTGTAAGGTGATTATGAATTTCTGAATTTTTGATTAATATAAAATTAGATTTCATCATATTATTAATAATAAGATATGATACTTTCAGAGTATCCATTTCATAATGGATTGGCGCGACGTTCTCGTTCGTCGAGCCGAAGTTAGTTCATCTTTTGGATGAGTGCTTTAGAGTCAAGGAGGTGCTCAACATCTGAGCTGGGGCCAGGGTCTTCTGCACATAATGTCCATATAATAATAATAATAATCTTTATTAATCCCAAGAAACTACAAAGATTATAACAGGGATAAAAATCAATCGTAATCAACAAAATTTTTTGTTTACCAAGTAAAACAGTGTACAATACAAATAAACAATTACATTATGTTAGAATAACAATGAAAGTTGTATAAATGAAGAGAATAATTAAAAACCGCAATCAAAAATTTTCAATTATGTATGGAGATCAGAATTTCAACTAGAGAGCAAACATTTTTTCAATTCAGATTTGAATTTTGTTATTTTCGGAATTATTTTCAGTCTTTCTGGAAGATTATTGTAGATTTCAACACCAAAATAATATATTGATTTCTCTCCAAATTTAGAACGATAAGGTTCAACAATTAATTGTTTGGTTTGTCTCGTATTATGATCATGAATGGTACTAATTTCACTAAAGTTCAGAGTGGAATGTTTGATTTTTTTTCTAACTGAATGTACAAAACAAACAAATTTTTAATTGAAAAGCAGATTGAATATTCAAAACACCATGTGGTTTATATAAATTTGATGTTGGTTCAAGATATGGTAATTTGAATATACACTATAATTTTATTTTGTAATCTTTCGAGAGGATTCAATATCGATGTATTGGCTGTTCCCCAAATTGAAATCAAATACTGGAGATTTGAATATATCAAACAGAAATAAATACACCTCAGATATTCTTTAGGAAGGAACTGTAGGATTCTAAATAATATTCCTAGAAGTGGTCTGACTTTCTTTTTCAACAATTTAGGAAGGAACTTTTCATTTTCAAGTACTTCAAATCCAAATTTTCAATTTCCCTCAGAAAATCAACATGATGCTAATGTACAAGAAAATCAGTTTAAATATTTTCAAGCTTATTCCGATTTGAATAGTTTAATTTCTGATACTGTTAAGAATACAATCAGGCAGCTAGAAAATGACAGACAGATAAATAGTTTGAATGTTCCTATAAGACAATCTCATCTTTCTTCACAAACAAATGTACAGGGTGTACCGAATGCCAATATTCCAAGCCTCTCAACTAGTTTTTCTAACCTGAATATGAGAACAGAGGCTCAATTTAATTTGGGTGATCTTTGCAAATTCATCCCAACTTTCGATAATGACGGTAATTTACAACCATTAGAATTTTTAGAGTTCATTGAAAATACTGTGAACACTTCGCAAATACCTTTCAATAGTATGAAAATATTATTAAGCAGGTCGTTTCAAAATTCAGCGAAGTTATGGTGGGATGCTTTCTCTCACACATTCACCAACTATGCTCATTTCAAAGCAGAATTTATCAATCATTTTTGGGGAACAAAAACACAAAGAAAAATAAAAGATAAATTAGAAAGTGATCGATATAAAGGTGGTTTATTTGTTGACCATTTCAATTATTGGGTGGCACAGACAAAATATTTACAACCTCAGTATTCCCCTAGTGATTTAATAGATTTCATTGCACCCCATTTCCCCCCAAGTATCTCTTGCATTCTTTTGGGTTGTACTACTTTTTCAGAAGCAGTGACAAGATTAAGACATGCGGATGAATATTACAAAAATGAAGCAAAACCAAATAAATTTCTAGGTATTCAAGAAAATAGTAAATATTCCACAAACTTGAATCATAATCTCCATTCTGGTTCCAGCACAAACAAAAACTCAAACTCTACATTCACAAATAAAAAATATTATGAGAAACCTAAAGGTATTTCTAACCTGGAAATTGAACAGACTGAAGAAGATGATTCGGGAAACGTGGAAGCCCTCCACATTTAATTGGAGATGTGGGGGCAAAACAAAAGGTATTAAAAAACGAAGAACATTTTTTTCTCACAAATAATAACCCATTAGATGAGCTTCTTCAGGAAGAATGTGAATATGACCATGCACCCATGGAAAATCGTTGTCCTTTAATAGAAATTAACATTTTTAATTGTAAATTTGCAGTTTTGTTGGACACAGGCAGCAAAGTTTGTGCCATTTCAATGGATGCTTGGTTACAATTAAGTAATTTTCACAAATTCATTCCATATTTCCCTGTAACAGGAATACGTGTAATAGGTGCTTTCAAAACCAAACCACAAAAGGTCTCTATTCAAGCACAGCTATCTTTCAGCATGGGAGGTGAAGAATTCATTTTCGAATTTCTAGTAATTGATAATTTGCATCATCCTATGATTATTGGTTGTGACTTTCTTAGGTTTTACAATGGTACAATGTTTCTATCTGAAAATAGGGTTACATTGCAAAATGGTAGTAAAGTGGTGAATATTCCGGAAATTTCTGTTGTTCACAATGTTTCTAGTACTGATAGCATGGCAATTTCCACTCTAGTAAACAAAAGTGTTCATGAGAAATGTGCGTTTGTTGAACAGGGTGAATGTCAAATAGGTCTGATGTTTAATGAAATAGTAAGCAATTGTGATCTCTCACCATTTGAGAAACAAAAGTTGTTGTCAATTTTTGAAAAGTTCTCGAATGTGTTCTCAAATATACCTGGAAGAACAACGGAGTATGAACACGAAATAAAATTGAAGGATAATTCAGAGTTCTTTGTCAAACCATACCCAATTCCAGTGGCGCACCGAGATGCTGTTGAAAAGGTTATTCAACAAATGCTATCTTGGGGTGTCATTGAGAGGTGTTCATCAAAGTACATATCTCCCTTAATGACAACGCTGAAACGAGATGGAAACGTCAGAGTATGTTTGGATGCTCGATATCTAAACAAGGTCATGGAACCAGATTTCGAACATCCAAAACCTATTCATGAAATAATCAAATTGTTCTCGAACAAACAGGTCATGAGCACTTTAGACCTTACTCATGGATATTGGCAATGTCCAATCAGAAAAGAGGACAGACAATACACTGGATTCATGGTAGGTACAAAAACCTATCGCTTCTGTTCTCTTCCGTTTGGCCTGAAAAATGCAACTAGCTCTTTTACTAGATGCATTGATAAGATATTTGGCCCAAAATTTCAGGATTTTCTTATTGTCTATGTAGATGATATTCTGGTAATATCCAATAACATAGATGAACATTTGCAACATCTTTCTATAGTTCTAGAACGTTTGTCCAGCGCAGGAATTACCCTAAGAATTGAAAAATGTCAATTTTTTAGGAGAGAAATATCTTATTTAGGATATATTCTTTACAGTGAGGGTGTGAAAGCTGATCCAGATAGAATACGAGCTATCTCCGATTATCAGCCTCCTCGAAATCAAAAGGAATTACAGAGATTTCTTGGACTCTGTCAATATGACAGAATGTTCACGCCTCATTTCGCAGACTTGTCAGCACCGCTCACTCGCCTTCTTCGAAAGAAATCCACTTGGAGGTGGCAACAAGAAGAATCTGAGGCATTTGATAGTCTGAAAAATGAGTTGAAAAAAGATGTGATGCTTTACCACCCAAATCCTCACCTTCCTTGGGAAGTTATGACGGATGCAAGTGATGATGGGATATCTGGTATTCTTTTCCAAGTTGTCGAAGGAAAAAGACAGATAGTGGCTTGTGCGTCACGTCTTCTTTTAGATCGTGAAAAAAATTACAGCATTTTTGAGAAAGAGCTACTCGCAGTGTTGTGGGTGATACAAAAATGGAGAGTATATTTGCTCGGTACCCATTTTACTCTGCATACTGATTGCCGAGCCATTGTTTATATAAACTCCTGCAGGTTGTTATCCCCAAGAATCACCAGATGGGCATTAGCATTGCAAGAATTTTCATTTGATGTCAAGTATTTACCGGGACACGAAAATGTGGCTGCTGATGCATTATCCAGGCATGCCTGCAGTAGACTGCCCGTTCCGAATGACAAATGTTTTCAGATTTTCAAACTGATGCTCTCCAGAGATTTTCTACCAACTCTGAGGAACATAAAGAAACACCAGATGGAAGATGAAAAACTGAAACAAATCAAAGATTTGATAGATACTGATCCTAAGGTTCAGAGACAATTTGTCATTCATGAGGATATCTTATATAAAAGAGGTGACAATGAACATAGTTACCAGCTATGTATTCCACATCAACTGGTCACGAAATTCATTACAGAATATCATTCTGCTCTTGGACATCCCGGTGTTCATAAGACCTGGTTGAGTATGAGGGAAGAGACTTGGTGGAGTAATATGCATCGAAGGATAAAATCTGTTGTAAAAAGTTGTGACATCTGTCAACGAGCCAAGTCTTCTTCTTTGTCAGTACCACCACAGAGTAATATTATTTCACGAGGTAAGGATGATCTTATTGCAATGGATTTGTATGGGCCACTTGTTAAGAGTCGTGGTGGGGCACAGTACATATTTGTGATTGTCAATGTATTCACAAAGTATGTTGTCCTGTATCCTCTGAAAAAAGCAACTTCTCGTTCTATGTTACATCGTCTGTTTGCAGAATATTTTCCCACACATGGAAAGCCCAAAAGGATCTTACAGGATCGGGGAAGTCAATTCACTTCTAATTTGTGGAAGAAATCTTTAGAAGATGCTGGTATCCAGCTTGTCTACAGTTCTGTTCGTCACCCTGCTTCGAACCCTTCGGAACGTACTCTACGTGAAGTTGGTAGGTTGTTCCGCACCTATTGTTCGGACAAACACTCAAAATGGGCTTGTGAAATCACAAAGCTAACAGAATTCTTGAATGAAATCGTTCATGAGTCTACTGGATTTTCACCAAGTGAGCTTCAGCTTGGTAAGGAGAGAGTAAAACTTCTTCCAGCCTTTTTCAGAGCATCTTTGGACCAAAAGGAAGTATTGCCACTAGAACAAAAACTTATTCTTGCGGAAGCAACTCTTTTGAGTAAAGCTGCACGCAGAGCTTACCGAAATCCAGGCAAAAAGTTCATTGATTTTCAGATAGGAGACCTTGTTCTTCTCAAAGCTAACAATTCTTCATCTTCCATAAAGTCTGAAATGAAAAAATTCCTGTTATTATTTGAAGGACCTTTCAGAATTAAAAAGAAGATTCATGACCATACTTACCTTCTAGTAAACCCGGAAAATAATAAAAACGAAAGAGGCATTTTCCACTCATCACATCTGAAATTGTATCATTTACCAGCTTCTGTTCTGTAGTTAATACATACACATAAGCTGTGGGGGCAAGTTGTGCTGAAACCATAGTTTCACGTAACATTTTCAGTTGTGATCACGCTGTACAAAATTATAACCCTTCATTTTGTAACATTTATTCCTATATATTGTTGTTGAAAGTAATTGCTACAGTCACAAATGGTTTAGACAACTACCTGTATTGAATCCTGTATTGCTAGTTGCCTACCTTTTCATATGCTTATTTGAATCTATCGTGCGAACAAATTTACGATTTGTTGGAGTTTTTTGCATTTTCAGTACTTTGTTTTTTTCTCTGCTTTTTACTGCCTCATGGGGAATATCGAGGCTTTTCGTTATAATAATCACGAGAGTACAGCTGATTTATTGTATCTGAGATAAGTGAACTCTGAATTGATTTTGTCTGATTTAAGTATAATATTGCTAAATATTTTACAATCTTGGCATTCGGTCATTTCTTTTTAGGTAAGATGATTTGAAAAATATGTAATTTGTTACATGATCAACGAAATATTTCTTTTTAGATACAAAAAGTCATTTTTTATTGTGGTCACTGTGGATTTCGCACAATCAGTCAATAAACTTGTTTTCTGGGACATCTCACGGATTTCTTTATTTACGAACTCAGCTCAACCCACGAGAGTTTCAGCTCACTATCCAGTTGTTGTTGAATATTAGAAATGACATCCATTACTGCAGACTCAGTATCACTCGATCTGCGAAAGCCATATTGACCTGAATACAAATATTTTGTTGATTCTAGATAATCTATTAATCTGTTGTTCATTACTTTTTCAATAATTTTGGAAAAGACAGGAAGAACCGAAATTGGTCTATAATTATTCATATCACCTTGTTTACCTGATTTGAAAATAGGGGAAACACGTGCAATTTTACAGTTATTAGGAAAGATACCAGATTCGAATGATTTGTTGATTATTTCTTTCATAATTGGGGCTAATTCTGATCTCACATATTTCAGCGCATATACCGAAATTTTATCATATCCAGAAGCTTTATTAATGTCAAGGGTCGGAATTATGTCTTCGATTTCTTCTTCACTTGTAGGTTTCAGGAACATTGAGGAAAAAACATTTTCTTCGGGAAATTCGTCATTGATTGGAGGGATAGCATCAGCAAGTTCTTTTGAAATGTGGGTGAAATGATCACAAAACAGTTCCGATATCTGATCAGGATCTTCTACCGTTTGGTCATCTTTAGTGATGATTGGTACCATGATTTTAGTCTTTTCCGATCTATTATGCAAAATTTTGTTGATTGATTTCCACATTGATTTCGGAGTTGCATTTTCAAACTCTTTGCTGTAAAATTTTGTTTTTGCGTCTTTAATAGATTTTTTTACCAACTTGTAGTAGTTATACATTTCGATAAAATACTTATTTTGGGGACTCTTCTTCTTCTTATAGTGAAATTTATCTCTGGTTTTAATCATTCTACTAATTTCTTCTGTAAACCATGGTTTTGAATCCTCAAAAATTTTGATCTTTTTCAAAAAGGAACATTTCTCAAATATGTCTAAAAGATTGTTATAACATTTATCAACACAATCTGGAGACTGATGGATTGCTTCGGAAAAGCTATTCAGTTTAATTTTCAGCTTCTGGAAGTCAAATCTATGTACACTTTCAATTTTGTACTTCAACTTCTTTCTATATACAGAGACAGATTCAATGATTTGCAGATGGTGGTCACTGATATTTGATTCAATTACTGAAATATTGATTTTTTGATTTGAATTTGTTATGACGTAATCTAGAAGCGTTTTTGTTTTATCAGTTTCTCTAGTAGGAATAGTGCTGTTACATACTGTAAAATTGTTTATGCTGCATATCTCATTGAGTTTTTCCGATCCAGAGTTTCTCTTGAGGTAATCAATGTGCGAGCATAGTGAGGCACGAGAAAGTGATAAAATGGATGGGTACCCACCTTTGTCTCACTGATTCAGTTGAATGGATTTGATTTTTAGTTTTAACTTTTCGTGACTGTCCAGTCCAGTTACGTTAGTATTCGCGACAGAAAATATACCCCCTCTAATGACTTTTACGGGAATACTCCAATGAAATTATTAGAAGGTTTGCTGCTTTGTATTTATTGTAAGTGTTCATTTTATTTTCGAAGTTTTCCAGTTCTGGATACAAACAAAGGTGTTTTCTGGCGCTCATGTATTTAAAACGTATTCGTCTGTCTCCTTCTCTCTCACTTACGGACAGTCAGATAGTCAGAGAAAGATGGAGAGACGAATACGTTTTAAATACAAAAGCGCCAGAAAACACCTCTGGTCATTCTTCGAAGAACATTTTTTGACAGTTCTGACAACCATTCAAATTTTGTCATTTTGTGTCATATGAAACAATGTCAATCAATCATGTTAACATTACACTGAAACTTTCACACCTCTACTTTTCAACCAATAAGATGTCTCAATTCTGAGTAGTTAATACCATAGCAAATAAAAAAAAAATCCGGAAAATTCTTCGAGGTGCTACGATATTTTAGTGGAAATATTTTGACACTTCAAAAAATAAACATGATCTACAACCCTCTAAAATTGATATACCTGTGAATGATGCATAATACATTTCTACCAACGTTAGTGATCTAAAATTATGAAAGGACGATAGACTGAACTAGTACTCATCTGATTTTTAGCATTCGGTGTAACTGAACATAGGAATTTTCTCGAAATTGCGTCATATTACTTATTACCAAAGGGCTATAGACTGGGCTGGTACCTATCTGAGTTTTAGCATTTGATCGGTAATTTTTTTTATTTAACGAAATATGGTGGATATACCTCTTGTGATATCATAAGTGATAATTGCATTCAGTGCAATTATCAATCACTATAACAACGAATAAGTTTGAAAACTTCATTCCGAATAAATTTCAAATATGGTGGATATACCTCTTGTGATATCATAAGTGATAATTGCATTCAGTGCAATTATCAATCACTATAACAACGAATAAGTTTGACAACTTCATTCCGAATAAATTTCAAAGTGTCACGTTTTGGCAATGCGAATTTTCAAAGTATAATGGTGGATTCATGCAACAATCGTAGCTCGGAAATCGTAACTCGCAACAAAATATAAACCATTCATGCAGCAATCTCAAGAGCTGTTGAATCGTAAGAGTGGAAATTTGTTCAATATCTTACGAATTCCGACTTAATATACCTGCATGAACGTTTTCATTGAAAGATATCGACTCAACTTCTTCCTTACGACTTGCGAATTCCGAGTTACGATTGCTGCATGAATCCACCATAAATGCGCTAATCAAAGAAAAAATTCGCAAAAATATACAGTCACAAACTCATTCGGGAATATTTATAAAATTTCGCTGCGAACGAGAATATGAATTCAATGAATATAAAAGCTTAGAAAAATTGACGTTGATACCAAAAGATTGAGCGGTCAAACTTTTGCAAGAATAGTACTATGACTATAATATTATGATTGACCAGTTTAACAGTGTAGTATTTAAACTAGCCCGAAATGCCCGTGATGCAATCATGAAGAAACTACAAGCAGATCCATTTAAACTTAAAGAAGGCCGCTTTACATTTAGTCAATTTTCTTCATGCAATACGCAATTATCCCTTTGCGCAAGCGCCAACGCAATGAGATGATCAGCTGATGCTATTTTCAGGTGATTGCGTGCAGATAGAACATGCTCTAATTTTATTGCATTGCATCTGCAATTAAGTAAATTTTTGGTCATTTTCAGTGTGACCAATAGACCAATATCGCATTTCAACTCAGATTATCTGTGATTGCTATCAAGATTAAAGATTAAATCATTTTTTAAGTTCAATCGTATACAGCAGATAATAGATATGGTAGACAAAGTAGATAATCTGTGGAGAAAATGATTGATATTGGTTTTTCAGCAATGAGTCTAGAAGAAATAAAAATATCACAATGAGATGCAGCAATATTGGATATAAATTCGTATTATCGACCATTTCTTCTGAAAATATCAAAAACAACATAACCTGTTGGCAGAGACAGAATTGATTATTCCTCTTGTTTACAGTATTCATGTTGGTAAGAGATGACAGGTAGAAAATCAATTGCAGTAATGTAAAACGGTCTTTTATTGGTCAATTTATTGCCTGAATTATTTTCCATTTTATTGCCCAAATGTAAAACGGCTTCAAGTCCAGTTCAATTTCGTTAAATTTGTCAGAAGTTAACAAAATGATATTACTATGGTAAGAAAATAATCCTGAAAGTCTTATGCGTAAATTTTACCATATTGCTGCTGTAGAATTAGCATGGAGAGGAGGAGAGGCAGTTGCTTGTCAGGTGGATTTTTTCAAATCGAGAAAAATAACGATGACTCTCCGAAAAAATTACAATCCGTTGTAAAACGTGTTGATATGGTTCTAAAAGCTTCATAAACTGATATCAAAACGAGGCAACAATATTACCTCACCACGATTGTTCTCAAATCCAAATTGACACTGGATAAATGAAACTGAAAAATGGTTCGATAATGTACCTGTTGGAAGAAATAAGATATGTGGATGAACTGAATCTGCAGGTGAGACGATTGGCTTGAATGTAAATGACAAAAAATAACAAATCACTCGAATAGATCAACTGCTGTTAGCGAATTGGCAAAAAGTGGTGAAGAACGACAATTGCTGAAAATTTATGGTCATAGCAATAAAAAATTCTATAAAACCATACTTAAATCCCGATCAAATACATCACAACAAGAACATAAATATTATGCGTGGTAATAGATCTTCTATAGTAGAGAACAGGAATCTAATGTTGACTTCAATTTTGATGATTGTATTTTCACTAACTGTACTTTCAATAAATAAATAATTTTTTTGTTGTGTTCTATAGTGATGACGATTATTTTTGGGATGTGAAAGAGATTTTTTTTATCTTCAGGTTCACAGGAAAGATAAAATCCTATGATGCTCAAAGCATATGGCGAAAACCAAGGGAGAGAAGATACAAATTGGCATTCACTCTCAAGTTTCTGATCCTGAAACTGAAGAAAATTGCTCGGAGCACGCCGTTCTGAAAAGAAAATTAATTTTCGAAAAGAAAAACGAAGATGGCATAGGGTGTTGTCAAAAATTTCGGGCGAGGAATAAATAAGAAAAGGAACCATAACAGGCTCAATTAATGTCAAACCGCACTTGTAAAGCTCCACTAACCTAGCTACGCGTCTGAATAAGATGGAAATACAGACCGTTTAAAAAGCAAGTATATAATCCTTGTGAAATAATTACTCACGCTAGTTAGCTCCTATAATTCATATAAGATTGGAAAATATTAGGAAAATATCAGGATTATTCGCTGTTTTGACTGATACACCTAGTGGAAGTAAATTTCTACCCACAATAATAAATATGTGTCAGACTATATTTCAACGTTCTCCGCTACAAATCTACATCATTTGTCAGCTGAGTTGCTGTATCTATATTTTGTGACAGTGGTTCCTAAATTTTCCCACTCGAACAAATTGTTGATTGAGGATATTATTCAATAAAACATACTTACAGCTTCTCTGGCTTGTTGTAACTGCTTTTCTGCAGCCATCTTTTTTTTAAGATAGGATTTATTCTCGATTTCATGAGTTAACTGGAGCCACTGCTGTAGAGCTACAGGTGGTGTCCAGCAGCGGTCCTTTAGCTCTCCCTCTGCGAGTTGGAGTTCGGTTCTCAACATCTAGAGAAAAAATTGTATGTAAATGGAGAAGTTTCATGATGTTGTCGATACCATTCAACTCATGGAATAAAAAGATAGATCAGAACTAAGAAATACGTGAAACATTGTTTTAAATCTTACTCGATATGTAACGAACCGTCCAATGACGAAGTTTTACGGAATGGCCAGTTACGTCACAATAGGGCTCTCGCGTTCTTTTACTTATTTTGCGTACAGCTGTTTGTTTTTCACTTATACGCAGTGTGGTTTTCATTTCACAATAATGGAAGAAGGCTACAAGGGCAAAGTGATAATTTGACTAGAATGTACTTATAACAGTAATGAACTTAAAATTCGTCTTTTCGGGTATAAACTTTATGATTTATAATCGATTAATGTAAATTAGTTCAATGAATCATATAAGGAAATCTGAACAATACATCCGAATGCCGAACAGAACACTTTCATTTTCAGGATGCACAATGTAGGTAATATAGAAACTGGCACTCAAATACAATTTGAGTACAATATATACAGCTTATATAGATATAACAAAAAAAATTGTGTATTAATAACGAGAAATATTCTTCTGTGTATATATTATTACTCAATATAGATTTTTTTTTCAATTCACACATAGAAATCAATTTAAAAAAACTGTATGAGAGCAATCACTTCATTCCAATTTCTTGAGACTAACATTTTTTGAAAAGTATCGAAACACCTAGTTTACGAGAATGTTCTGGAGTTCTTCCAGGGATGGCGAACCTTAATGCATCAACGTGCCATTTTTTCTAAAAAATGTTCGATGAGATCATAGACGTGCCATCAAATAATTTTGACTTTCTGGTTATTTGGAAAATAATAATAATAATGAATACCATCAAAACTATTTATTTACTACATTTCACAATTACAATTTTTGCCAACAAATTTAGTCATAGATGTTGACTGTTTATTTCTACCTTTCAATGCACTTGCAATTAATTCTTTTTGCTCTGCTTCCCTTTTTTGACTAACAGATTTGTGATTTGTTTCAAAATGCCGTTTAACAGACGATGTTCTACATACCACTATTTCAGAACATAAAACGCACACTGCTTTGTCACCTTTACTAATCATGCCGTATTTCTCAGTCCAAGTTTGAAATTCTCTGATACTCTTACTGTCTTGTACTTTTTGTTTTTTTGCTGAACTGGCCATATTAAATATCAGTTGAAAATTATGAAAATAACTCGAATAAACTTTAAAATACAAATATATCAACGAAATTTAGTACCACGTTATTCGTAATCAAACAGTGCGCAATTGAAACACACGAAAGTTCCGTTCCGAAACAAACGAGCGCCGCTTCCTGCCTGCCGCCGCACCGCCCCCACCCCGCACACCCGTACGCTCCGTAGCGTAGGGTAGAATCACTCGCGTTCGATCGTCATAAAATATAGTTGGACTGTTGAGGCATGAAGGGTTTGTCTCGAATATATCTACAATACTTGAGTGGGTGACTATTTGGAACCGTCCTGGACGAGTATGTATTACGAACCCGAATACGGCTGTTGTGAACCCGAACACACCCATCACTTTGATCACTTTGGTGGCGTGCCCAAAATATTGTGAGGCGTGCCATCAATGGCACGCGTGCCATTAGTTCGCCATCCCTGGACCTAAGATATATACAAATACTGTACCTCTATTTCTGCTTTGAGCTGAGTTACTTCCAAGTCGGAGTAGGAACTTGGTAGGGAGCAAAGCTCGCTTTTGGAATCTTGAAGTTTCTTCTCTAAGTTTTGTTTTTCACTTATCACAGTTTCTTGAGCTTGCTTAGCTTGTTCCAACTGTTTTTGTAGGTTTTCAAGAGCCTTTTCAGCATTTTGGAGGCTGTCCATATCACTATTCATGCGGTTCAGATGATTTTTGAACTTTTTGTTCTGTTGGTAAGCATACCATACACCCAGACCACCGACAATCGTCAAAAAGATTAAAGTCAAGTCTTTCCAATGAGGCACATCTAATCAATAGAGAATGCAATGAGAAAAGTATATATAAATTATGTGTATGGTACTCTCTGATCCCATAGGGCCGAACTCCATCTACTGAATGACCAAAGGCAATTGCCAAACAAACCAAGTGCTGGAGATCTCCAACAGCGGGCACGTCGGACAACAAAGCTCTAACGATTGGACCGTCGAGAACGAGAATCGTCTTCGGTCTACTTCCAGAGAAGTCTATATCCCCGACATGAATCACCATTTTCATACACTAATTGTTTAATGATTTTGTATGTCGAAATTCTAGTTTATGTGCAAGTAGACCAAAGGTTTATTTGCTTGATACTGAGAAGGTTCATGTGAATTGAAATCAAGTTTTTTGATTTTCTGTCCTCTGGAAACTATTATTAAAAAGCAAAATTGACTAATTTATCAGTTATATACCTTACCGATACGATATGAATTTAGAGATCGAGTAAAAAAAATTTGAAACATATTTGATACTTTCCCTTAAAGACGTTTCGAAAATTATTCTGCTCCCTTTTTCAAGACCTTTGGAGAAAATTTTCAGAGATTTTATTTTTATGAGTTGTGCAAAATGTTACATCAGAATGAGTATGTCATCAATGACACCACCTACTTCGAACTGAATCTTCCCAGTCGAACTTCCCTCTTTAGAAAAGACATCCAACATGATCTAGTTCAATGAACAAGTAGCATGCTAATTTCCGTTTATCAATACAGCCCCTTTGAGTTTCCTTTTTGTTCCATTTTGCTCGAAACTTCAAGACCATTGAGAGTCAGAATAACTGAACATAAAAACAACTGAACAAAGATGAGAAATAGATAAGTTAGCTGAGAACATATTATCAATAATTGGTTCATACCTGGTGGAATGGAATAATATTAATTTACTTAGAACAGAATAGAACAAAAAGAAATCTCAAAGACGTTACTTGTATATTTTTAACAGAAATAAGGATATTGCTACTTGTTCACTGAATATAGATTAATGTTGGATGCCTTGTCTAAAAAGGGCAGTTGAACTGGATATATTTTGTTCGAAGTAGGTTGTGTCAAAATCAGCAATAGTGCAGTTATGTATCGAGGCACCAACTTGCACTAAAAACAAATATCATAAGAACTTAGAGATTTTTCATTTTCAGAGGATGAAAAACCAAAAAATTAATTTCAACAGACCAAAGACGATACTCGTTGGCGGCGGGTCGACTGTTACTGCTTTAGCTGTACAATGTCTCGTTGTTAGAGATCACCAACACTTGGTGTGTGTGGAGTTTGAGACGATGATCATTCACTAGATGGAGTTTTGCTTTGTCAATAAACACCATCTGCACTAGAGTTCAGATATTTATTCAGATGTCTACAAATGTATTGTATTTACAAGTCCTCTCGAGTGCCCATGAGAAGACCTAAAGAGGGTCGACACAATTGTCTGGCACTGTACTTGTGAATGCAATGAGTGAGATCGAGGAGAAATCTGATTTTTAAGTATAACATAAGTAGACATTATCTAGTGGTAGTTTTTGTTTGGCGCTTACTTGTGCAGTGACCAAAAAAAACAACCATGATTTCAAATCAAATAACTTGTATCTAAACAGTTCTTGATGTAATTACTGAATTAGGGCCGGTTTTTCAATTTACTGTTGAAAGAGTTAGCTGTCAGATAAGTCCTCAATAGCTAATCGAATGTATCGAACTTAGCAGGCTGCTAACTGTAGGTTGGGAAACCGGCCCCCAATCAATTCATTTGGATCGAAGGAGTGGAAAGGATGGAAATATAAAAAATCCGCGAGACCTTTAACTGAAAGATTGCAGAATAGACAAAATTCTAATTCTGGAAGTCTGCTAGTCCAAAAAACTGTTTTCGGGCGTCTTCTATTTTTTCGGAAACCGTGTAGAATTACAAATCAATGAGACAGATTTCTCTATTATATTTTTCTTTGTAGAACAAAATTTCTAGAATTCTTTTTTTTTTGTATAAAATATTGAGGTTCGATCAGAACATAGGTACTAACAGAAACTTTCTAATTCTCATTTATAATAATATTTATGTGCAAATTTGAGATATTGCTAATATAGAGAGCATTCAATCTGTTTGAAATGCTTCACAATGACAACAATGTGCTTTTTCCGGATCGGAAAAATTCTACTTTCTCCAAGAAAATGCGTCCTGAAAGTGGTACTTTCCTGACGGTTGCCAAAAAACATTGTTTTCGAATGGCATCGTAACTCCACCCTCTGCACTTTCCCAATTACCCTCAATTTTTTCAAATGGGAATATACGATTTATGAGACATCATGTGAAAGATCTCATCAGTAAAATAATTCCCAAAAATTCCAAATTCATATCAGTTACCTAAATGAAAATTGCGACATCACAATTCTTTTGAAGCGAACCTAGCAACTTATGAACAGCATCGAGAATCTTAACTTTGTAGGAATAGTTATTCCTGACATCTGAATATTAGATAAAGATAGATCAGCTTTCTTTGAGAAGAGACATGCCTGGGTTTTTCCAGCACTAAATTCCACCAAGTTCATGCTACCCATTTTATTTTTCTCGACAAGGAATCGTTAATACTATTTACGCTAAGGCCTCTCTGTATTTTTTTTCTCGTACTGTTTGAGAACACCTGCTTCACCAACCACATATATAAAGGCCTATCAAACAAGAAACTCTTCAACAAAGCACATCATTGAGGAGGTAAACCATAACACGGCACTTTAGAAAGGAGACCCCGATACCAAACTCGATCAAACGCTTTTGAAATGTCGAGTGCAATAGCTAACGTTTCTACAAATTTTTCGATGGAATGCTGCCAAATATGTGAAACATACTCCAATAAGTCACTGGTTGATCTTTGATGGCGAAATCTGTATTGTAGATCATCAATTATTCCTGATTTCTTCAGATTCGATAAGCTTCATATTTATTGTTTTTTCCATAACTTTGAAAATGATACAAAGAAATACAACTCTGAACTCTATCTGTTTTCCAGAACTCAAAAAAAAGTTATTTGAAACGTTGAACAATTTGCAAAGTACCGGTGTCAATTCAGAGGCATACCCTTCAAGAACCATTGCTGGGATTCCATCATACTCGCAAGACTTGTTTATTTATATTCAGGTTCATGAAAATATTTCATATATATAAAACTTTGGAAAAATATTCTACTAAATGAAATCTTTCCTATGATGTATCGCATCACTTTATGTAACTAATTGAAGTTAGAAGGGAGTGAGGGGTAGGGGTAACGAATATCGTTCTTACGTAAAGATGCGCCCCCCTACACATCTTTATTTACAGTTTAATAAACATTCTGGGTAGGAGGTTTTCTTTGTCAAACACTTTTTCGAGTGTGCCCAGAAGGCAATTATCTTCCGATGATGTCACCTTTGTTTCCGAATCATAAAATTACAAAGTTTTTCGATATTTCATATCTCAACTGTTCAATCTCACATGTTAAAAATGTGATACCAGTTTATGAAAATTAATACAACCCGATTTTGGGAAAAATGTTATCAACATCTCATTTTTTATATGCACTTTACTCACCATAATAGAATGTTTTGGCTGAGAATACCTCTTAAATAAATTACAGCTGTTCGATTTTGTGTTTACATCAAACTATCTAACGTAAAATCAACAATTATAACACAATGCTCTGTTATGGATGATGAACATTCTGATGACCCTCGCCATAATTAAAATATTCTCTGTTATTGTTATGACCGTTACCTTTAGGTGGCCCGAAGAGAACAACATCCATTGCCTTCAAGGCGATTTTCTGTTTGTGAATTGGATCTTTGATTCCAAGGACAGCTAAGTAAGGCGCATTATTGACTGCTAATCTGGAAAATATGTAAAGAGCAATGAAAATGGTCCGAGCAGATGATCTGCCACAACAAAATTGTGGAAGGCTAGAGTATTATATAATATTTGATGATATATATATAGTTGCTGATATTGATGAACTGCATTTCGAATGTGTGTATGTATTGAAACTATTCCTTACATTATGAATATTCTGTTAAGAATAAAAGATGTGTGATAAGGTTTTCATGGTTATTTGGTTTCGATTTGAAAAATTTGTAGAGGATGGAGATTGGCAGATTCTAAAACTACTGAATCCAGATATCAATTAATAGTTCATTTATCATTTAAACCATACAGCAATAAAATACGAGCTGAATTTTTTTTCTGCTAGCTTTTTTGAGTTCTGCTGTAAAGTTTTTCTAAAATAGGTGTTTTTGTGAGAACGCACACTAACTGTCAAGACGAAAAGGCATAGAAAGTAAGTAAAATGATGTGGAAAATCGAATTATGGTATTAAAAAACTCGCATCTCCTGAGGAAGGGGTGACTGCTGGAAAAATAATTCAAAATTGATGTTTTCGCGAAAAATAGTTTCATGGGGTCAAAAACACTCACACCCCCTGTGGAAGGAGTGACTGCTTTTCTTCGAACCCAAAATTTTGCCGGATATTAGGTATTATTGATGTGTTTTATCGAATTTAAACCACCGAAATTTCAAGAATGTCCACTGTGAGCGTTTTCCGAATAATGAAACGTATAATGCATAGAAGAGGCATGATTATTTAATGATATAAGTCTCTCTCAAACTCAAGGTCCAGTATTATTGGGAACATATTTGAATTCTTTGAAAATAAAACATTTTTTGCACTCTCGGAAGTTTTCTTGATACAAGAAACTGTTTTTTCTTGATCGATCATAGTCAAAGCGATGCCTTTGTACTAGTTTCTGAAACGAGTTGATCACCTACCCAAACAGTGGATTGAATATCATACCCAATTCATTCCGCTTGCTACTATTATAATTGTACCAAATTTGATAAGCATACAGTGATCGCAACAGACAGACTGCTGATAAGGCCGAGCATAAAGCGGCAGTGTAACTTCTCTCTACAATTATTCACATAGGAACCTACTACACTACACTTTTTATAACCTGTTAAGTTGTTAGAAATATTTAATCCACCTTCTATAGTTAGTACCTGGATACGGATACATAACTTTGCTCGGTATATTTTGTTTTTGGTATATCGTGTGATACAAATTACATACCGATGAAATATGGATAATATTTCTTCCTAGGGCACGTCGTGCCCTCGAAGTGTATTGCGATTGATCCGGACAAGATCAGGGTAGTACAGGAATGGCCGGTACCGAAAAACAAGTCAGTAGTTTTCTGGTACTCTGCAGCTACTACCAGTTACTCCAATGTGAATCGAGTCTCCGAGATGACCTAATCACTCGGGAACGGGAAAGGCTTGAAGGAGCATACGTAGCAGACGTTCTCGAAGAGCGCCACGACAGCCGACCTGGAGTACATTTTGGGGTTAACAGAACACTGGCTATAGTACGCGAGAGGTACTGCTGGGTAAACTGTCGGATGTGGAGGAATGGTGCAAACGATGAGACAGGTCCCAAAACAAGGCTCAGGGGAAAATTGAAGCAGTACCTCTCAGATCGTCCATTCGAAAGGATCGCAGTGGACATATTGAGAACCATTTCCCTTGAAAACTCATGGAGATAAGTACCTGATGATCGTTACGGACTACTTTGCAAAATGGCCCAAAGTTGTAGCTGTACCCAACTACGAAGCGAAAACGATTGCTGGAGCCCTTCTACTGAATATAATCTCTAGACATGGGGTACCCCTAGAAATCCAATCTGATAATAAGGAGCCGTAATTACGAGTCGGACGTTTGGAGGGAGATGATGGTCCTGCTAGGGATAAAGAAAACCAGGACGACAACAGGTCTCCATAGACACAAACGAACGATCAATTACTTGTCAATGTTCGTGTCCGAAAGCCAAAATGATTGGGACAAGCTGATTCTATTGGTGATCCGAAGTTCTCAACATGAAGCTGCCGGGTAAATAACCTCCATGTTGCTAAGGAGTTGAAGCTTTCCATCGATTTAATGTTTGGCAGACTTGGGGCTGATGAAACCGAAGATGTGTCGCTGCAAGACTATGTGGAGGAAGTGAAGGAGAGACTGAGGACTGTCCATTACTTGAGTTTCAAGGAGTGAGATCTAGTTTGGTTATATCAGCCACAGCTTAAAAGGAATGAGTCCCAAGTTACAACGGCCTTGGAAGGAGCCTATTCGGTGAAGAAAAATAAACGACCAAGTCTACCGGGTCCAACTGTCATCTCGAAGCAAGCCGAAGGTCGCCTATATCGAAGCCCCTGCAATGGAGTGACTCCCCAAAATGAAATAATTAAATGATTGTTGTTCGGAACGAACAACTTCAGGTAGGGATATAGTGTTACGAATTCGACGATCAACAACGATTCTGCGAAGCAATGAAACCCTTTCTCTACGCCCATGAGTCCCTCTACATGTGATTCGGAGGAGACCACGCCCATCGACCATAATCGCGAATGTTCAAGAAATATACCGACCCCCTATGTTCACACACGGAGAGTTATTACGAAGGTTCGAGAAACGTCGAAGTCCGTTTGAACGACGAAACTTTTCAGAACTATGGACCTACACAAAGATAGCGCCGAAAACGGCGGTAGTCAGTTGATTGCCAGCATTGCAATCGAGCAAATCAATTGGTGATGGTTATTTAAGAGATTTATTGAGTGGTTTTGGTGATTTTGTTTGAGTCTGTTAGAATAAAGTTGTTTAATTTTGCCGTACCAATTGTCACTCATATATTTATTTATCCTTTGAGGCGTTAACAAAACGTATAGGACTTTTCAGTGAAAGCAAGATCAATAAGATCGTCATTAAAATCGTGTATATAAGTAAAGTAAAAACTGTACATATATGAAAGTCAGTTGTGTAAAATGGAAGAAAGCTCCAGATCCTAATGAATCGAGTGTCATAAAAAGGGGTTATGTAAGCGATTTAAGAATTGTATTCTCATATACCTGGGTGACTGTTCGAATTCAGATCTAGGCCTAGGTAAACTCAACAATTCAGCATATCTGGTAGGGTAGCTGTGGTAGGGAGAATTATTTCCCCGTAGATATATCATACATTTGATTATATAGATGCAAGGGAAAATGAATTAATTCCTAATAATTTTTTTTTAAAGAATGAAGACCCTATTGGTGTTTATAGCATTACCCCAAAGTACCACATTGTAACTCAAGAGAACAAGTCCAATTAGACTAATTGGACTTGTTCTATCCAGAAAGAACTGTTTTTCAATAGACGCAGCAACTTTTCGGGGTAGATTGAAAATCTGCCCTTCTACACTTGTATAGATTCCAATATTAATTCTTATTTTTTTCAGATTGTGGTAGGTTACAAACCCAAAAAACTACGGAACAAATATTGATCCACCACAAAAAAAATGACGTTCAAACGAGACCAGGAGATTTCGGCCGCCGCATGGCTTTTTGCCATTGAACGCTCTATATTTCAAAGATGAATCTAGCAAAACATCAAGTGTGCTACATTTTTGGAGAGGTAATTTCAGGTTCTATTGAAATATGCAGGAATATACAGGGTGTCTCATATTTCATTTGAAAAAATTATTTTTTCACACCATTGAATTCTACCTAAAAAAGTGCTTCGGAAATGTTTTCATAGAAACAAGAAATTTTTGACAGCAAAAATGTTACATGAACTTTTCGAAAATGCACATTTTTGCAAAACATGCTATAACTCAGAAACGATGATCGATATCAATATGCGGTTATCACCTGTTTGTCATAAAATTTGACCCTCAGACGCAGACATCAGTTTTCATCTATCTAGTTTGAAAACAGGACTTTCCCTTTGAAAGTGTCCAATTTGGGCCACTCTGTACGACATTAGCTGCAGACAATGTAACAGGGGGACAGAGCCAGTTCGACACATACTCTACGAATTCGAGGCTCTGGGTCACAAATGGCAATATCATAGAGATTGCAACTAATGTACTGGCCCTAAGAGAGAGAAGACAGCGGAATGAGCAAGATAGAATATTCCCTCCTCAATGTAGCAGGGAAAGAGAGGTTATAAAGGATATAATCATTTGAGTATAAAATTGTCATTATGTCCTTCACACTCGAAAACGATTGCCAATACCAGCGCTCGAAACGTCGTGAGTACACTTAACATGAAACTTGGTTTGAACATTTGTTCATATTACTTCATGATTTCTTTATTCAACATTTTTTGACTCTGCTATTTCATATTCAATATCACAATTTTCTTGTCACAAATCACAAATTATTTTGATCAAATCTTTCGATTTTTTTTTACCAAAACAATCCATTTCAACTTTTTTTGTTTGGATTCGATTGCATTATTCGATTTATGTTTTTTATAATTTATTTGTCTTTTTTGTTTAGTAACAGGTTTCAATGCAGTTCATAATAGTGACAATGGAAGTCCGAACCATATATAGAAAACCAATTCTGGATCCAGAAGAATATGATAAACAATTGTAGTTATGAATAATGTTTATTTATATTACTAAAGGCTGAAGTGCTTAGCAGCAAAAAGTCAGGTCAGACGGCTGCCACGACGCCAAAAAACCCTAACATAAGTATGTTCGTTATATCTTTGAATATTCCCAAACAGTAGTGTAGTAGCACTCATAGCTGTTGCTTCATTTTCAATGAAATTTTCATGAATCGCCTTTATAGTTTTTCTCAAATCTGTTTTTATTCTTAATGTTGGTTAACATGATTCCAGCAGGTACTCTTGCTTAAGACACAAGAAATCGTTGGCTTCGCGTTGTTGCTTCTTTAGGGATCCTAGGGTTTTTTCGTCAGAATCTTGTGTTGTAACTAATATTAGTTTTGATTTTTCCTGAGGAAGTAAAGATGTTTGCAGGTGAAAAATTTCTATTTCTTTGAAGAGTTTTTCGGATGAATAGTTAAGTTCTATGTTATATATTATTTCGATTCTCCATTTTTGTGTTAAGTCAAGAGTGGTATGGTAATTATCAGAAATCCATTCGCACACGATTATTCCAAAATTAATGTGGTATTATACAAAGCTGAGGTATAGTGTTCGTAGCTCGGCCTCATCGAGAATGTTTTTGAGGAATCTGAATTTATCGAGGAGAGATATTGTTTTACTAGCAATAGATTCTGCATGTTTACTTCATCTTAGGCTTTTGTCAAATATAATGACGAAATATTTTACGTGGTCTTTCCTATTAAGATCAATTTCTTTATTCCATTATTCATTTGGGAAAATGAATAATGTGGGATATTGTAAGAGAAATAACTGAAAGGTACAAATTGAGTTTTAGTAAACTATCAAAAGCCTACTTTCATACTCAGCACCACATGCTGATCTGCTATTTGTTCCCAAGCACAAAACTTCCAAATTCGAACGGTCACCTGAATACATGGGAATAAAATTATTCAACCACCTACCCAAACCCTTCAAAAATATTAGCATTATAGCACTCAAAATAGTTATTTATGATATAATATTTTGTGAAAAGGGAAGTTTGGGACACGATGCCAAAGGCACTCCGCCTTTGGCATCGTGTCCCAAACTTCCCTTCAAACAAAATAGAATCACTTTTAGCAGGTATATCATACACTATTTTTTCTACAAACACCATTAAAAGTCCAAATTAATGCATACCTATTTTACATTAATTAATTGATAAAATAATAGCCTCGAGATTATCAGTTTTGAATCCAATTTCATCTAATCTATTCATGAAACAAGTTGCCAAGGTAATCAGAAACAGAATTTGTTGAATTGGTCTTTGTTGACAATGAATCACGAATTATTCTTTCTCGTTTCTTGCTTTTGAATTATAGTAAGTCAAAGCGACAGAACGAGTTTTCATACGATCGTTTCTTGAAATGGTGTGATCAGAAAAATGTCAGTGGCAAGAAGGCCAGTGAAAAAGTGCTTCTTGCATATTTTAAAGAAAAGTCCAAAATATGGAAATCGTAAACGCTTTGGTCGAATTACTCTATGTTGAAGTCGATGATGAACATAAATAATCATGACATAAGCAGATATTACAAGCTTGTGGCTTTTTTGAAGCGAGAGGGTGAAGGATATCGACCGAAAAAGTCAAAAGTATTGACAAGGAAACAAATTGACAAATTTATCGCAGAAGCCCTGGATGAAATATATCTAACGCAGAAAGTTGCTGCGATTTTTGGTGTTTTTGGAGCCTGTCGTCGAGAGGAACTGTGCGATTTGACATTAAATAATATCCAGGATTCCGGAACTTCACTAGTTGTGCATATACCAGACACAAAAACTAATGTGCCACGCACCTTTGTTTGTAAGTGGTACATTGTATATGAACTACTATAAAAAGTACATAGCCCTTTGTTCAGTGGATATTAATCATTCAAGAGTTTTTATAATTTGCATTAAAAATAAATGTGCCAGGACTCCAGTTGGAATCAACACATTTGGTGAGATGCCTGCCAAAATTGATGAATTTCTAAATTTGCCTGAATCCCATCTTTATACTGGACATTATTTCCGACGTTCCTCAGCAAGTTTGTTGGCGGACTCTGGTGCTAGTCTTACTACAATTAAAAGACATGGTGGATGGAAGTCCAGTACAGTAGCAGAGGGTTATATAGAAGACTCGATACAAAGGAAACAGAACATTGCGGATCAAATTTTGTCCAAAACTTCGGCGGATAACATTGTTCTCTGCCCTGGTACAAGCTTCACCAAAATAAAATCTGTTACATCTACCAATGAGACTGGCCATGAAGTGTCTTATCATAATTGTAGTTTCGCTAATTGTACGTTTAATTGAATAAACACTTCATTTTGAATTATGTTTTTATATTTTCTCTACAAATAAATCAATTTTAGCATTAGTGCTAAAAATGTTTTAGTTTTAACACCAGTGTCATAAAATGGCATTTTAGACACTGACAGCATGCGTCAAAAATTATAGTTTTACTGACGATTGTAGAAAACATTACTCCTTACCAAGGGCTACTACATTGTCATTGAATTTCTCTCAGACCATCTGTACTGACAATCAATTTTTACAAATACCTACTGTTTCTATTTTAATTTTAAACTTTGACGTTATATTGTATATGTTTTGTCCATTCCTGTCTATTTTGTTAGCCAACAAATATTTTAATGTGAGTTCCCTTTCAGCAATATCTTTCAATTACTTCCAGTTATCAGCTCTGTATAACATAGCTGGGTCATCGGCATAAATAATTATGGTGCCCTCTGTTTCGACTTAGAATAGATCATTCATTCATAAGCAACTCAATATAGATCTGCTGTGTTATAGTTGTGTAGTTTAGAATGATTTTCAATAATAGTTGACGGTGATGGAGAGACAAGGTGGTTTGATGTTCATAATTTAGTGGATAACCAATAAGTCAAATCACAGAAAATCACATCTACCTGCTGAAAATTGCCCCCTCTGATACTTCATTATTTTTTTTGTACATAAATAAAAATCATTTGAGTCATCAAAGTGAATTTTTTCAACTGGGGAATTTGAATTTTGTTATTGAAATTATGCATTATGCACTAAATTAAGCACTATTTGTTTAGTAAACCTGCCATTATACGAAAAAATAGTAACTTTGAACAGCAAGCTATATACCAATACTTTTATTTCCCTAAGATGCCAGATATATATACGAAAAGTCGATTATTACCTATAGAGCAAGAAATTCATCTACTGTATAAATAGTATGTGCCAATATTTTTTTAGACAAATCTCAAAAATCATCATATTAGCAGAATTAATTCTTTCATTAGAAAGCTTATTGAAAACTTTCAGTTTTAGTTTTTACCGAGTCTTTACTTTAACATAAATAATATTCAATTATTCTTTCAGTTCGTATAAATGTTGAATCTTCAACATTTAAGAAGTTGATGAAAAGTTTCAACATTGAACAACTTAAGTTTGAAATCTTAGACAAAATAATTAGACACAGTGATGAAAGGATAATTTTATCTTCAACTTTTAAATTTGGCAGGGGCGGAAACTTACATTTTTTCCGCATGTCAGAAAATTTCAATTGAGAAAGTTCCCAAGTCGATCGTAAATTCCCCATTTTTAACCCCCCTGCCCCAAAAAAACCCGGATTTTTCATAAAAAGGAAAATAAAACAGTAAAATTACTGCTGAAGGAGAAGAGAGCATGTTTACTTTGAAAAAGTACTTTATTACAAACATACATCATATTTCATTTGACTTCAAGTAGGTACCGCGAATGTCGCAGCTCTAACATTATTACAATGAATGAAATCATTATTCAATTTCTTGAATATCGATTCTTCATTTAGCTTTTCTGCTCGTTGTCTATGACAGTTTATTACTGCAATTTGATTCAACCTCAGAGCACTTGATGTATTTTGTAAATACGTTTCAAACCTAGGTAGTATTGAGAAGGACCTCTCAGCAACACAGGATGATTTGTTTTATTAGAAAGGTGACATGTATGACACGAAAGTCTCCGCCCCTGAAACTTGGCCATAACAAGACTCATAATGTTTAGGCTCTTTAAATTCTGATATCTACAGTTAGAAGAGTGGTGAGAAGCTAACTTTTTATTTCCCATAAACTCTTAAAGTCACTGTCATTCAAATCATCCCATGACATAACTTGAAACAAATATTCATAACATATAGGGTTATACCAATTCTAGGCTCATCAACATCTAGGTGAATCAAATTTCTAGACTCATCAAATTCTACCTAATAGCTCCTGTTTTCCACTTATCGTCTGTTGGTACCAAGGACTATAACTTTTGTGTTGGTTTTGTGTAAAAATAATGGAAGAGAGAACATTCTGAATATAGTATTCGGATCTCTCAATATTAAACAGCTATTTTGAATACTTGGATTACAATAATCAATGCATCTCACCTTGGTAAATTGGCACCAGTAACCTTGTGTTCTAAAAACTGAGAAACGTACTGGGGTAGTTCAACATATGTAGTCAACCAATCAGTTGTCTGCTCTACAGTCCAATTATGTACTTCAGATTTCAACCATGCTTCCCATAACTCTCTAACAGAAATATGATAGTCATCATTGCGATGAAAATTTTTCTGTCTTTTCTCTGCTCCGGAGTTATATTTCAATTCTTCTTTCAGAAACTGAAAACCATTTGTTCAGAAATAATATTTTTCCTTCACAATACTTACATCATCAGACTCAGATAAATCTATATTTCCATCCTTATCATCATCAAGCTGCTTGTGTAGTTGTTTTATTGCTTCTAGCCCTAACCGATCTTTTTGAGCCATGGCTAGGCATGCAAAATCATCAATATTGCAAGTATCAATAGACACTGAAAACTTTTCATATTATGAAAACAATATTGACAAACAAAATTTCAACGCACCATCAGGAAGTAAAGTCTGTCTATTAGGAAGAGTAGTCCCTCTGAAATCTTCAGTAGATTTATAACTATCCGATGGAGCAGGATTGTCATAATCAGTAGATAATCCTATATTCCAATGCAGTTTCAAAACTAACCAGAAAATAAGGCCTCGAAAGTTCATCGCAGCAAAATTTAACGTAGCACAAAATTATTTAAAAAATATACAAATATATTACAGCCAAAATGTATTATCATATTTTTTAATTTGACATTTCGACATGATCAGACTACTGACTACTGTCAAGGCTCAAGGTTGACAACGTCTTAAGGTGGAGTCGTGTAGGTACGATATATTATGCAAAATTCATCAGAATGAAAGAGGATATTACTAAAAAATAGCCAATCATATTCCAGTGTTCGATCTCCATCTCATATTTATTCGCAATTTATTTCCTGAAATCGTGCCTACATGAATCCAGCATTACGCTTACGTCTCACAGAATGTGCTTGAGCTTCAAGAAACCCTATTTTTGCCATTGTGTTTCGAGCTCTTAGCTATAATTTCTGTTTAGTGTGAATCAGTCTGCCATATGTTCAAAAATAGACATCTAGTTCAAAACTTGAACATTCCCGTTTCAATTCTGAATGTCAGCTTTTTCAAAATAATTGACAAAGGTATATATGTCATGATAAAATTAAGATATCTTCAGGGCCACTTTCACCACAGCCTTGCTAACGGTTGGTTAGATAAATAATTTGGGTTTGACATAAGCTGTATATGAATGAGATCCCTGCTGTATATTGAATAAACAGCTACTTTTCGGGGTAGACTGGAAGTCGATCTTTCTCTATAGGTTCTAACATTAATATTTCAGCAGATCGTGGTACCTCATTAGAAACCCAAAAAAAATTACTTATTTTGAAATATATCTTTGCTTGAATCTTAACAAAATAGAATGATATATGTAAAAAAATGTTTATTTACGACTTATAGATGATTTAACAGACTGTATTTTCTTCAGTAATATATGATTCTCATTGGCGATTTTATCTTGATAACGTTTTCGGTTGATCGCAGCGCTGCTCGTTTTCTTCAGGCCATTTGTTTTGGGTGGTACTTTGTATTGGTTGACGCGTCGATTATTAGATAAAATTTTTTTCATCAAAATATCATTTGTACGCTCTATTTCACGAAGTTCTGATGATGCGAAAGTTTTATTACCAAATATTGTATGTTTCAGGCTTACAGTCGATGTGAGAGAATGACAATGACTATTTTGAGTTTGCAAACCATCTAAGCTCAAATCGTTTATTTCTTCATCTTCGAAATCATCACCTTCGTATCTTTCGTCGTAGAATTGTAAGACGCTCTCCTCTGAACTTTCCTTGTTGAAATCATCCCTTTGACATTTTACCTCTTTATAAGTGTTTTTAATTTTCTCACATGTCGAACAGCCGTATAATTTGGATGATAAATCGTCTTCAGTCTCCATTTTGTGATAATATACGCAGAAAAAAAATCAAAAATGAGATTGGGAAATATTTATATATTTAACTCCATGGAAACGAACGGCGACGGCACTCTGAATTCATTACTTCAAATTATCATTTCTGAATTAAAATTAAAGGCGGATTCTCATGCATCCGAATTTCGCATCTTAACTACCGAATGGGTGAGTTTCCTCAACCTTGCCAACAAGCGCTGCCTTTGACGTGTTGAGGAACAAGGATAGCAGCATTTTCCACATGCACTTAAAAAAGAGATACATAAATGAATCCACCAGATTTCAAGAGCAATTTCGCCAACATGACCTGTTGAAAATGCACAAGTAGTTTCTTCGCTATTATTCGAAAATTGCAAGTCTAGTGCCCGATTCCACCAACATTTTTAGGGCTTACTCAATGCTAGGTAGAGAATATCTTTGGGTTGAGGGTCTATTTCATTTCCACCAAGTCAAATCTTCACCTAAACCGGTCTAAAGCAACCCTATATTTAGGGTTCCAAATTTCTCCACCTAAGCAGTCACCTAGTAAGGGAATGGTTAATTCTAACCTCATTTCTTCAGTATTTTGTTTACTATTTCATGTTTTATCATTTTTGTGAATTTCTGTATAATTTTTGTACCCATACCTTTTTTTTCGCTCAAACATAATAATGGAAATGTCCGACGACTACTTTGAAATACTTGATTTAATTCAAAAAGGCTTTCCTAGAAGAATATAATATGATAGAAATAACCACTTTGATGATATGAATAATTTAACCGGTTCAGATCAACTAAGCCAACGGTTTTACATGTTTTGGAGCAAATAGAAGATCAGTTAGAATATATGTACTGGTGGGCATTTGAGTTCATGTGCAGACTTTATGGGGGTGTCTGTGGAGTAGTTCCTCCCGAACTGTGGAAAAGGTAACGGAAGCAATAGCTAGTTTGAGGCCATTCTATGTAGATATGCCTAGGTTAGAGGCTGCAGTTGCTACCAGCAACATGTTTTTTCAAATTGTTTCTTTCCGAGAATTCTAGGATAAATGAATTTAATGATTATTCCATCTAAAAATTCGATAAAAATAAAAAAGCAATGTAATTATCATAGGTTAAGGTCAGTGGCGGATCCAGGATCGGGTCAAGAGGGGGGTCTATAACTCAAAATTTATATATATATATATATATATATATATATATATATATATATATATATAAATAATAATAATAAAATAATAATATATATAACAGAAAATTATGAGCTACCGTATAGCAACAACTAGTCAAGATCCAAAAAACGTGAAAGAGCAAAATTTGAAGGTGTAGCTAGGAGGTAAAGTAGGTTCGAAACTTAACTTTTTTTAAATCAAATCGAGTTGATTTAACCTGATCAACAGCATATTCTACTCATACATAGTATATTCAAATCGTTACCGGCATACACAATACTCATCACAAATGTAACAAGTCTAATTTTTCAAATACTGCGCTAAAAAGGATCCAATGGCAGCACTGTCAGGAATTTCTCGAACTTTTCCTCGATAAGCCTGACAAGTGTCAATTTTCTTTAAAGTGTCAACGAGAAAAATTGCAATTTGATAGTTAAAAATAAGCATTTCATTTTGGACCTACAACTTGAAGAGGACTCTATTTTCATATTTTACTCGGCTTGATCCAGAGTCTGAAACGACTGAACCAGAAAAAAAAGGGAAGAACAATCGATGAGTCCAAAAATTTCAATGGAAATTTGTTTGTTTGTTTGGGTAACATTCAATCCAGATCTTGTTTGTACTATTTTTAATTCTTGAGAATTATTTTTTTAGGAATTGGAGGATTATTGAATTGAATAAATTGATGAAATTGGTTGTTAAAAAATGAAAATTTACTAATGTTCAAATGTAGCCCGCTCTTTACTTTTCAATGGAATGTAAAATGATTATTAAAGTTCTTCAATTTTAAAGCAAAAAATTTTTTTTTATTTTTTTGTCTTGCTCATGTGACATTTTTTAGTTCCCTAACAAAATTTGGAAATTAGGAGCCGATAAAAATTGAAAAAAAAAATTCTCATTTTCCCAATGGGGGGGGTCCGGACCCGAAACCCCCCCCGTGGATCCGCCATTGGTTAAGGTTAACAGTTTGTTGTTTGTGATAAATTATAAATTGTGATACAAAAGGGTGCGCTGCGTAACACCTACATTTCGTAACACCCACAGTGCATAACACCCAAAGTGCGTAACGCCCAAATTTCATAACACCCAAATTTCGTTATGCCCACACTCTCCGAACATACCCGAATGATGCAGTGTTGCAAAATTTACCGGATATTCTGCAATTTCCTGTTAAACCAATCTAACTTAACCTAACTAACCTAACCTAAAAGAAGGATGAATTTGGCAACAGCGCATCATTCGGGTATGTTCGGTGAGTGTGGGCATAACGAAATTTGGGAGTTATGACATTTGGGTGTTACGCACTTTGGGTGTTATGCACTGTGGGTGTTACGAAATGTGGGTAGAACGAGATGCTCCCATACAAAACATTTGCGATTTGCGAAACTCACCCTGACAATAATAATAAAATCCCCCAAAGTTTTGAGATGTTTTGATCTTTCTCCACTTAGTTGTGAAATTCTTAATTTTGATTGGTGGAAACCATTTCACAAATTTAAGGATGCCCAAAATTAGGCGAGACCCATCTATTCTTTCCTTACGTGAAAGTCTGTGGAAACCGGCATAGGGAACGTAAAATGAGTAGACCTTACCAAACACGATATCGCAGCTATCCAATAGAGAAATTTTAGTTTAATTTTAGTTCCCCAGTTTCACACGAATAAAACAAAGTTGGCAAAGTTGAAAGAAATCCCCCATATTTCCATTCTCTGTCGTCTTTGAATGATTTTTTTGCGAGTAACCCGGTTACAAAAGTCGGTAACCGTCAAGTTATAACCCCCACTTCACGAAATTTCAAAACTGGTAACACAAACTTGATTTCGCAAAAACGTGCGTGAAAGATCTGGTTATATTTTAATTTTGAATGAAAAACAGTGTGGTTATGTTGTTATTGTTTACTATTTATTTTGAAAGTTTTATAGATATGGAAATATTGAAATATCAAGTTGTTTTCGAAGATTTCTTCTAAAGTGACAATAATTTATATTTCCACATTTTGAACTTGAATAATGATTGAGATTCACGATTACCAATAGAAAAAACATGTGAAACTCATTCAAGGATGCCAATAGATCATAATATCAAGTTGAACCAGTATCATGAAAATACGTTTTTCGTTCTTCCAACTATTTCGAATAAGAATGATTTTTTTGCGAGTAACCGGGTTACAAATGGTAACGATTTCCAGTAACCGGTTGCATTTTAGCGATATGCGGTAATAGAGGGGAAGTTGATGTGACTTCATTAATGATGTCACTATTTATTACCGTGTTATTGAAAACGTAACCTTGCTCGACAGCAGGGTTATAGGCGGTTATATGAGAAGATGATAAAAACGACAGAGACAGAGGAAGAGAAACACACAATTGTAGACAGTTCACAGTGCATTTAGCATGCAACTGTCTGAAAGTGTATTTTTTTTATTCCAAATAGTTGGGAAAACGAAAAACGTATTCTCATGATACTGGTTCAACTTAATATTATGATCTATTGGCATCCTTAAATGAGTTTCACATGTTTTTCCTATTGGTAATCATGAATCTCAATCATTAATCAAGTTCAAAATGTGGAAATATAAATTATTGTCACTCTAGGAAGAAATCTTCGAAAACAACTTGGTATTTCAATATTTCCATATCTATAAAACTTTCAAAGTAGATAGTAAACAATAACAACATAACCTCACTGTTTTTCATTCAAAATTAAAATATAACCAGATAACCAGATCTTTAATGCACGTTTTTGCGAAATCAAGTTTGTGTTACCAGTTTTGAAATTTCGTGAAGTGGGGGTTATAAATTGACGGTTACCGACTTTTGTAACCGGGTAACTCGCAAAAAAATCATTTAACCCTGCTGTCGAGCAAGGTTACGTTTTCAATAACACGGTAATAAATAGTGACATCATTAATGACGTCACATCAACTTCCCCTCTATTACCGCATATCGCTAAAATGCAAGCGGTTACTGAAAATCGTTACCATTTGTAACCCGGTTACTCGCAAAAAATGATATATATACATAAAGGCATATGCTGATTAGCTAATACTTTCATTTGGCAACACTGTTTCTTTTTATTTCGAATTTAAAGGAAGATAGAAAACAGATTTTGCATTCCTCCTACCATTGACCAATGGAAATCGCTATTTGCTATTTTTGTAATGCCCATCAAAGACAATGACAGATGAAACAGAAACAGCGATTTGGGTACTATCGGGTAGATTTTGTATGTACTTGTACCTACATAAATAAATGCTCATACAAATGTCAACATGCTTAGGAATTCTTTATGGTGGTGTATTTTTACTATCTCATTTTTGGAATTGATCATTAAAACTCATCCAACATTGCATGACAGCAGTCATGGTAAGGTTTTTCTTTATTTTGATGAAATTATTATATATTCAAATATTTCATAAATTATTCTAGGTTTCATCAGTAAACACTCCAGATACTTTGAAGATGAGCTATCAGGCTTGCATGAGGTATAATTTTCAGTTGAAGATGAGAAGTGGCATTCTACTAAAATTCTAATTTAGTCATTCCCTTTCCAGGAAATTGCTTTATTGAAGTCATCTCGAACCAGTGATGTATCACTGAAGCTTCCTCTGAAATTTGAGCCAACATTCCTTGATTTCCAGTATAGGTATGAATACTGCAGTGTTTGGGTTTATTACCATTCAAGCTTCATGTTTTTCAGACCTATAGGTGTTCCCCACTCAGAAAAAGTTACTCTTTTCAATATCGATAGATATAGAACTGTTGATATGACATCCATATCAGGTAGAACTGTGCATTTTTACAGTTCATTTTTCCAAGACAAGGTAAGCATCTTGGTAGGTTAATTCAATTATCACAAATTCTACTTGCAAACCTTAGATATTTTGCTTGGTGACTTGATTTAAAGAGAGTTATTTCTTATGATTTTGAGATCACTAATACAGATTGAATGGATGAAAGTAAAGTGATTTTTTTGGAATATTTATTTCAACAGGTCTTTTGAAATAATGTGGCATTTTACTTACACTACAAGGCAATGCAAATAACGGTAAATATATAGTTATCGGGGTCCACTGGGAAAAAACAAATTTGGTGGAACTTAAGTATTTTGGCCTCATGAACAAAATATTCAAATAAAATTTTTGGCGCTCCTAACTAGTTTTGGAGATTAGGCCCCCCGAAGAAGGGAAAAACATTATCGCTTATGTTTGTGTTTCAGTCTAACCATACATTTACCCGAGAAACATAATCAATTCTTTTCATGATAATTTTCTTGGTAGTATGTCTAGTATACAACTAAGCTTGAAATGGTCAACCAAATATTTGTATTTCAAATTCATCATCAACATTTGTTTATACAATTCCTTCAGAATAGTCAGTTGTTAAAATGTTCATGGTGCACTAATTTTGGAATAAACACTTAATAGCGGGTTTATGCAACAATACCTAATAACTAAGCCTAAGCTCAAAACTGATAACAGATCAACAATAGCAACTCAATGAACATGTTTATGAGGTCAAAACTGATAGTACCTGGATGTAAACTGGTTATTCAAATGAAGAATCACGAAGTTGTTATTCTGGATGTTGATCTGTTTAGCTGCAATTGGGTTTCGACATTTCGCCAACATCTTAGTTGACATTTTCAGGAATGTTACTGCTCCTACTAGCTAATAATAACATTATGAAGGGTACAATAGCAATGAAATTCCAAATACAATAAATGTCACAGATATCACACCAGGTGAACATCTCATACACTAAACCTACCAACAGATTAGATTTCTTTTGTTGAAAAGAACATTGAATGGATTTTCTGGATATACTTCAGAGGCGAAAAACCCACTTGAAAAGTGAGATTTAATTCAGTTCGTCTCAGTTTTTAGAAACACCTTTCTTATATACACAGCTAACATTTTTGTCCTGACATTAACTTAGTGAAGATGATTGTGAGCAGAGAACTCTCTTAAAAAAAGATATAATTGATCAGCTGATATGGTTATACCCAGTGGAGTGGATTCACTTTTTGAAATCTCAGATCATTTTCATCTTTCATTTTTTTATTCGTGAAATTGAGTTTATTAAGTTGAAATGACTGTTGCTTAAACCAACTGTGTCTCGTTTTTTATTCATGGTATTTTCACGTTTATTTATGTTTTTTATCATTTCTGGAAGTACTCATTTTTAAGTTTTAGATTATCTTGAATTTTTGGGAGAATGCACTGTTTGACTGATAATTCAAGAATCTCTCTGAAAAGGTTAGTTTGTGGTAACAGTCTAACAGTGATAACATTACCCTCATTTCTGATTAGAGAGATGTTGAGAAAAGGAATTTTGTTATCAGTTTCACATTTGAGTAAATTGTATTCATGGATAATAATCATTGAAAATATTCATCACTGTTTCAGTTTGGTCTTTTGGGACTGCAGTCTGAATATCATCTAAGTATTATTGAAAAGCTGAGACGAAGTGAATCAAGTCTCACCTCCCAAGTGAGTTATCCTCCTCTCAAGTATATTTAGATAATCCTTTTTGTTTCAGCTCAAAATTAAAGTATTTTTCAGTAACTTTCTTGTCGCTTTATTTCAGAAAAACTGACATCTGTATTCAAAAATTAACAACTGACAACTACTAAATATAAATAAAAAAATGATTTTCAATTATTTGGAATAATCCAAATGGGACTGGAACATCCTCCCCCCATTAAGAAATTTCTTTCTTCATCCATTTACTTCTAGTCTGCACAGCTTAGTAACGGGCCGACGATAAGTATTTTGTGCCGTTTTCACCTCTGCTACTCTTCCTTTACCGTCGTTTCCTGGGAATACTCCCGTGACTTCACCCAATTTCCAGGAGCGTCTAGGGAGGTTTTCATCCACTACGACAACAATATCTCCCAATTTCAGTGATTGATTATTGTCTGTCCATTTATTTCTTCGAGAAAATGTTGGAAGGTATTCTCTAACCCATCTTTTCCAAAATCTGTTTACTAGCATTTGTGATTTACGCCACTCCTTCCTCAGATGAAGTCCTGAATCAAAATTACCCAGTGGTCCATCTATATTTTGATACCCTGTGAGGAAGTGGTTGGGGGTTAGTGCCTCCGGGTCATCGGGGTTCATTGAAACATAAGTGAGCGGTCTTGAGTTGACTATGTTCTCGGCCTCTGCAAATAAGGTCAGGAGTGTCTCATCACGAATACTTTGATCGTGAATGACAGTTCCCAAAGCAGTTTTTGTTGACCTCACCAGACGTTCCCAAGCCCTTGCCATATGTGGAGCTGCTGGAGGAATACAGCTGAATTCAATTTCTTTTGTTGTCATGGAATCTATGATTGCATTTTCATTTAGCTCTCGCAGGGCACAACAAAGTTCTTCAGCTGCTCCTCTTAAGTTAGTCCCATTATCGGAGATCTTCTGGGGTTGTCCACGTCTTGCGATCATTCTTCTGATGGCCATGATTGCCGAGCCGGTGGTGAGAGAATGAGCCACTTCTAGATGTATTGCTCGCACAGCAAGGCATGTGAAGATTACACCCCATCTCTTTTCGCGATGTCTACCAACAGTCACCAAGATGGGACCAAAGTAGTCCATTCCAGTGTTGCTAAATGGACGAACTCCTGGTGTTACCCTCACTGGCGGCAACTGTCCCATTGTTGGAGGTTTTGGATGTGCATTTTTATTTCTGCACTTTTGACAAGAGTACCTAATCGCTTTCACGGCTGCTCTAGCATCTATCACCCAATATTTTCTACGAATTTCATTCAAAATTCATTTCATTACCATGGTGTCCAAATTTTTCATGAAAATGCTGTAGTAGTAGTCTTGTAAATGGGTGTTTTGGGTGAAGAATGAATGGTTTTCTTGCGCGTTCTTCCATCACTGTGGCAAACTTGAGACGACTTCCAAGAACCAATAGTTCATTTTCAAAGACGGGACAAAGCTGGTTCAACTTGCTCTTTTTTCCAACTGATTTTCCTTGTCGTAACATTGTGATGTCTTCCATGAAGCTTTGGAGCTGCGATGTTCTTATCCAATACCTTTCAGCCTCTTCAACTTCTTCAATACTCAATGTTCTGTCTTGTAACTTCTCCGCCATTTTCAATCTTTCTTCTCGTCATTTTTATAAACCGCAATACCCAAGCTGTTGTCCGGATGAGTCTGTGCCATTTTGAGAACCACTTCAAATCTATAACCTCTTCATAAGTCATTTCGGTTATGTTTCCAACGAATTCAGTCTTCATTTCAACTTCATCCTCGCTGGATTTGATTTCTCCAACCTCCTCTCTCGGCCATTCATTTTCAAGTTTTTTCAAAAAGTCTGGGCCCATGAACCAGTTCCGAGGTATGATGTCTGTATCTCCATAACTTGTTCTGGTAGCTTTGTCAGCAATATTTTCCTGAGTAGGAACCCAGCGCCATTGTGCCACATCGGATCTCTCTTGTATTTCTCCCACCCGGTGGGCAACGAATTGTTTGTACTTTTTGCCATCCCCTCGTATCCAATTCAGAACACATTTCGAATCTGACCAATAGACGGTTGCTGTCAATTTAAGATCAAGTTCATCTTTCAAAGTGACAGCTATACGGGAACCCATGACTGCGGCCTGTAGTTCTAATCGAGGAATGGATAATGGCTTCATGGGGGCTACTTTCGCTTTTGCAGTAACAAGAGAAACTGTTATTTCTTCGTCAGTTACAACTCGCAAATATGCTACTGAGCAGAAAGCTTTTTCGCTAGCATCACAAAAAATGTGGAGTTCCATTCTTCTAGCACAAGGAATTTTCGGTGAATAGCATCTTGGGACTCGAACATCAGAAATATGTCGCAGATCGAAAAGCCATTTCTTTCAAATTTCATGCAAGTTTTTGGGTAAAGTTTCATCCCATCCAATTCCTGTTCTCCATATATCTTGTAAAAGGATTCTGGATCGGATCGTGAAACATGTCAGGAGTCCAAGAGGATCGAACACTGTCATGACGAATTTGAGGATTTTTCTCTTTGTGAGGTTCGTAAAATTTGATTCATTCAGCTTCAGTTTGAATTTGAATTCGTCTGTCTCAGGATCCCAAAGAATCCCCAATATTCTTTGAGCTGATGAATCGGTATCGAAATTCTTCAGTGGTGCCAAATTTTCGTGAATTTGTTTTCTTATCATTTCGGAATTCGACATCCAATTAACGATCTCGAAACCTCCTTTCTGCATCACTTCTTTGACGTTCTTTATCATCTCGAGGGCCTCTTCTTCAGTATTCTTCGAGTCGCAGTAATCATCCACATAAAACCGTTTGGTTATTGCAACTTGAACATCTTCAGATTCTGCATTCTCTTGGGCGTTGATATTTTTGATATACTGAGCGCAAGAAGGAGAACAAGTCGCTCCGAACGTCATTACTTGCATCTCATATATACATGGTTCCTTGCCTGATTCGAAGTCTCTCCATAACATTCTCTGGGAGCATTGATCCTCTCTTCTTATTCGAACTTGATGGAACATTTCTCGTACATCCCCGCAGAATGCTATTATTCCTTGTCTGAATCTACACAAAACTGCGAACAGAGGTTGGAGAAGGTCCGGTCCGGATAACAGATTATCATTTAAACTAGTTCCATTCATTTTGGCTGCAGCGTCGAAAACTAATCTTATTTTCCCGGGCTTGTTTGGGTTCGTAGTGGCAAAGTGCGGTAAATACCAGGTACGAGGTGTGTGAATTTTGGCTTCTGAGGGAGATAATTTTCTTAGGTATCCCTTTTCCAGGTAGTAGTTGATTTTCTCGGAATAGGCTTTCGAAAAAACTTCGTCTCTTCGACATTTCCTCTCAATGCATTGAAGTATTTGCAGGGCCATACTCTTACTTTCTGGAAGATGGATATCTTTATCTCTCCACAACAATCCAATTTCGTATCTGTTTTCACTTTTCAACCTCTTGGCCGTTTTTTGCATGATTTCAACTGCATCCCTTTCCTCCTTGTTGATTCTCCTTGTAGTTGGTAACACTCTGACCATTTTGTGAAGATCATCGTCGTTTCTAGATTGATTACAAATATGGAACATGTGGATTCCTCTAGCATTGTTGACTTCCGTAATACAGGGACCATGGAGAGACCATCCTAACTTGCATTTGGTTGCAACTGGTAGCATATCGTGAGAATTTTGACTTGAATACATTTTAACAGGTGCTATTAGGTTGATGTTGTCTTGGCCTATGAGAATCGACGGCTTCTGTTTGAAAAAACTTTTTATAGGTATATTTCGTAAATGTTCGTGTTTTCTCCATGAAGCCATGTCAATTGTTTGGGTCGGTAACGATAAATTTTGGACAGTATGTACGCCTTTCATAGAAAAAACCTTGGAATTTTCTGTAGCAGCTGAAATTTGCAGATTTATGCGTTTGGAGTCCTCTTGTCTTGATACAATATCGTTCGTCCATTGTATACAGAGAGTTTCTGATGGCCCGCTCAATCCCAACTGCGAGGCGATTTCAGCTTCTATCAAGGTAACTGTTGAACCTTCATCACAGAGTGCTATTATCTGCATTGTACCGTTGGGACCATGAATGTTTACGGGAATGACTCGTAACAAAACATTCATTTCTTCCTGTTGGACGGTACAGACGCTTTGAACTGGAGAAGAATGAGTGGTTTCCGTATTATTGTTAATGTTTGTGGTATTTATCGTCTTGTGGAGAAGAGGGTTATGTCGAAACTTGCATCCATTCACACCACATTCTTTCCTGGATTTGCATTTGAATCTGGAATGTCCTTTCTTCAGACAGGAAAAGCACAGTTTTTTACTCGTAATTGTGGACCATCTAGTTTCAATATCATCAGCCTTCAATTTGTCACATGTATTAACAAAATGGGATTTTTTGTCACAGTAGGTACAGGTACGCTAAATATCACCTACTTTCAACGATTTTTCAGATCGAGTTGCATTCAGAACTACGTCCGCTTTTCGTCCTTGGTATTTTTTGCATGGTGTTGACACGTAATTGGCTGCATCTGCTATGTCACTGATCCAAAGGGAAAACTTTTCCATATCGACTCTCCCATGGTTGAGTAACACCGTTTCACCCCATTTGAGTTTCAAACTATCGGGTAACTTGTTAACGAATTCCTTCAGAAGTTGAGGATTATAGTAATGTCCATAATCATCAAGTGACTTCATTGTTGCTACAAGATTGCTCACTTCATTCGAAAAGAATATCAGTCTGTCAATATTGAGTTCTTTCATATGAGGAATTGCACTTATTTTCGATATGATAACGTCTATTATCAGTTCCGGTCTACCAAATCGCATCCGTAGAGTTTTCATGATGAGCTCGAGGTTTTTACTTGTCATCATCATGGCAGCAACAGAGGATTTTGCTTCTCCTCCCAGAGACTTTCTCAACTTGACCATGATTTCATCTTCGCTGTACTGGCCCATTGTAGAAATTGTTGATAAAACAGAGACCAATCTTCTGGATTGCCATCGAATATCGGAAAGTCTTTATCGAGAGTTTGTCTGGCGAGAATTTTCTCTTGTGTCACTGGATTCACTGATTTCATAGCTTCTGAAATCGTTTGGCACAACAGTTTCATCTCATTAGACGCTTGGACATTCGAGAAATCAGTTGACTTCGGGTGTGATTTTGCGTGAAAATCTGAAGTTTCGTTATTTGAAGTTTCCTTATCGTTGACACTTCTGACTGAAATCCTGTCGGCAGATCTCAATGATTTATGAAATTTTTCACTTCTCTGGAGATCGTCGTCACATATTTCTTCTATTTCCACGGGTGAAAATTTGTTCTCAGATGCTGGCAACTCAATATTTTCTTGAATCCAATCTTGCACATTATGAAGTCTTGCAGAAGTCTGTGATAAACCACTGGATCGGGATTCATTGGATTCAAAGGTAACTTCTAGTTCTGCTTCATGTAGGTCGTGTTCCATCCGAATCAAACGCATTTGATTTTCAACTTCTCGCTGCTTCTGTTGTAGAAGTTCTTGTTGTTTTTCTAATTGTTGCCTTACTCTTTCTGTTTCCAGGCTGAGTCTCATTTTTTGTAGGCTAAGGGCTGCCTGGGACCGTTTCGAACTCGTCACAGAAACAGTCTCTTCACAGACTCTTCCCTTAGAACTAGCCTCAGACTTTTGATCATGTCTGTCTAGAGACACCAACGACCTGGTTGTGTCCGCCTTCACAGCTACAGTACTCCTGTTCGATACACCAAACTTTTCAGGCCATATATAGTCGACTGACAAACTTTTATTTATGCCTGCGTTTTTTCTGATGGGTTTAGAGGATGTATTTTCCATTTCTTGGTTCAATATATATCAATCCGGCTCGAAGGACCAATGTTTCAGCTCAAAATTAAAGTATTTTTCAATAACTTTCTTGTCGCTTTATTTCAGAAAAACTGACATCTGTATTCAAAAATTAACAACTGACAACTACTAAATATAAATAAAAAAATGATTTTCAATTATTTGGAATAATCCAAATGGGACTGGAACACTTTTAATGTACTTTTCAACAAAATAGATCTAATCTGTTGGTGGGCTCAGTGTATGAGGTGTTTACGTGATGTGATATCTGTGACATAGTATTTTAAATTTCAAGTGAATGTTTTTTCTTTAATTGGCATTGTCAATGTTTTTAACCCTGAGTTCACAATGTTATTGTTTCCTTTATAATAATTTTATTGTCCTTATGATGATCAAATAAAAGACCGAAACATCGACACAAATAGAATTAGATTTTCTGTTTCACTGACCACCTCCAACCAACTGAAAATTGAAAACTTTGCTTCATGAATATCTCAAAAAAATAAAGAGTTCTTGCCTGAAAACACGAGTAACCGATGTTTTCTGAAAATTAATAATAATAAAATACTTGAAGCCGTTTCCCAGATTCAGATTATAATATATATATATATATATATATATATATAGTTCGAACTAAGGAGTAGGCAGATTGAGACCTTAGAAAGAACTCGTGACGAGACCTGGGGAGTAGGCAGATTGAGGCCCCGGCGTCAAGTCACAAACCCTTGCCCCCTGTGACAACACCTGAGGAGTAGGCAAATTGAGACCTCAGCGTGAAGTCACATTTACCTCTTGAAAATGGCTCCAAAATCGGAGCCGAAACGTCGAGATCAAAACTCCAGACGCGGTTCAACCCGAACTCAACAACAACACACAACTGACCGCGGAAACCTATCCGAACACACACATGATGAGGACACACAAAAACCAATGACTCCTTCACCCACACGGTCTACAGAAAACCAACACACACAAACCGATACCTTAACGCAAACTCCCACCATCATCCGGCACAAACCAATTCCGTTGTGAATTCCCTCATCCACAGATCCATCAACCTCACAGACCTCCACAACAAACCACAGGAACTAGCCCAACTCAAATCAGCCCTACTTCAAAATGGATTCACAGACCATCAAATTGACAGATCCATCCGCCGCCATCAAACTTCTCATTCCATTCCCAGAGACCCAACAGACAATAACATTTCCCACAAAGCTTTTCTTCCCTACATTAAAGGTGTTACTGACAAAATCAGCCGAATTCTCAAAAAACAGGACATAAAAACGATATTTACAGCCAGCAATCTCCACATTCCTCCGCTCCCCCAAGGACAAAATTGTCAACGAATCACAGGGTATATATGAAATACCATGTTCTGATTGCCATAGAACATATGTAGGCCAGACCAACAGACGTGTGACAAGTAGAGTATACGAACATCAACTTGCTGTCCGAAAATCAGACCCATCTTCAGCTCTGTCGAAACATCATCAAGAGACAGGACACAACATAGACTTTGCGAACACTAAGACCATCGCCACAGCAAAAACACTACAAGCTCGTATAATTCGCGAGGCCATCGAAATCGAGAAGCGACCTTCCTGCTTAAATAAACGTGACGACGGCCAGAGACTTCCCACTGCATGGAAACCCCTAATTTCCAGATGCCCAGTCCCCACCAAGACATCCGACGGTCCTTTAGTAGCACCCGCTGCTATAAATACTACCCAACATCCCTCGATACCTCAGTTCGATCTAAGGAGTAGGCAGATTGAGACCTTAGAAAGAACTCGTGACGAGACCTGGGAAGTAGGCAGATTGAGGCCCCGGCGTCAAGTCACAAACCCTTGCCCCCTGTGACAACACCTGAGGAGTAGGCAGATTGAGACCTCAGCGTGAAGTCACATTTACCTCTTGAAAATGGCTCCAAAATCGGAGCCGAAACGTCGAGAACAAAACTCCAGACGCGGTTCAACCCGAACTCAACAACAACACACAACTGACCGCGGAAACCTATCCGAACACATATATATATATATATATATATATATATATATATATATATATATATATATATATATATATATATATATATATATATATATATATATATATATATATATATAACAAGAATTGCTCGTTGGAAGGTATTAGATACGACCTTACTACTGCAAAAACTAGTTCATTGATTTGCTTTTGTTCAACCTTTAGTTACAAGTTGTGGGCTTAGGCTTAGTTATTAGGTATTGTTGCATAAATCCGCTATTATACTTCAAAATTGTTTATTGGCCTTTACGAATCAAGTTTACAAAAAATTGGGGAAGGTCCGCTCTAGTAAGACTCCCCGAAGATGATGTTTCAATCATTCGATTACTATTGGAAATATATGCTAAATGTAATAATAGGAATTGGGGAATTGCAATAATTTCGAGTGCAAGGATTGATGGGAAAATTTGTATCATTATAAATAGACATTTGACAACATAGATAAGTGTACTTTCTGAGGCGTATATATATATTTATCAAAATGAAGAAGTAAGGTCTAGAAAGAACATGAACATTCAATGGAATATAGATCAAACATATAACTATATTGATACTGGCAGGACTGCTATATAAAATTATGCATGGTCTGCATCTTAATGTATTCCCATATAATCTTTCTGGACTTAAATTATATTCAATATATAATAGTACCTGGGCTTTTCTCGCTTTATTTTTTGATAAATTGTGTTTTTTGGAAATTAAATTAAGATTCGAATTACATACTGATGAGATAAAAATAATTTTTTGATCTTATGGACAATAATAAAAACATATTAACTGGTTTTGTTGGTCAGTGTGGCCAAGCGGTCTGAGGAGCGGTCATTGTATACAATTTGGCTATTTTGAATTTTTCTGTCCGGCTCGGTGCGATAGGCAATTGTTGCCAAGATACCAATCCTGGTAGGTGGGATATCTGAATTGAATACACCAACCGACCCGGTAGAATAACAAAAGATAAATAAATAAAAAATCATTAGGAAGTTTATTATATTTGATAATTCCCACATACCTCGGGCTCTATTCATAAAATGCACGAGAGTGTGATGGGATTAAGAAATCAATACGATTTTGTTTGAAATAGTTTTTATTAAAGTTAGGTATGACTGTTTGGAAATTTGATTTCACATACATCAACATTTCTAGAATGTAAATACAAGCTAATGGTAGAATTCCCAGTTCTATAAATTTGTCTCTTCACGACTGCTTAAATTTCAAAGAAGCAATATTTCTTACAACCCTCTTCTGTAAAATAAAAAAACTTTGTACAAAACTAGAGGATCCCCAGAAAATGATTCCATATTTCAATCGAGAGTAACAATGTGCATAGTAATACGATAGTAGAACCGACTTATTTGTGATGTGTCTTAACCTATACAGAGCAAAAAAAGCAGAGGCAAGCTCTTTACAAAAAATTTGATATGTATTTCCCAGTTCAATGAGTTGCCAACATGTACTTCTAAGAATTTTGTAGACTGAACTTGCTGTATTGATCTACCACATACTCTTACCAGACAACTTTCTGTAACATCCCTCAACCGAGGAGTGAAATTTTTTTTGAAGTTTTTTCTCTATTCACTATTAGTTTGTTTTCATCGAACGAAGTTGTTTACATTCATTTGAAACATTGAGGTTAACCTTGAAATGCTATTTTCTGAAAATAGATAGGAGGTGATGATGAGTTTTTTATATTGCTCTCATTGATTATTATATAAGGGGTGGAACCATAAATGAAACTAATAAAATTAATGAAATATGCCCTATAAAGTTTACTCAATTGTCAAACATCTAATTGGAAATGATACAATTTTTTCAATCAATTGTCACACATTGTTTCAATTTTCTGTTATAAGATTTAGCATAAAATCTGCAGGGTGCCTTATTACACTGTACATCTGTCCCAATCGAACTTATAGTGAAATTCTTCCCATCACCGATTGCACATTGAAAACGCCTGTATTTCACATGTCCGCTAGTTTCGCACTGCGCAACAAGTCATCATTTCCGTTGCCAATATGAATCGAGATAGCTGTAAATTGTCGTTAATGATACATCATTATTAAAGAAAACTCCATCTTGAAATAAAATCACACTCATTGTGTTAAAGTATGATCGGGGAATTGATAAACAATATTTTTGTAGAGAACATGTCTAGGTCATTGGAGAATATGTATTTCTTTGAAACAATAGTGGACAGCAACATTCCTTTTATTGTGGCGTGGAATATAGATAGATTTTTCAAAAAAATCCAAATTATTGCCAAGCCCCTGTCAAATTTCTAAATCATGCGAGATTTAGAATACCTGCTGTTAATTTACCTTCGATTGTGTACCCAAAAAAATGGAACCTGTGCCAGTTGTTAACTATATTCTTCTGCGTTTTCTAGAAAATACCGCCAAACGGGAACACCTCCTTTAATGTGGTATTTCTAGGAAGGGAGGAAGGCTTCAAAGAAAGCCATCTGTTCGTTCATACATCGGAGGGTTTCATGAAGTACAATGTGAGAATTTTTTTCATTGCTTTTTGAAACACACCCCAAAGAAAGACATTATTGTAGGTCAAGGGTTTCAGCACATTCAGCCATTACCGAATACGACCCTTCATTGGGATAAAGTTGCCATTAAATTCAACATTTTCTCCATTTATTTCTATACACAATCCTCATTCAGAACCGATACAGGTGAGTAAAATGCCTGTCGAATTGGTGTGGTGTCAATTTGCAATTTTGAAGGATTTCTCCTCAAAAATTTCCTACCACAAATAATGTTATTCTCATGAAACAACCATTTCTATTGAATCGCTTACTTGATGAAAATTGACATATTATCAACTAGTATCTAGAGGTTCTCTCATCACCAAACCACCCATCAGGCTTTCGAAGAATTCTGATTTATTAGTTAATTCTCCTCCTAAAATTTGAAGATCACTCAATTATTTTCTTATACGAGAGAGTAATGAGGTCATAATGAAATGGTGGACAGACTTCGAAGTCTGTATTCTCGACTCAAAACCACTTCTATCATTTTGTTGTTGTCGCAGTTCAACACATACATTTCATATCGCTCTATGCAGTGGTATCATTTATCGACGTAGTGGTATAAATTTAAATATATCGTGTGTAGAGTCGACCAATCAATTATATGAACTAAATATATATTCACTCCTCGACCACTTCTCAATAAACTTCTGATAGCAGTTATTTTTTACCGAATTCTCATAATTTGATATTAGGAATATCTGACTGAGTAAAATGTCAACACAGAGTCATTCAAGCCGAAGTAGCTGATAGGCGACGCCAGTTAGGAAATCGAGAACTTACCTTTCAACGTGAGTTTCGTAGCACAAACTTGAATAAGGATCAAATTTCGTCCAAGTCTCTCGTCACTCACTCAAATGAATCATGTTTGGATGGTTGCTAATATCATTTTCAAAATGGTGGATCGAAGGAAAGTTGAAATGTTGAAGGATATTCGGCTAGATTTATAACTGTGCTCGAAAATCCTAATAGACATGACAGAATGAACCATTGTGGATTTTGTCAGGAGAGTAAGGAAATCACTGCCTGGTTTAAACAAAGATTATTGGCCAATTCGGTTATCATACAAACTAATTCTTCGAGTTGAACCTCTCAGTCTTGATCTCACCAACTATACATCTGAAAGCATTCAGCAATAAGGCGTACAAAATGTCACCAGAGTGGATGGCAAGCTACTTCTACATCTCACAGCCGATGAACAAGAATATTTACATGAAAAATTGAAAACAGTCGTCAAAGCTGCCCTATCCCAAAATCCAATATAGTCTCTAGAATATTATTTATGATATGCTAGAAAAAACTTGATTTCATGTCCACTGTGGATATAGTTTTTTTCCAATTCTGTCTTAATCGCGTTTGTTTTTATCTAATCATAACTTTTTACCTGGTGTAGATCATGTAAACCTCGTAGGCGATACGACATATACTAGACTCCCAAAAACTCAAATTCCTATTACACCGATAACAGGAGATCTAACTTTTTATGTTGACATGTAATTTTGAAAATTTCAGTGTACTTTCGATCTATTTCATATACCATGTTGTTAACGTTTAAAGTTCTACCATGGTTGGTGGTGCCGAGCGATCCCCAAGAGAATTAGCCGACATTTGCAAGCACAAGGCTCTGCCTTCTGGGTGCACATGTCAGAGAATTAATAAAAAAAAACTATAGTGTTGGACGATGATTAGTGGGCACCTTACAAGTCGAAAGCCGAGGAATTAAATCTCGAGGGCTTCTATCAATTGTATGTGGTATACCAGTTCCTATTGTTAGGTAAATCCATGAAAATATATACATACCTATATCACTGTCAAGATTCATTGAACATGAATAATATCGAAAAAAATTTCAAACACCGAGAACCTAGAGTTTTTATGGCCTCGAAATTGTTACAGAAGTTATTACTTTTTTAAATTGTATGGACATTTGCCACAGATTGCAGAAATTGGTTGGTTTCAAAGTTATTTGGGGCAGAAAGTTTTTATAACACGCACTGTAAATTGCGTCTTTTATATCATTTCGCTAACAACTGCATGAGCTATTTTATATTTGTGTTTGTCTCGCTTGAGTTCGATAATTGGGTTGTCTATGTGAATTGAGTGATCCCCAAAACATTAGTCATTGTCAGCAATCAAGTTTATTGAATTTTAATGCTCAACTCTCTTGTTTCTTGCCATTGTTTGCAAAAATAGTCACCATGCCATCAGAAATGAATCTTGCCAAGTTACCAAGAAATCTGGTATCATATTTTAGTAATTATCATTTTTTGAATAACTTATGGTATTGAAGTATTTTGAAGTTCTTAATGAGTAAACTCGGTCTATCTTAAAAAAATAGTAAATAGTTGATTGGACGTTTGGTCTACTTAGCTGAAATATATTCACATATTTGAGTTTGAAATAATGAATATTCCTGCAATTAGAGCAGCATTGATTTCGTTTTGAACGTTGTTTTTTCTTTTTTAAGATTGCAATTCGTAGCAATTAACTCATTAATGCTTTTTCGATTTACAAAAACGTCTCAGTATTGTAAGTTTCAAAAACGTAGCGTGCGGATTATATTATATTCTTGGAGTGATGCATGTTTTTTCACCTTTTCGATAACTTCAACGTGCATGTTGGACAAGAATAATATTGTTACCCTTCAGGAAGGTTTCTTGATAGATTTCCATAATAAATGTTATTACCTTCAGATTTGTAATTTTTGTTTGTTTTTTGTTTATTTATGATACTTTCGTATAGAGTTATGATTTCAAATTAACATCGTAGCGCCACTATGGCTAGAACTTCAACTAATGTCTACCACTTTGACAGACCATGTTTCTTTGTCTATTGAGTTTGGGACTTAGACACTTTTGTCATGATTAGAAAATTCAAAATGGTAGGTATTTGATGTCTTTTGACTTCTCACGTGAATTTTAAGACATAAATTGTGCTTTATTCATTCTTACATTTAAAATGAAAAAATTATATTACAGCTACATTCTGGCCAAGACTTCAACTAAATTACACCACTTTGGCATTGATTTGAACTATCGATCAGATACCGTATCGTTTCTCGTGAAATTTCAGTGATTTTTCATTTCTTGAATCGTATATGGTCTATTGCATTTTTAATGAATTTATACATGGTTGAGAGCAATAATGAAATATCTGAACGTATACAAATATATTCCCTTGGTTTCGTTCACATAACTTTCAAATATCTGTAGTAACTTGATGTTTGTACATTTTCTTTCAATGGCAACATCTCCTTTGGAGAAATATATACTTCGGTTTGTAATGTTCGTAAAGCCCATAGTACACTTTTCAATTTAAATTTTTAATAAGATTAGATAAATGAGAATTTTTTGTAAATATTATGGGACCCAAATCTTCTCGACTTTGCCTTTTTTCAGGTATTAAATCTTATTTCTTGATAATGTTTTGTAACAAAAAAGATGGAACAGACTTCTCTTCACCTGTCTGATACAAAATCATTGACAAAAATGAAATATTTTCTAATATTGAAATGCATCGTAAAATCCTTGCGATGTATGATTTTAATAGATTCATGGTATATAAATGGTGGGGCAAGCAGATTAAGCAGAAAATTAATGTTTTCTGTCCCCACTGTATTGTAAGTAAGCCCTTACATTTCAGCTGTGAGCATGGTGGGAGTGGAAAAAGGACAGTACACGATTCGGGGATAAGGCCAATTACGTGCACTCGCGAATTACCGGCTAACGCCTCGTGTTTACAATTTTTTGCTCGTACGTAATTGACTCTTATCCCCCTTGCTACGTAATATACTATTTATTTCATTGGATCTAGAGATTACGAACAAACCTAAAATGAAAAACTTGAGAATCAATTATCTGGTTCTATGGACAATTTTTCTTCTGCAATATTTCAAATAGTAAGAGCTGATGTTAATTATAACAAAACCTTTTTTAAATTATCACATTATAGTTTTTAGTTAAAGGAGAACTGAAAAGACGTGAAGAAAATCAGCGATCAATTCAATAATTAAGTGGATACAGTGCGAGAGGAGATGAAAGGACTGGAAAAGAGAGTCGAGAAGCAGATAGCTCTTCTCAGGAACCAAGATCGCTAAGACAGGGTTGCCACATCAGGAATTTCCGTTAAACCGCCGACTTTTCATGCACAGTCGTCTTGGTCCATGTATCGTAGACAATTTGAGGATGCGGCAGAGACTAATGAATGGGGCGAAGAAGAAAGAGCTACGGCACTGATAGTAGCATTCAGAAGGCCAGCTTTGGGTATATTGCGGACGATACTCATCGAACAGCAGAAGAAATATGAGGACCTGATTCCTGCATTAGAGTTGCGGTATGGCGATCAACACCGTGAACAGCTTACCGGACTCGAATGAAAACTCGCACACAAAAATCTGGAGAGAGTCTGCAAGAATTTGATGCGAATGTGAGACGCCTTATCCAGCTAGTAGTGTAGATATTTGTAGATGGACTGAGAGACCCGGAAACTCAAAGAACTCTGCGACTGATGAATTTCAAGAGGAGTAGCGATGCATTGGTACGTTCGCTAGAAGTGGAGGCGGCCTTCCACACCTCAAGGCCTAAAGTGCGAGCAGTATCTGTAGAAGAACCAGAGCAAAGATCTGGCTCATCGAATGGTTCATTCGAGAAAGTTCTGGAGGAGATCAAATCATTGATAAGTGGAATGAGCTCCCAGAAGAAGAGAACGTGCTACAGTTGTGGAAAACTTGGACATCTCATAAAGGACTACAGGATGAGAATGCCGCAGAGGATTTGATATAAATGTATAAAACCGGGTCATTTTATAAAAGACTGCAGGAAGAGAATACCACCAAAACCGAACTCTCAGGACCGATGGTCATTTGTGTCAACAGGCTAAGAACAACAACCGATAACCTAACCATTCCTGGAAAATTGAATGAAATAGACGTTACATGCACCATATACACCTATGCTGCAGTTTCTTTGGTAAGCAGTGGTGAAAATGCACCTATTAGATGGAAGGCTGACATAGAAAACACAAGATGAATTTATACTCGGAATGGATTTGGTCGGTGACTATGTATTTTCATTCGACAACGAAAAGAAGATTATGAAGTTTGGAGGGAAAGAATTTGTCTTCCATTGGCCAAGTCCATTCGATTCAACAACCATCAAGAAGAGCTCAATCCGCTAAGCGACAAGAGATGGTGGAGCGCATTGAAAAGATGAAGGCCCGGTACTATCTGAAGACAAATACTGGCGGATTTCAAGAAGATCGAGTGTGGCTGTACAACCCTCGTCATAGGATGAATGATGTGGTGTACAAGGTTCAGCGTAGGCCTAGAACAAAAATCAAATTCGTACACCTAGAGAGACTCAAATGTTACAATGGGAATAACGAGACATTGTTTGATCAGGACGTTCAAAATTGAGAGGGGGATAATGTTACGAAATATCCTAGCGCTGGCCCTGTCGCTCCAAATGCAAAATAATATGAGGGATCGAAGATTGAACGTCATTTTCTAGGAAATCTTGGCCCGCTAAGAAAATTCTATACATCATCGAGACCCATCTGGAAGATTTTCCATAGGCGTGCTCAAGTATGAAAAGGACGACATTTCATCGCGACGGCGGAAAGTTTATCAGAGTTTCTAGCTTAGTGGAGATTTAGAGCTCTTCAGAGTTTCTAGTGGAGAGATTTTTAGTACAGAGCGTTGGATAGTTCAGCTGAGCAATTTAAGTGATTGAATTGTATTGTGTTGTGATGAAGAGTTGTAATAAAAGTAGTTTGGTGTTAATAAACAAAATAAAGGAAATATCGTAACAATATGATGAACACTTCTGCTGAGGGTTGGAGAATGTTTGCGAGATATTACCCTAGAGCTTGTGTTAGTGAAGCGAATGCACTAACTATGGGGCAAAGTGGAGCGTTCGGCTTGTGAATTTTGGGAAGGTCATATATTCGAGGTGTGACTTTATTGATGAGCTAACTGGATTACTCAACTTTCCTGAATACCAAATCACTGTAAGAGACTCCACAACCTATATAGATAAAAACTATCATCAACAACTCCAATATTCACACTGATAACACATGAAACCATTCACGGTATGCGCCGAGATATTATTTTCGATATGACAGCACAAAAAAGAAACATTGAAAAGAACTACAAGCCCACTTGATACTTTTATTTTGAGAGTTCGCGCGATTGGATGCATCTATTAATTAAAATGAAAATATGTCGAAAACGGCTGCTTGTGGCGTCTTTTGGCAGGTATTATTTTTTCACGTAAAAATAATAGAGGAATCGATTTTTCGTCTAAATAGTGTGATACATTCATGCACGACAAAGTTGCGACTCCCCAAAATAGACCAAGACCTGCAGGTGGCACCCCCTACAATTGAGTGCCAAACTGAAAGCAAATTTGAATTTATCTTATTGAAAAATTTTTTCTAAATTGTCCGTTTTCTGTTAACCAGCTGACGAACGTCAACCCTCAGAAGTCGAAACTTGTGCGAGCAATGAATCAACGAGGCCTTACCTTTTAACGTGCGATTACCCAGCACGGTGGCTCGGCGAGGATTCGAACCCCGGCCTTCCGCTTGATAGGCAGATATGCTAACCACTACACTACCGAGACCAAATACCCATTTTTGCCCAAATATCGACATTATTCCATAATTTATTCCCGAAAAAACAAAATAAAAATAAATTTTCAACATCCTGTATCTCAAAAATGAAAGCCTTGCGGACCCAAGCATATATGAACTTTCTACCTTACCAACTGAGGAGTCGCCCTGTGAAATATCGGACACCATTACATAACACCCTGTACATATACTATAAATAGAAGAAAATGGATACTAAATCGAACGGTTTATACACATTTCTGAGTTTCTGTCAGCTTTTCTTTGAATAAATGATATGTTTTATTTCCGACACTGATTTTCATTAAAGAGTCTTGAAATCACTTTGAAGCATATGCCAAAGAGCTTGGTTGCGGAAATGGTGGAAATTTCTAGAATTTTGTTTTCAACTCTTCATTGAATAAATTACTTTTATTTACGACTAATACCTAATGTAAGTATTGTAATTATGCTTTCTGCCATATAATGCCATATATTATTCCCTCAGAGAATAATGGCAAGGGAATAATAGTAATAGTCTTTATTCCCTACTGTAGTCCTATCACAAAATTTCTCGAATCGAATATTACCATGAAAACGATATAACCAAGCTCCGAAGTGTCAGTGTCGAATTCGTAGGTAGTGTTTGTGTGTTTAAATTGAGATGTATGAAACTGAAGAATCATTTATTTATGATAAATAAATTAGTCGTAAATAAAGTAGAGTATACTACTCTCAATAATGAATATAATTCTCTCGGAATATTACTCCTTCGCCGCTGACGCGGCTCTGTTAGTAAAAATTCCTGGAGAATAATAGCTATCATTATTGGCTCGTATAATCTACTATTATTCACGACTAATAAATAATGTAAGTATTATACTTTTGTTTTCTGCAGTATAATGCCATATATTATTCCCTAGGCAATAATGGCAAGGGATTAATAGCCTATTCCTCTTGTAGTCCTATCACAAAATTTCTCGAATTGAATATTATGACAAAAAATTTAGTCGTTAATAAAGTAGAGTATACTGCTAGCAATAATGACTATTATTCTCTCTGAATATTACTCCCTCGCCGCTGACGCGGCTCGTTTCGTAAAAATTCCTCGACAATAATAGGAATCATTATTGACTCGTGTTATAATCTACTATTAATTTATATGATGACCATGTCCTACACTCAATCCTTCTGTTATGTAATCTTGGACTCACTTCTAAACATATGACAAAGGGCTTATGTTGAAAAATAAGGAAATTTCTAGAATGTTGTCTTCAGCTCTTTGTTGAATAAATTATGTACATTTAATGAGATGACTATGTCCAACGCTCAATCCTTTTGTGATATAGTTTTTGAGTCACTTGTTCTAAGCATATGCCTAACGGCTTGCGTGAGAAAATTGTGTCAATTTCCATACATTTTTCCTGCAACTTCCCGATGCTAGTCTTCGTTCTGTTCACATCCGATAGTCATGTCAATTTTATTGTACTGTACACATCAACATTTTATAGTTCCAAAGGTTTGCATGGAGAAATGAGCGAAAAACCCATTTCCGTTAACTTTTCCGATCTGAAAATCTATTTATCCATTTGCGCCAGATGTAGCAAGATTGTGGCCTATTTTAGTTAGGATCTACCCGAATCCACATACCAATAAATTAAAGCTTCTTTACCTGCATATGCTTCGAAAGCATCTTTCTTTCTATTTCTCCTTGAACCGTTTCGACATTGAGCTGTATTCTTATTTTCCTTTCTGAATCTATATTCTGATTTTTTATGTCCCTCGCGTCCACACTGATGGCAATTGCACATGAACTTTCATTCATAGCTACTAAAGCTACCCCATTTGCAGAAGATACTCCTTGAAATTGTCCTACATATTTTTTTTTTCATTTCTGCATCCAACAATCTCCCCTTGAAGAGTTTTTCGAATGATTAGGTTTCAATGGCTGTTGGTACATGTCATAGTCTTCTGTCAATGTTATAAACAAATGGCATATACTGCCTATCTCTTCAATATTCCCTCCTACCAATTTCAGTTCCGAAAATAGGTAATGGAAATGGTTTTTTTTTAACATTTCATTTGAACTATTGATAAAAAAATTGTCGAAAAAAAATTTTCTAATGTTTTCATATTTTTCTCATATCTCAAAAACAAGCGTGTACTTCGAAATTTTACGCTGTGTAAAATGTAAAAGCATTTTATGGTATCCGCTTTTTTGAGGATTTATTTTCTATATGAAAAAAATATGAACACGTTAAAAAATGAAATGTTAACAGAAAATTAATTTTTCTACCCCATTTTGTAAAGAATCTAAAATATTGTTTTTTCGTGAAAAATCATTTACGGAATATTTTGGTCAAATAATTAAAATAAAGAAAAAACAATTCAGAACGAAAAAATTACGAACATTTTTCTTTCTGAATTTTTTTTAACAAATGAAATGACAAAAAATGGTTTTCTAAAAAAATTATTACCTCAGTTCATAAATTTCGAACGAGTAACACCGGAAATTTGAAAGTTATGGTAAAACGTCATCATCGTGAAGAAAAATTTTTAATTTCTTTGTTGACATTAGCAATAAAAAATTACAGATTATGTGTTATACAAACATCGGCATGATAAAATCTCGTAAAGTGTACTTGTGGTACAGTCTCCTCGAACCGAAATATTTTTAATGGCTTTTGTTGAAGAGCTATTCCATTTTACATATCAATGGAAACTTGAAAAAAATAACGTGAATTACCTGTATGCTCATTTTAATAAAAATCAATGGATTTTTTTTAGCCAAGACATGGATGGTTAATGCAAGTGGTGGAGTTTCGGTGATTGAAACGTTTTTATTGGAAATTTCATATTCTTCAGAAATCTGTTCAAAGAATTTGCCAAAGATCAACGATTTTCAAGTTATTTACGAAAGATTGAACCCCTTTTTGGGCAGTTTGATTTGTTTATAACTATGGAATCAGTTTACCTACTGGTGATTTTCAACTTTTGAGCTGGACTAGGATGATTATTCGCAGATACTCATTGCAAAATGGAAAAGAAAAATGTTAAGTTGTTCAACAATTTGTCGTGAAATCTTCAATGACCAGATTCGATCGAATGCAATATAGAATCAGATTGCGTCAAATGATCTCTAATAAGTTATTCATCATTAGTTGATGTGATGGCATCGTCTCGAAGCCGAATTGAGTCGCAGGCTACAAATTTTGAATAGAGAATCATCACGCCTACTTCACTTCATTAGTCTGCATCTCAAATAAAACATGATTTTGAAACATTTGGTGTAAAAGTTTAAACGATTTGTAAAGATCAATTATCCTAACACCAAACTGATATTATTTGTACTCGACGCGCGTTTTAGTATCTTTTGGAGAAAAAAAACTGATATCAATTATTTTTCCTAGATTATCGAAATCTTCAGTACTGGAGGTAGTTTTCACCTTGAACTACCTACTGGGGGACTTGAGGGATCCAACGATATGTGGGAAATCCTTCCTCAACAAACAAAGGCTGTAATCAAGGTTCGTTTTCGAGCTGAGATGGAACAGAATCATACTGCCTACATCAGGTAATGTAAAGGACTATTCAAATACGAGTCTATGCATGTGGAAATTTCTAAAACGGTAAGAGATAGTCCGTTAAATGGGGGCAAAATTACCTATTTTAGTGTCCAATTGATTGATGAAAATATATCGCTTCCAACTATTACGGGACAACCAGAAAGTTCGAAATTCTATTTCTGTCTGAATGTATGATTCAAAAAAACTGATTATAGTATCACTACTTTGGTTTGGGTTTGAAGGCCGTCGTTCTTTGGAATTTCTTCCTGACGTTTCGCTGGCGCGAGTGGCTAGCTTCTTCAGAGGCACATACATCTTGAGTTAGATTCCGATGACTGGGTATTACGACTTCGTAAAGCCTATTTATGTGGATTTAAGTAGCCTGGAGTGATAATTTCTTTTTATGGATTCGGAGAAGTATCATCAGCATTAATTGCCGCACTACTTGCCGTCAAGTAGTGATACTGAATCCTCGGCCGCGAAAGTCTCAATCATTTTGTCAAACTGATTATACTTTGCTGCTATAGACATGGGAGAGCTTTCATGCAGAAGCAAGCTTGAAAAATTCTAATATACGGTGTGATTTCTAGGGCTAGCTCATAACATATTCACAAAATAAAACATCCTGTAAAGTTTTCAATCCAAACATATATTGAAAATTTTTTATTCAGCTTCCGACAAAACAGTTTTTGCTGTTGTTCTAGAAATTGTAATAAATGGCCATATCTGCTTTTGTTCATTTGATTCGAATTTCATTTGAAGAGGTACGTTGAGATCCATTTCCTGAGTCTTCTCTCTTCTGAAACAGAGCTTTGAATTCTCGTATTTCAATTCATAAACCATCTTCTACAGTATGTCGGCCAACTTTGGCCACCTCTCCAAATTTGAATATTCAAATACAGACCTGTATTTTTTGTTGCACTTTCACAATCGCCAACATTGATTTTATTTCGAGAGTCACAAGTCTTTTCGATAATCTTGAAACATTCGTCAACATTCGGTCATCATCATGTAAACTTTTGTTGTCCTAATTATGGCCTTGTTAATAGCCGAATGAAAAAAACATTCACGTTTCTTATATATGAGGCGGTAAACGAAAGAATTGTTACCTGCGAACGCTTCCCGAATCATCTCGAACTGCATAAAGAACGCTGGACAAACACCTGGATTTTCGGGGCGCGAATGGAATAGCTATATAAGCCTGGTTGTTTCATCGGCAGAGCAGATTTTAGAACTTGATGAAGTTTAGAGCAGGAGTCTAGTATAGAGTGAAGTTTATTATGGGTGTTGGATGTTTTAGTGTTTTTGTAAGTGAATAATATGTCAGTGCAGTAGTTGTATTGTTATAAGAAGCTAATAAAAACTGTTCAGTGTTGATTGGAGTATTATTTAAATGAGTGAACCCAAGACAATATTATGGTATATGGTTTGAAGAAGAAAATGAAAATATGGAGAATGCATTTATCAATCTAGCGAAAAAAGATCTTAAAGTTTTAGAGAGAAAACCCAAAAATGGAATTCAATAGTTATTACCTCCTCGAATAATTTTGAAACAACACATAGTCCAATAGAATAGGCGAATTATCTTGCTACTGAAAAACATTATAATTCACGTTTTTATCTGTATTGCTGTTTTACAATTTCTTTGGAGAATAGTTCTGGAATAGAGATAAGAAAAAATTCGTATCTCCTTTCCCTTGATTCACGCGGTGTTCTTTGAACATTACAGGGCTCCCCTTTCGTGTGAATCTGCATATATAAAAAAAAGAATGGTTACAGTATGGCACACTTGAATCTTTGATCACGTTTTTCAAACTTTCCTAGTTTCAGAGACTTTGTTGAACAGAAAGCCTATAAAATAATTGGCTTCTCTGAAACATGGTTGGATTCGAATGTTTCCAATGACATTGTTGGTTTGAATGGGTATACCATTACTAGAAAAGACAGAAAAGGCGCGAGAGGAAGGGGGTTAGCAGCATATATTAAAAGTAATATTTGCTTCAAGTAAACGACTTACAAATGGTGCATATAGGAATCTAGAACAGCTATGGTTGGTTTGAATATCGAATCAAAAAGTTATACTATTGTTATTTTGTATAGGCCATCCTGTACTACTGTTCTCAACTCAACCTTCTTGAAAACGTGTTCTGAATTGTTATTCCGTATTATGATTATATGAACGAATTCAAATATAAACCTAACGAAGCAGCAACCTAGTGTATCAAGGTTTAACCAAGGGAGATACCAAAAATATATGGCATAACCAAGAATTAAATTGAGGTTCCAACACATCTTTAAAACCCATCAGAATTGAACAATCATTTTCTCAACAATAATGGTAACGTGTCTGACCGTCAGTGCGATATCAATGTATATAGCGATGAAAGAAATAACTTGTTGAATAGACGGAGAGACAGCGCCAAAAAAATATTTGAATTTCTAAGGCTATTTTTTTATAGCTCATTACAATGGTTGCGTACACAAACATATTGGGGTCAGTCAAGCGAAACTGAGAACAGAGCCCAGATTCTATTTCACGAATTCGATTATCGAATTGTTTAGAATATGCGTACACTTTCGGTACAGCTCATGTACAGTCACAGTCTGAGCTACTCGACAATCGAATTCGTGAAATAGAATCTGGGGGCAGGTGACTCAGGTGCGCTATCAGTGGTGTCGTACCTGCTGTCTGCTCAATATGGGACCGGAGCTGGTCACTCGGCCGCCATGTATGTACATTACTACACTTCAAAACTTTTGCAAGGGTATTAAATATCATTTCAAACATAAAAAAATGTCAGTAATCAATTTAATGGGATAACGCCCGTCAGTCAACAAAAAAAGGAATAAAAATATCTTTCGCGCGCGCTCGACATCGCAGGTGGTGGCTTGATTCTTTCTTTATTACAATCTTTATTTATTTACACTAAGAGACTGGAATATTAGCAATTTATTTAATAATTCAGTAATATTAAAACTTTATCATATAGAAAATATATAGTAAAATGGATATTTTAATGAATCATACATTCTTGCATTCTTCCGTCGACTCATCAAATTCATTGATCGAAAATGTTAATGTCGGTTGTGTTCGATATAGTTTCTGGTCGAGAATCTGAAAAATTATAGCAATTGCTGTAATTTTATATAATACATAATAGTATTATTTGCATATCTGAATTTTCGTCTGGAGGTTGAAGGACGACATCGTTTACCAATTGTGGTAATTCATCGCTTTTAAAACAATCGAATTCATATTTTTTCTCGACTATTTCCACCAGTGGTCGATTGGGGACAGTTCGGTTATAATTTTTGCATAAGCAGTTCGTCAACTATTTGCTACGTTACCAGGTCTTGAAAATTGTTGCAACAATAGGGTCGTTCAGTGAAATCAACATTATAACATTTTAATGCATTTTCTTGCAGTGTCTGGACCCCTAATACGCTCACAGAAATTTCAGACCAATAGCTTCATCCTGTACTGAAATAATTCAAGTTGAAGTTGCGCTGGTGTAAAAGTATCGAGAACAGCGCGTGACGTCACTATACGCACACGGTAGAGGACGCGGCATCGCTTATGTTAGTCGTATTTATTTATTCTGTTAGCGCGCGTTGAAAACTGGATTTATGAAAGCTGATTCTGGTAATCTACCAGAAGTGGATATATTTATGATAATGGACTATTTCAACAAAAATAACGACTTTATTAGCAGTGAAATGAAAGGAGTGAAATTACAGCGGTAAGTAAACACAACTCATGAAAAGACAATATAGTTGTGGTTAAACTGATGGTAATACTTCGATTGCTATGAGCACCTTTTTACCGTTACCGCCGTGTTATTGTTAAAAACTGAACATATTTATAATGACTTTCGAAAAAAGGTTAATTATTTGAAACAATAATGGTTTCGTCTGCTTAAAAATGTTACAAGTAAATTAGGACTTGTGTGCTGTTTTGATGAAGAGAATGACACATTTTTTGTGTTCAAACAACAGAAATTTGATTTGAAAAATTGTGAAGATTCACAAAAAAATGGACATGTTTCTTCGAGAATATACGAGACCGCTGAAAAGTGTTGAGGATTTTTTGTAGAGGAAACCGAATTACGTGAGTTTTACACAAAAAATTAAAAAAAAAAGGTGCTCATAGCGACTGAAGTATTCCCAAATTCCATATTTTCATTCATTGAGAAATGAACTGTTACACCTTTCTGGAACATTTTTTTTTTCGCAGATCGGCTAGACAAAATTATGAAGACAATGGCATCGGTTATGTACAAGTGAAACAACAACAGACGTTTTGTGAGTTGAGGGCAAAAATAACACCAGAGCATAAAATAAAAGGAAAAAACTATGATGTGTCATATATAATAAACACGGAGAAAAAATTTATACAGGAATCAAAATGCCATGATTGTCCTGCTTATCCGGTGCATTAATAGATGTATTCCTACACTCTGGTACCACACAACTTTTGCGAAAACTCCTTTTATCGCTTATTATAAATCAAACGACAGTTACTTCACGATACATACAGTCACACTCAACGAAAATTGACCTGAGTTTACTAATAAACGAATACCTCTTATCTGGCGCCCATCGGCCGTACGTATAGTGACGTCACAATAAGCCACGCCCCGTTTATACGCGCACGGATTTTAAATATTAATTTAAGGCTGTAAACATGTGAATAAAAGAAAAATTTTTGGTAGTTAGATTATTTGAGTCCAGTACTTTTGAATTATGAAATAAAAAGAAAATGCTGAATGAGCCCATTCTGATTGACTTGGTGGCATACTTGATCCATCAACATTTTTCTCTTTAATCTTGAATGAATCATTGCTTGAGCATTCGCATTATTCGAAAATTAAATGAACCGAGCTTCGTTCACAGATTTTGAGTTCTTCATGCCGTATAAGTGGCACACAATTTCTTGAATTTTATTGAATACCTCACTCTTGTTGTTTAGGTACCCAAGGTCGACGAAAGATTTTGGAAAATCCACGCTTTGGCGAAACAGTTGCAGAGGTCTTTTTTTACCCTTTTAGTAAAATGCCGGGTTGAAATCGCACCCAGTAAAAGCGTACAATCCTGGCGTAGAGTTATACAGAGAATTTCCCAGTTCTTCTCATAATTTATTTATATCGTTGATTCTTTGCCAGATTCCACTTCCAACCTCAATCGAACTCTTCAATGCACTCGATGACATTACATTATGACAATTATATATGTGCCTGAACTGAGCAAAATGTTGGAATTTTACATGCATGGAAAATTAAGTTTGTGTCTACCTCCTCGTGTGATGTGCAGGTAAAATTTTCTTCAGCTGTACGATTTATTCTGCCATCGTTTAGTGACTGATCATAATTCAATTGGGCGGCTTTAATGCCCGAGTACGGTGCTAATTCATCATCAGCCCAATTAGCGCACCTGAGTCCCCTGATATCAGTTTTGCTTGACTGACTGTATTATGTTTGTGTATGCAACCATTATAATGAACTATAGAATTAAAAGCCTTACCAAATTCAAACACTTTTTCCTAACGCTGGCTCTTGAACTATTCAGACTGGCCACTATTGATGAAATAACAATACATTCGAATAAACAATGAGATTTGAACCTTTGGTGTAAAAGTTGAAACTTTTCCTAAAGATCAATTACCTTAACACCAAACTGATATTTTTGCACTCGACGCGCGTTTCTTTAACAAGGTTATCATCTTCAGGAGAAGAAAAATGATCAATTTGAAAATTTCAAATTGATTTTTATCAATTTTCCTCTTCTGAAAATGCTAACCTTGTTAGCGAAACGCACCACAAAAACTGGTGCAGAGGTGTAAACCAAACCAAAGTCTCAAATCATCGTACGGCGAAGCAGCAACAAATAGCCCGCCGCGATCGAGAATCGACTTCGGTCAACTTGCAGAAAGCTGCAACCCTTCACAGATATCAGAATTTCCATGTTCGAAATCATTGCATTGACAAATCCAATGCCAGACAGGTGTGTCGACCCACCATGTCTCATCAGTGACACTTGGCTTATACTAACATCTACTCCTTACGAAGTAAATATCTGAAATTGGTGCAGATGGTGTAGACCTCCAAGAAGCAACGCCATCTGCTGGGTAAAACGAAACGCGCGTCGAGTGCAAAAATATCAGTTTCGTGTTAGGGTAATTGATCTCTAGGGAATGTTTCAGCACATTCGAACTCGATAAAAACAAATGCCACAGGGCATGATCATCTGAATAAGAAAATGATTCGTCATTGTCTTCCAAATTCACTACATCCCATTGTACACATCACTAATATTTCTATTGAAAAACTCATTTTTCCTGATGACTGGAAAAAGGCAATTGCCAGCAACTGCCAGTTGCAAAACCAATACCTGATAATTTTTCTGATTTCCGTCATGGAAGCGTTCTGCCAGTCCAATCAAAAATTTAAAAAAAAACATTTGTAGGCATTCATTAGAATATTCAATGGAAAATGAAATATTCCCCAAAACTCAATCGGGATTCATGGAGGGGAGATCCACAACAACTGCACTGGCAAAAATTCAGGAGGCCATAGTAACTGGTAACTGCTGTCGGTACTCAAAAACTTATGTGATTTATTAGTCTTATTGGGTTATATGAAGGCTTTCGACAACATGAATCATGCTTTACTTTGCGCCAAATTACGTTATCAGAAAAGAAAAGAGAGTATCAGATAGTCGAAAGATAATGGAAGGCGTTCCGCAGGAATCTACGCTTGGGCCGTTGCTCTACAACCTATACACGTTTGATTTTCACAAATCACTCAATAATTGCCATATTCACTTGTATCCAGATGTCACGCAATTGTACGATTCTGTAAGAATTTTTCAGAGCAGAAAATGTTGAAAAATCAATAATAAAAACCAATGAGGACATTCATAATTCAGTTGAAAAATCTAAAAGGCATAATTTGAAGATCAATGTGACAAAGTCGTGTAATGTTTTTGGGATCTAAAAAAACAAATACTCATTATTTGGGAAAATCTGATATGAACTTTCACATTGATAGCGAGCTTCTAGCCAGGAAGACAGTTTCAAAAATCTAGGACTGGTTATAGATAAGGATCTGAAGTATAACGAACACACAAACCCATCAAACAACAGAATTTGAAAACGACCTGAAATCTGATTTCATCAAGACTCAATATATTTGTCCCCATATGTAACTGCAATATACTAAAAAAGGAAATTGACTGGATTGAAATTGAAAAAACATATTAAAAATTCATATACTTCTCCTGGGCAACATTTTGGAAGATAGTCTGCCTCCTTTTTCAAGCCTATTTGGAACTTCTATCGCGATAAGAATTCTTCTGGTTAGTTGTCTCAAAACTTGACACTGGACACTGGATTAATAGCCATAGGAAGTGTTGATTTTGATAAAACCTACTTCAAATCGAATCGACCCAGTTCAACTTCCTTTTTCAGAAGAGGCATCCAACATTGATCAATAATACTCAAAGAAGAAGTAGCAATGTCTTCATTCACGATTAACAAAATGTCGATGATATGTGTTCAGCTAATTTCGATTTCTCAAGTTGATTTTATGTTCAGTTGTTTCTTATTCTCAATGGTCTTGATGTTTCACCAGTATAAACTGCCACATACACATGGGATACTATAAACTGTTTTTTATACAGATTCACACGAAAGGGGCGCTCTATAATGTTCAAAGAACACCTTGTGAATCAATGGACAGGAGATACGAATTAACATTCACTTTAAATTTGACTCAATAGGGATCTAATTGTGTTATCTATTTTGAATATTGTTTGCTTGAATCTGGTTGAAAATGCTCCTTGCTGAGTGGTATGTATTGGTTCAGACTTCCATTGTATATATTATTAACTCTATTGAACCCTGTTACTGAGCAAAAAAGACGAAAAACACTTATAAAATACAAATTGAATAAGGCAATCAAGTCCAAACAAAAAATGTTGAAATTTATTTTTGGTCAAATAATAAAGTTAAAGGTTTGATTGATCGAAGAAAATAATATTGTGACAAAAAATTGAGATATTGAATATGATATAGTGATAAGAATAGTGTTGAGTCAGTCATCACCTGAAGACGATTGCGGATACCAGCGATCGAAACGTCGTGAGTACACTCAACTTGGTTGTTCATGTTACTTGATATATTCCCTTATTCGAAATTTTTTGACTCTGCTATTTCATATTCGATATCTCAAATTTTTTGTCAATAATATTTCCTTCGATCAATCAAACCTTCAATTTTATTTTTTGACCAAAAATCCATTTCAACCTTTTCTGTTTGGATTTGATTGCCTTTTTCGATTTGCATTTCATAAGTTTTTTGCCTTTTTTGCTCAGTAACAGGTTTCAATTGAATATTGTTCTTACATTGAATCTATTACTTATACGTTTGATTTTTTTCGATAAATCTTGGTTATAACGATAAATCTTGGTTATAAGGAATGAGCATTTTTATCTGAGAAATCTGTTTAATATCGGTGTTTGCTCTATATGAATTCCTTTTAAACTATAAGATGCGTTTTATTAACAAATTCATTAGGATAGGCGTTTTCTCTGGGTAAATTTTTGATGGTATCTATTTCTCTGTCTCGAATATCTGGGTTTGATATTACGATTAGATCCCTATTGAGTCGAAACAAAACTTTAAATGCAAAACTTAGTTCAAAAAATTGTGTTTATAGTATCACATGTGAATGTGGCAGTGTTTATACAAGGGAAACATTAATAAAAACAGCTGAACATGAAAACAACTTGAGAAAATGAGAAATAAATAAGTCGAAATTAGATGAATACTTATCATCAATAAATGGTTCACACATGGTTGAATGGAATAATATAAATTCACTTACGACAGAAGAGAATGGAACAAAAAGGAAACTCAAAGAGGATACTTGCATTTTGTTAAACGGAAATGGAGAGATTGCTACTTGTTCTTTGAGCATAGATAAATGTTGGATACCTCTTCCGAGGAGGGAAGTTGAACTGGGATGGTTCAGTTCAAAGTAGGTTGTGTGAAAATCAATACTTGGTATGACTATTGATGAATTAGTCAGGCCAGTGTCAAATTTCGACACCACCAACAAAACAAAATTCTTAGCTCGATAGAAATTCCGAAAAGGCTTGAAAAAGCAGGCAGACTAGCTTCCGAAACGTCCCCAAGGGAAAGCATATGAATTTTTAATATATTTCTTTGATTTAATCTCCGAATTCATTAAAGTTCGATTGGTAACTGACAAAATAGACAATTTGGCTTTATTTCAGTTACGTGCCAGGACGAATATGCAAATTTGCCCTAAAAATAGATATTATAAGAACTTGAAGCTTTTTTAATTTTTCATTTCCGGGAAAGAGAACCCAAAAAAATGGATTCCAGGCTCGAATATTAATATATTCAACAGGGTACAGTAGTAGTTCATACAACGGGATTACATATGATGGCCATGTCATAATATCTATATCTTGACCATGAGTCTTTCGAAAATTTTATACCCTTTAGTATCTTACCAGCCTTTTCAAAATTGTTTGAGATGGCAATGTGTGACCGTCTAATGAACTTCTTGAATGATAGTAAACAAATTAATTACATACAGCACGGATATATTAAAGGTAGATCTGTAGAAACAGCTATCATGCAATTTACCGAAAGGATTATAAACGCATTCGAAAACAACCAGTTACTGCTAGGAATTCTTTAGATTTATCCAAAGCATATGATTGCCTCAATCATAAACATCTTGAAAAACTAGAGAGATATGGAGTTCGTGGTACTGCTCTGAAGTGGTTCACATCATATCTATCGAATCGACAACAGAGGGTAAAAATCACAATTGACGGAAAAACAGTGAAATCTGATGTAAAAAATAATAACATTGGGATTCCTCAAGGCAGTATCACAGGACCAATTTTATTTGTTATCTTTATGAATGACATTGTAGAAATATTGCACCATCCTGTAAACCCATCCTGCAGTGTTACTAAGTATGCAGATGATACAAATTTATCAGTAGCTAGCTCGAATCTACCCGACTTAACACGAGATGCAGATATTTTCTTAGACGAAGCACATAACTGGTTCACAAGAAATAAACTCATGTTGAATGTGCAAAAAACTAATATTATCCTTTTTCGAACTCAACAGCAAAAGATTAGTACACCAAATACTGTACAATTACTGAATAATGAAATGAAAGTGGAAAAGAGTACCAAATTTCTAGGTGTATTTATAGACGAACATTTACAATGGAACTCTCATATCGAACACCTAGGGAGAAAATTAGGAAATATATCATATAGTCTGAGAGTGATCAGCAAATACCTTAACGAAAAATCTTTGAAAATTATATATTTTGCAAATTTTGAGTCATCACTTAAATTTGGGATTATTTTTTGGGGACCTAATAGCAACGTGAGCCATCTATTTACAATTCAGAAAAGAGCATTAAGAAATATTTTCAAAATGAACTATAGGGACTCTTGTAGAGGAATCTTTAAAAATAAACGCATACTTACAGTATACGCCCTGTATATATATGAATGTGTATTGTACTTATACAAACATAAAAACAATTTCACAAAGTGTACCGACTTCCACAATTATCAGACACGCAACTGTAATAAAATATCTTACCCAACACACAGATTGGTAGCAACTGAAAAGCACCCTTCTTATGCCGCTATACGATTTTACAATAAACTACCGGAAGAAACTAGAAACTCAAGTAGTATCAACAAGTTCAAAATCCATGTCAAATCTCTCCTACTTGATATTGAACCTTACAATATAGAAGAATTTCTGAATTATAATTTGTGTAGCGCACATGATCATAACTTTCTGCCATTAAATTTTATTGATTTACTGGAATAACACTTGTATCTATTTATTTTTAATAATTTTTGTCTTTATACAACTTTTACATTATAACTATGCTTGTGTGATGTCATTTCATATCATGTTATCTGTATTTCTTGTATGTTAACATTTTTTGAAATAAAAGTGATTCTTATCTTTTGTTCATTGCAGAATAAAGTTGAATCAGCCGGACGAAACTCTGGTGGTACCTTTAGATGTCGAAGTGACCCCTACAATGGGGATTTTTCATCCACAGGGCTTTGTGGATTTTGGTATTGGTGGTAGCTTGGATGCCCCAAAAGAGGTGAAACTATGCCTTTTAAATCCACATAAGAAACACGTTCGTGTACACAGTGTTTCAACCACTTCCAAAGCTATCAAGGTGCAATATTATAATATTCGTTTGTCGCCTTACAATGAGGATGACGATAAAAGTAATCAATGTGTCGATGTTGGAACATTGACAGTCGATTGTGAGTATATCATTATTTTGAACTTCTACGAAAATGAATTATTGTTTTAAGATTTGCTACTATATTGTTTGTTTGAAAATGAAAAATGGTGTTTGTTTCATTGCGATTGACGTTTTTTTGAATTTTTGTTGAAATTATATGGTTTCTCAAATTCCAATTTTTTTGATTTTGTTATGAATTTCAATTTTTTCAACCTCCTCATACCTTTCATCATTTGTATCAATTTTATATTTCAATTTTTTATTCACTTATAATCATGATTGGCGAATGGAAACATTTTTTTTTCGTTTTAGAAATTGAAAAAAAATTGTCATAAAATATTGTTGAATTAACTTTTTCTGTTTCTAATGTTTTTCTAGCAAATATCACTACACTTTAGTTTCAAAACACTTAATATATTTTTACGTTTTCATTTCTTTTTCTGTCCTTGTTTGAAGACATATGGGATAGTTACCCAAAGCCTGTGAGAAAGCATTTTTTGCATGATATGTTTTTTTAACAGTATATTGTTAAAATGAGTTAAACAGTTTAATATTGATACGACTGGAATGTTAATAGAAACCCAGTATAAACTATTATATAGTATGCATTTTTATATAGTAAATATATAGGCGGGTGTTCGCGTGTGTATAAAAAACTGAAAACTTAAAATGTTTTATTGAAAGTATGTGTGTGACCCGTGCGTCATTATTATCTGACCACATAAAACATATACTTATTATAAAGCATCGTTTTTTCACAAGTGAAAATAAAAGACGAAACAGTTAGTGTGTTTAAGCAGAGACAGCTCTTGTTTGGACAATACCTTACACTCACTATGTAGAAAAGAGATAGGTGTTTTTAACGTTAGTCGTAGTTTTTCAGTTTAATGTTTTTTTAGGGAACTTATAAAGTTTTGGAGTTCTTCTACTACAAAAATATTTGTGTTGCCTTCGTTAATAGAATTTGATAAAACCTTGCCATTGAAACTCAACTTATTTTGTCGATTTTTCTTAAAATGAGACTGTTGACATGAAACAACACAAACTATTCTTTTTTTGTACCCGCTAAAATATGAAGGTGCCTATCACACTGGCAGTTAATACCATGAATGCCCCTCATTGCCATTTGACACCATAACTGATTTTCTTGTCGTTATCTGCTCTCGGGTAAGTTGGCTACAGAGAAAGTGCGCACCCAATACAGGAAGAACAAACATGGCGGTGGTATCCTTTCCATCCTATGGTTGTTAAACTATCCTATGTCTTTATGAACAATGCTTTAATTATGTTAAATTTGAGTAGTATTAGAAGTTTTCTTTATCGGAAAGAGTTTATATGGTTTCATTGTTTAATTTTTCCATTGAACCAGGCATATTGGACACTAATGGAGTTGGACATTTTAGGGAAGACTGCTTATGAAACCAAAGACTTTTCCGGGAAAATTATCGTGAAATATCGTAACGGAAAAAATAGATCTGAAATACCTTATCACATTACGGTGCTCAAAGGAGGTATTACATATAATCCCCTCGTAACTACTTATTTTATAAACAATAAGGCTGTCGACCTTTCTTCGAGAGCATTCAAAGTAAAAAATGAATTTGAATATCCCATTCAAATAAAGAGTGCAACATTTCCACAAGATGCTCACTTATATTTCAAGGTAATTATTCGAATTGACGTTGTATTGGATATCTGATTATAATTTAATTTCCAGATTGAAACCCTTACTCCAAAGGTACTGAAGCCCTCTGAGGAAATGAATATTTTCAACATAAAACTCAAGAGTAACATCAGATTGTCTGATTTGCAGTTACATTCACACATTATTTTGAAAACTAATATTTCAGATATTATTGTTCCCCTGCTGAGTTACAATGGAAAATTGCAGGTTGTAAGTATTTCTGTAGGCAATTTTCAAAAGTTCATGTCTAAATTCAATCACTTTAACAGCTGAAGTTAAAGTCGATTTGTCTTATTTTCAATATTTTGAAAAATAATTTTCATGATTAATAACAGTAGACACTATAGGCACTCTTTTTTCATTACCCAAGGTTCTCTTTAACTCGGCTGAATTCACAATCATTCAGAAATGTGCTTATTTGTAACCTATTTTCAGCTACGCAAGTGACCAATTGTTTATCGAGAAGTAGAGGTCAGAAAAGTACATTTTCTAACTTTTAAACATTCGTGAAAATTAATACCTTCGAAGATCCCTTTCACTCTCACAAATTATCTGAATGAATACCGCTCTTGGAAACTGACACTGAAATGGCGCTTTCATAAATTTGTTACTGAATTCATTTGTTTACTTTGGTCATAACACTCTTGGTCAACTAGAAAAGTATCTAGTAATTGATATAATAATCTAATTATGCAATTGTGTCTACGCCGTCGATTGATTGAAAGTAATTTTAAAAATATCACTATTGACTAAAAAAATTGGGTGTTTCACACTTGCGAAAAAGCCTAGCGTCATCATATACTATTCTTCTTGTATTAATTGTCCAAAAGTCAAAATATCCGTTTATGAAATGAACTACCAAACATTCACTGACATCTGTTGCTAAGAGAAATATTGTTGAAAAGGATAAATTGATACCATCTAGTGAAGATTGATCGAAAACAATTCTACAGTTGAGATTTTTTGAATGATCTTTCCATTCTTGATTCAAAAAAGGAGGTATTGTAAAACTTTCTAACAGCTTCAATTTTGAGAAGAAAATTAACCATTGATGACTTATTAGGAGTGTCGTTTTGTGTTTGGGGAATATTAAACACAAAATAAAACTGCTAATAACTCCAGGACAATAATTCGATTATCAAAGGTTTTAGATAGGGAAGGTTTCACAGAACTCCCCTCTTCAACCTGGAAAAAAAGAAATTCCACATTTATTTTTTCCATAGAAAAAAAATATGTCTTTTAATGTCAAGTTCCTCGACCTCAGAATCTTGTCCTTCCCATAAATGGCATGAAGAAGGGTTAACGCAGTGTATTGATATATACTCATGAACACGATATTGAAGAAGTAATAATATATAATACAAAATCATTCAGTAGTAATAGCAAATTATATAAAACAAGCTTTAGAAATCAATGGTTGGTCAAATTTCACTTCCATATGTACTTGTATATCAAAATTTCTCGTTTTGAGTCTTCACATAATGTACCAGTCTTTTGTTTTTTATCTATTTCTTCAAACGTCAAAATTGTATGATGTTTTTTTGACTGGCAATAAACAAAGTGTACAATCTACTATCGAATTCAAATCATCATTACTATATATCTTCTTCATTTTATACCACCAGCGCTGGAACTGAAGATTTTGACTCCTTCCGTTTAGGTGATGAAGTGACATTTTCTTTTAATAACACAATATACTAATGTCAAAAAAACGACTTTTGAATTTGAGACATTCTACTTCAACCAAACTCTCGTTATTTCGAAATTTCATACCTCAGTTTGTCATCAATTGAAATTGGAACTTTCACTATGAGTACATCTTTCTACCAAAACTGTTTAGCAAGATTTTTTTTTCGTTCGTTTTCAAATTCTTTCTTTTTTTTTCAGCATTTACCATTCAAAAGCAAAGATTATTCGTTAGATATTGGTTTGATTGGCTTTGATACCAGAAAAGAAGTATATTTCATGGTTGTGAATCCTAATCCCGTTTCATTACAACTTAAGAGTGTCCATTCTTCAATTCCGATGACCCAAGCGGCGGTTCTCGGCTGTGGAAGTGGAGATTATAGACTAGTTCTTTTTCAGCCTTCATTTTCCAATCTTTCTAGATGTGTAAGTAACTCGGAGCTGAGTTATTTACATATCCGAAGTTATTTACATATAAATTATTTCAGCATAATTTGAAACCACACCATTACGCGATAATGAAAGTGGTTGTTACTACCTCCCACGTTGAGGGTCAGGTATGGGGAGACCTTTATGTAGAAACCCAGTATGAGAACTTGAAAGTTCCCGTACATTTCAAGATAGCACCAGGAAGACTTGATATTAGTTCCGAAAAACTAATTTTCGACCAGTGCTTCCCTGTAAGTATATTTATGTTTCTTTTCCCTGAAATAATTATATATTTGAATTGAACTGGCCGATACTTGATAAAAATCCATATTAAAAAATATTACAGTTTCCTGTACGATTCTTACTGACAACAGGTTTACAAACGTGTTTTGCAATAGCTTTTTCAAGCATTGTCATTGAGAATGGTACAGTAAACTGTGTTGTTAGATATATATTTTTCGCCAATATTGACGCACATTACACCTAGTAATTTAGGCTAGGACATTCCAATGAACAAAGAAAAATCAGAATGAAATCTGAGATACCAATGATACCATGATCATTGGAGATATTATCACAGCCCACAACTAGCTAATTTGTGTTGATATTCCGGTAATTCCTTCACTTTCATTTTCAATTTCAATTTTTTATTGTTAATAATTCATATATTCAAATAGGCAGCCTAATTAATATACACAAATTCTACATTCTACAACAGACTACAACTATCTATGTGTAACATTATCAATACGATTTATTACAGTACATATTTTCTAGTAAATTATACTGAAATTAAACTAACTTTATCATAATTTGGATTTTTACTTTGTCATACATACGGTTACGAAAACTCCTAGCACCGGTCCTGTTGCTCGTAAACGCAAAATAATATGAGGGGTCGAAGAAAGACCGTATGATTCCAGGAAATCTCGGATCGCGTCGAAAATTCGAAACACAAAATCGAGACTTGTCTGGAACATTCTCCATAGGCGTACGCAAGTATAAAAAGGGAGATACTCCATGGCGACGGCAGAGAGAAAGAGAGTGCTTCAGAGTTTCTAGTAGATAGAGGTTTGGTATTGTTAGGTGCAGAAGTCGAAGTGTAGAGAGTTTTAGTACAGAGCGTTGAATAGTTTAGCTGTGCAGCTAAAGTGATTGTATGTATTGTGATAAAGAGTTGTAATAAAAGTAGTTAAATGTTGTTTGGAGTTTCAATAAATGAACCTAAGGAAATATCGTAACAGTGGTGCCAGAAGTAGGAATTTTGCTGATAAATAAAACAAATTTATGGTGAATACGAGAAGTACATCGTACTATACGATGGAGGACATATTGAAAATTTTCAAAAACCAATTTGCTGATTTGGAAAAGCGACGGCAGGAGGAAAAAAAAAGGAAAAGCGACGGCAGAAGAGAAAAGAACTAGAGGAAAAGCGACGGCAGTAGTAAAAGAAAGAACGAGAAGAAGCGCTACAGAAAATTTTAGAAAAACCAAAAAATGAATTGGAACAAAGAGACAAACGGAAAGCAGACTTCTAGATGGTTCTAGAACCAACAAACAAACAAAACAAACGTTCTTCGAGTATGTGATACATAAAACTGAAATACGAATGGAAGAACTGAAATAAGACCTCAAAAGAAAACTGAAGGAGGAACTCAATGAAGAGCTGGAAGAAGAACTTGAAAAAAAATGCCAAAAGTGAAATGCAGATAGTTCGAGAGGAGATGAGAAATGAAATGATACGTCTAGAAAAACAGATAGTTGTTCTAGAACCAAGATCGCCGAAACAGGGTTGCCACGCCAGGAATTTTCGTGAAACCACCGACTTTTGATGGTCAGTCATCTTGGTCAATATATCGCCGACAATTCGAGGCTGCGGCTGCAAGCAATGGATGGGGCCAAGAAAAAGCTACAGGACTCATAGTAGCTTTGAGAGGGCCAGCTTTGGGTATGTTGGAGACGATACCCATCGAACAACAAAATAAATACCAGGATCTAATTTCTGCATTGGAGTTGCGGTATGGCGAACAACATCGCGAACAGCTGTACTGGGCCCAAATGAAAACACGCACACAAAAATCCGGTGAGAGTTTGCAGGAATTTGAGGCAGATGTTGGACGTCTAATCCAGCTGGCGTACCCAGAAGCTCCCGGAGATTTCAAGGAGCAGTTGGCTGTGCAGATATTTATTGACAGACTTAGAGACCCAGAAATCCAAAGAACTCCGCGACTGACAAGTTTCAAAAGAAGTAGCGATGCCTTGGTACGTTCGCTAGAAGTGGAGGCGGCCTTCAACACCTCGAAGCCGAAAGTGCGAGCGGTATCAATTGACGATCCCGAACAAAGATCTGACGCGGCGAATGGTTCATTCGAGAAAGTTCTGGAGGAGATCAAATCATTAAAAGTAGAATGAGCACTCAGAAGAAGAGAACGTGCTATAGATGTGGAAAACCAGGACATCTTATAAAAGACTGTTGGGTGAAAATGTCGCAGAGGATTTGCTACAGGTGTAGAAGGCCGGGATATCTTATAAAAGACTGCAGGAAGAGAATACCACAGAGGAAGTGTTATAGATATGAAAGATCGGGACATTTCATAAAAGATTGCAAGGTGAGAATGCCACCAAGGTTCAACACACCTGCCAGAAGGCCGCCAAGTTCGCAATCCCCACCGAGGTCAAGGTCCCCGAGGGTCATCTGTGTCAACAGGCTTAGAACAACAACCGATAGCCAACCATTCCAGGAAAAAAAGTGAATGAAATAGACGTTACATGCACCATAGACACCGATGGTGCAGTTTCTTTGGTACGCATCCTTCGGCCAGAAAGCGTGAAGCCTGTTACTTCCAACTCCATGCTTCGAACAGTCATTGGTGAAAATGCACCTATTCTAGTGCAGGCTGATCTTAAGGGAAAAGACGCTTTCGAATAATCAATTAGAATCAATCGACCGTCCGAACCCAGATTCGATAAAGGGTGACTCATCATCTGAACCACATCAGATCAAAGCCTCGCAGCAGAGAAGGATACTTCGACTATTGCTGCATCGCCTTTGAGAATGTCTGCCGCAGATGCAGACGAAACGTCAGGCCTTAAAACCTGTGGACCACGGCTCAGAAGCCCGGAAGCACCTAACAATTCATTAGTTGCCGGCCGTGAAAGTCTTCAATCTTTGTGTATAAAATGATGTATTACATGCATATTATAGAAACATTATATTCGTTTAAGAATGTGCTATCTAAAAGACTCGTACAATTTTATATCAGTATGTTATTTTGAATATTATTAATGCAACAAGAACCAAACGTTTTATTGCATGCGATGTGAAATTCTCAAGTGTTACAAATACTTTTTGCACAAGTATGTGACTTGAGTTTCAATAATTTGAGATATAATTATAATAAGCACTATGAGTTTAAAGAAAAATACTTCACTATTTGAAAAATTCAAAGTTCAAATCAAGTAGTAAAGTTCTTGAAATCCAAGCAGAAAAATGAGTTCCGATATTTTCTGAGACTCTGAAAAAAAAAACACTGGCTATAAAACTAAACAGAGGAAGAAAATAAAATCAGATGTACACTCCAAATTTGTCATTTAATGTATATAAAAAAGCCATTGGTAAATGTATAGTCTCGATTATCAGAGACAATTATAACTTCAGGTTCAAATAGAGAAACGTAGTGAATAAACTTAATTGTATAAGAATAATATCACTTGTGTAGGATTATGTGCACAGATTGTGATAATACCACCTTACCAGGGTAAGAAGTATAATCATTTGCATCTATCTTGGAAAGATTCTCAGTCAATATGATAGTGAGATATATTATAGCCCTGAATATGAACTTCATCTTGACAGAGGTCCCAAAGATTGTCCAAAAAGTGACACGAAAGCCACTCAAAATGTTATTCAGAGTAATTATGATAAAGAAAGCCAAGAAACCAATGTTCCAGCGGACTGGGAAAGTGACTTCACAGACTCTGAAAAGTATACTGAATATAATCGCCCAAAATACCCGATTAATACAATAACGGATAATCGAAAAGCTTTTTTGGAAAATTTTTCCATTTCTACTCAAGATAGAAAAGAGTGTGGCCCATCTTCTGCAATGAATGTTTCAATTTCAAAAATATCTGACGAGTCAAATGAAATTTCTTTATTGAAAATAATCATAGAAGACAAGAAAACCATTATTTGTGAAAAGGGAAAAATCAATAGTCTATTAAAAGAACAAATTAATTTACTGAAGGAGCAACTGAATAAGAGTACTTGCAAGAAGTGTGAAAAAATGGAAAATATTATGAAGAGTATCAATGAAATGAATGAAAAAATAAATTTTTCTTCTCCATCAGGACAAACATCGAATATAACGATAACAAAACCAACATACTCAAGTGTAGCTGCCAATAAAATACCAAATTGTTCGCAATAGTTATTTATGTATCAAGGGAATTAGGAGGGCCTTAATTACCGATGGCAAAGTTTGCGTCCCGAGGGCCTCTGGCCCAAATTTTGTTCATTTTTGAAACGGAAAAATGTACCAATTCATTACCTTCCCGGTATATTTGAATCAGGTACCGTTGATTATAGTAGAGTTTTCTTGTTGCTAGGTTGTTGCTATGTTACTTGTTTATAAACAGAACTTTGTTATCAAGCTGTGTTTGCGGTAAAAACGTGTTTTCTACCCCAAATATAATGGAGGATATTTTGAAAAAAGCTGAACAAGCAAGAGAATCATTAATTCCATCGAAAAGTGAAGCCGTATACCAAAAAGAATACGAGATATATCTGGACTGGCTGACACGGAAAAATGTTACTACTCACTATATATATATATATATATATATATAATTTTATTTTTACTTGTGAAAGGTAGAGGGAATTATAAAATCTATAATGTCCCAAGGGAGTTATGACCCTCTTTATTGATAGCGTAACTATGACGATATAAGCTTATAATATCCCGGTCAGAAATAAACTACTTTACATACTGTCCTAATTAAACCAAAATCTAATCAACAAGTGATTGAAACTAGAATGGATTTCAATAAAAACATAAATGTAGCAAAACTAAAAGTTAATATTAATGAAATTCAAACTATAAGAAATGATGGACTAAAAATCATATGTGTAAATAAGGAAGAGTGATCCAAATTAGAATGTCAAATAAACAATAAACGAGAAAACAAATATACAGTTGATACTCAAAAACTAATCAACCCAAGAATCAAAACGGAATGAAGCTAGGAAAAAAATTCATGAAAAGGAACTGGAAAACCTGATAATGGAACAAAGCAGGATAATAAGTGAGACTGACACATTTATAATGCATCACATAAAATTTTTAGAAGGAAAAAATACATATACAGCATTTGCTGAGGTGAATGGGAATATCTTCAAGAAAGTTATGCAAAATAACAATAAATTATTTGTAGTTTGGCAGAATTGTTACATTTATGAAAACAATTATGTAACTCAATGTTACAAACGCTTTCGTTTCAGTCATACAACGAGCAGATGTAGGAATGATTCCCCCGTTGTGGAGAAAACCATTCAGAAAAAACATGCCTTATTTCCAAAACGGAAACAAAATGTATTAATTGTATATACTCGAACTCGCATTACAACACAAAATTCAGCATTAGTCACTCAGCATATGACAAAACTTGTTCAGTGCTGAAATACTATGGGGCCAAATTATATTCAGCAATTGATTTCAATGGTTGACAAAGGCAATGTCAAATGTGAAATATCGTCAATTTCGGAATTTCGTTGTTCTGACAATAAGCATCTGAAAATTCTTTATCTCAATTCAAGATCTCTCAAAAATAAAATGGATGAATTGCATATTATGATCAATGAACTGAAAGTTGATATAGCTGTTATATCAGAAACTTGTCTGTTGAATGAAGAAGAAATGTTTTACAATTTTGAAGGATACGTATCCGTTTATTCTAGCCGAAAGAAACGAGGAGTAGGTGTTTTTGTCAAGAATAATTTAAATTTCGAAATAGAAAAAAAGAAGAAGATCTACTGACATTCGTTGCCCTGAAGATCAAGTCACCTATAGTCGGGCTGTTCAAAAGATAGAATTCAAGGACGCGTGAACAGTAAATGCCTGCATAGCCACGCCTTCTAAACTGAAATAAATGAAGAACTGTTTACACTGTACTGTACTCATTTGTGCTTTGTATTTACGTGTGTTACGTTAATTAAATAATATGGATGGAAACACTCTTTCACCTCCAAGAAAAAGATCAAAAAAAAGACATTTAACTGTAGAGGAAAAAGGTGTAATAATGAACACTTATAAAAGAGCATCCCAAGAGTTGATGGGAGGACGACGCGTTTTTGTTGAGTGGTGTAAATCGGACTTGTAACATTGGGGAGAGGAACATTCAAAGAGTGCGTGCCGTTCACGTGATCATTCTATCTTTTCAGCGGCTACACTATAATTGTCTTTTATGTGGCTTATATCGACCACCTAACGTGAATAAGCAACAATTTTTTCAATTTATGGATTAAACACTTGATTTATATCCAAAAAGGATATAAACCTCTCCATTCCAAACATTTCACTAAGTGACCATAAAGTTTATATATCGTGTATAAATACTTCACATAAAATGAATACACGTTTAACCGATGATATAAAAATTAAATCATTTCAATGTGAAAAACTTAATCAAAAATTAATTGAAATAAACAATTCTGATCATCTATATGAAAATCCTAATAGTGCTTATTAAAAATTGTTAGAAACTTTCAAGTTGTGTTCTTCTTCAAATATATATACACGTCAAAAGAATTCGAAGCCATGGTTTGATAATCAATTAGCTAATTTAATAATAGAATGAAACAAATACTTCAATAAAAAAAAGAAATTCCCCAGTTCCGAACATTTCTCAGAAAAGTATAAATTTTTCAATAATTTAGATGAAAAAACATCCGGCAAAAAAAGTATAATATCACCAAGAACAATTTAGCAACACAACTCCCAAATTAATGTGGAAAGGCATAAAATCTTTATTAAATAAATCATCCACCAATAATATAAAAATCAAAAGTTTGAATGTTTGATAACAACAAAATTGATGATCCAGTTGAAATATGTGAGGCAATTAATAAACATTTTGTTAGTATAGGAGATAAATTATCAAATACAATTCCTAATACTTCTGAAACATCTGATGTCCTTTCAAGTGTTTCCTCTATTTTTTTGAACCTACTTGTTTATCTGAAATAGAAGAAATTATTGATCAGTTGAATTCGAAAAAAGCCTCTGGTTTTGATGAAATTAGTGTACGAATTGTAAAAACAGTCAAAATTGAAGTTTCTCCCATTTTGTTTCTCATTATTTCGAAATCTTTTGAAACTGGTATAATACCTGGTAAAATAAAAATTGCAAAGATTTCACCTATATTCAAAAGTGACAAAAAAAAATGATCCAAATAATTAGGTACCGTCCAATTTCAGTGTTCCCAGTTTTTGCAAAAATTTTGGAGAAATTGGTACATATCAGGCTTATGAATTATCTTGAAAACAATTCTCTTTTATACAAAAATCAATATGGTTTTCGAAGGTCTAGGGACACAGAGTCAGCAGCTATGGATGTTGTTTCAAACATTCAATTAGAAATTGATAGGAGCAGAAAATGTTGTGTCCTGTCTTTGGATTTGTGTAAAGCCTTCGATGCGGTTGACCATAAGATATTGATAAAAAAATTATTTAATGTTGAAATCAGAGGTAAACTCCTAAAATAGTTTGAAAATTACTTGTCCAAAAGAAACAATTTATTCAAATTGACAATGAAAAAAGTTCTCTTCAAAATATAATTGGTGTACCTCAAGGGTCTATTCTTGGTCCAATTCTTTTTCTTATCTATATCAACTCCCTACCAAATTTAACATTGAATGGAATGATCAAATTATTTGCTGATGATGCCACTCTCATATCCTCATATAGTTATGATAAAATTAAAGTTGATATAAAAAGTGATCTGGATAAAATTCTCATTTGGCTTTATCAACATAAATTAACTCTAAATTTTGATAAATCTTCATATATGTATATTTCCAAACGATCAATCGACATTCCAACTAATCCCATAGTATTCAATAATAAATTGATAAAATACACAGAAACAACTTAATTTTTAGGTTTATATATCGATGATTGTCATGGCGAAACATTGAAAGAATTGGAATGAAAATATCACCTCTCATTGGAATTTTCTACAAAATCAGAAACTACATACTTATCTCTTACATTATTGAAAAATATATACTTCAGCCTAATCTATTTACAATTGCATTATATTATCTCTACTTGGGGGACAGCAAATGTTAATGTTTATTTTGATACATTCTGTATTATATTCTTTATTGTAGTAGGTAATGTAATGTCAATGACTTTGTGACGACAAGTAAAAAATAAAAGTCAGAAACCGACAATATATATATATCGATGATTGTCATGGCGAAACATTGAAAGAATTAGAATGAAAATATCACCTCTCATTGGAATTTTCTACAAAATCAGAAACTACATACTTATCTCTTACATTATTGAAAAATATATACTTCAGCCTAATCTATTTACAATTGCATTATCTCATCTCCATTTGGGGGACAGCAAATGTTAATGTTTATTTTGATACATTCTGTATTATATTCTTTATTGTAGTAGGTAATGTAATGTCAATGACTTTGTGACGACAAGTAAAAAATAAAAGTCAGAAACCGATAATATATATATCGATGATTGTCATGGCGAAACATTGAAAGAATTAGAATGAAAATATCACCTCTCATTAGAATTTTCTACAAAATCAGAAACTACATACTTATCTCTTACATTATTGAAAAATATATACTTCAGCCTAATCTATTTACAATTGCATCATCTCATCTCCATTTGGGGGACAGCAAATGTTATTGTTTATTTTTATACATTCTGTATTATATTCTTTATTGTAGTAGGTAATGTAATGTCAATGACTTTGTGGCGACAAGTAAAAAATAAAAGTCAGAAACCGACAAAATATTGTATTTATTCGATATAATCGAGTGAAATAGAGAAAAAGAATTCACATTTGGTCCTTCGAGCTTCAAAAGAACATGTCCATGGATGAGCCACGAAGATCTTCGAGAAAAACTGCTGGCAAAAACAAGAGCCTTCCTGCTGACTTTATATGGCCTAAAAAATTTGGTGACGGAGCTGTTCCAGAGTATCCAGAAATAGTTCGCATAACTCTCAAGTGAGCTTAGAACGAAAACGTTTTGCCATCGAGATGGAAAAGAAACGGCAGGTGTTGGAGAAACAGCAACTTGAGATTGAAAGTAATATGCGACTATTGCTGATCAATCCTGCTGATTGGCCACTTTTTCATCAACAATACCAGAGAATCTCCAAGTTATGTGGTTTCAGTGATGAAGAAAAGATGTCAAAGTTACAGAAATGTTTAACAGGAGAGGCCAAATCGGCTGTGGCGGGAATGATGTTAACGGCAGAAAATACTGAGCTAGTTATCGAAACTTTACGACTTCAATTCGGAAGACCAGACTACATCATTGAGGTGATCATAGCGAAAATAAATAACCTCGTAGCCACTATGGAAACTTTGAATTCTGAAGGGCATATGGAAAATCCACATCTTTTGAGAGATTTCATTCACAAACTTCCTGATATGTTGAGGCTGAAGTGGGGTGAAACTGTTGTGGAAAAGTGTGGAAAGGTAAATTTGAAAGATTTTTCAAAGTGGTTGAGAGGCATAGCTCAAGCAGCGTGCTATGTGAGTTTTCCGAATGAGGGGAATCCACCAAATGGAATAAAAAAATATACCCCCAGGACATTTCCACCTAAAAATCCTGAGAAGGTTTTCAGCACAAGTGATGTGGGAAAGTCATGTGATTATTGTGAACTTAACCATGAAGAACTTTGCCCTAAATTGCAATCTGATGAAGTTGATGAACGGTGGAAAATTGTCACTGGAAAAAAGCTCTGTTTCATTTGCTTGAAAAAACGACATCAGAAATTCAGATGCAATAAGAAAAAACGTCTTGTGAATGAATGTCAATCCTTTCATCACCCGCTTCTTCAAAAAAGTTCATCAGCAGCAGTACAATCGACCACCAATATCCATGTTGATTCAGTTCTTGCAACACACCACGAGAAAAAACGAGTTTTATTAAGAACACTGCCTGTTCGTATTCATGGTCCATGAGGCCTCCACTGTTACATTGATAGACAGGGAAGTATCGAGATCTTTGGGGCTACAGGGAGAAAGGGAAGCACTTTGTTTACAATGGACTAATCACATTATCTCTCATCAAGAAAATTCAGAGAAGATGGATTTGAAAATATCGAAACCTCATGAAGGTGCTGAAATTTTCGATTTAGTTGATGTTCTTACAGTAGAAAATTTATCCCTTCCAGAGCAGAATGTAGATATAGATCAATGGGCATCATTTTTGCATCAGAAAGATCTACCAATTGCGAAAATAAGGAATGAGAGGCCTCGTATTTTGATTGGACAAGATAATATCAAGCTTATCGCTGCCTCTAAATTGAGAAGTGGCCCAGAAAATACTCCAGTCGCCTCTAAATGCAAATTGGGTTGGTCGTTACATGGTCCCATTTTGGATAAAAATGTGCTTTTTGAAGCACACACACTACATATATGTGATCAAGAAGCTGACTACAAATTACATGCAATGTTGAGAGAATCATTCAGAGTTGAAGAATTTGGAATAAACAGTACGCAGAACTTCATAAGCACCGACGAAAATAAAGCACTCTCCATCATGAAAAATACTGTCAAGCGTGTTGGAGACAGATTTGAAATTGGCTTACTGTGGATAAATGATAACTGTATACTGCCTGAAGCCATACAGCGTTTGATATGCATGGAGAAAAAATGCCTACGAAATGAAAATTTTGCCAGGGAGTACCAGAAGAAAATAAATTATTACATCGAAAATGGCTATGCGAGAAAATTATCTTCGGAGAATCGTTGATTGAGGAGCCGCACACTTGGTATCTGTCACATTTTGGTGTTATCAACCCCAAAAAGCCCGAGAAATTGAGATTGGTATTTGATGCTGCTGCCAAATCGAAAGGATTCAGTCTGAACGATTTTCTGTTACCTGGCCCAGACCTATTACAGTCATTAGTAGCCATTCTTTGGAAATTCAGACGGGGAAAAGTCGGCATCTGCGGTGATATCAAGGACATGTTCCATCAAATCATGATCCGGAAAGAAGATAGATGTGCACAACGATTCTTCTGGAGAGATTTAGATGATACTAGACAACCTGACGTATATGAAATGATGGTAATGATATTTGGATCAAAATGTTCACCATCTTGCGCTCAGTTCATTAAGAACTATACTGCAGAAACACTTACCAATTCTCCGAACCTTCTGAATGCAATTACAAAAAAATTTTATGTGGATGATTATCTTGACAGCAAGGATTCCAAAGAGGAAGCTCTTCAGACCATTCTTGGCGTTCATAGAATTCTTGCAAAAGGGGGTTTCAATATCGTGAATTGGATGACAAATTCTCCAAAAGTAAGACAAGAACTTGAATATGATCTGTTTGTGAAGAGTCTCGATGAAAACAATGTACATTGTACATAGAGTTCTAGGTCTTTGGTGGAACAGCGAAAGAGACGAGTTTCTTTTCAAAATAAGCAAGAAAGAAAATGAACCCAACCAACCTTGCACAAAAAGAGAAGTACTCAAGTCTTTCATGTCCGTGTTCGATCCTCTCGGTTTTCTTGCATCTTTCACAGTTGAGGCCAAGATTTTCTTACAAGATTTATGGCGCTCAGGGATCCATTGGGATAGTGAGCTTCTAGATGTTTTTAAGGATGTTTGGTCTAAGTGGAAGGCAAAATTCCAGGAAATTGAGGCAGTGAAAATTCAAAGATGTTATTCATTTAATATACCTATAGCGGAAAACATAGAAATTCACTCGTTTTGTGACAGCAGCCAGAAAGCTTATACATGTGTTGTTTATTTACTAGTTTAAAAAGGTTTACAAACTGATATTTCATTCATCGCTGCAAAAGCAAAAGTTGCACCTTTGAAAATACTCTCCATACCGCGATTAGAACTTCAAGCAGCTGTCATGATGAGTAGATTGACAACCGCTATCAAACGTGAATTGGAGATGACAGTAAACAAAACATTCTATTGGACAGATTCCAAATGCGTTTTATGTTGGATACGAGGGGATATTCAGAAATACAAACAATTTGTTGCTCATCGGATCAATGAGATTCATGAATTGACAGAGGTGAGTCAATGGAGATGGATTCCAACACATATGAATATCGCAGATGAAGCAACACGGGTAAATACTCCGAAACAAAAGGTCATCTCTGATGAATGGTTCACAGGTCCAACTTTCTTGAAACTAACTGAAGACTTCTGGCCTACAGAAAAAAAGTTTGAAATTTCACACCATATGGAAATGGAATTAAAGAAATCTTTCTCAGGTTCTCACGTTGTAGGTCCTACAAATTCTTTATCAGAATCGTTACCAGATATCAAACGGTTTTCAAAATGACATCGACTCATAAGAAGTACGGCCTGGATTATGCGATTTATAAAGAACTCTAGAAATAATTCACACAATAGACCAGAGCTTTCTATTGAAGAGCTAAATGAAGCAGAAAATATATGGATAAATAAGACACAGCTAGATGGATAGGATAGACTTGGCACATTCTTTGAACGAACAAACAAGGAAGCCCATCATTCTTGGTCCAAAACACGAATATACTCAACTCCTCATTCGCCACTTTCATGAAAAGTTCAGACATCAAGGAGTAAATATGGTTCTTAATGAACTTCGCAGACGATTTTGGATTGTGTAGGGCAGATCAGCAGTAAAATTCGTAATCTTTAGATGCCAAGAATGCAAAAATAGAAAGACTAAACCACTTCCACCAATAATGGGACAGATTCCCACTGTAAGACTAACTCCCAGTACTAAGGCTTTCGTGAATGTTGGCTTGGATTACTTTGGTCCCATCCACGTAACGGTAGGCAGAAGAAAGGAAAAAAGATGGGGGGTAATGTTCACCTGTTTAGCGGTCAGAGCCATTCATTTAGAAATCTCACATTCTTTGAGTTCAGATTCCTGTATAATGGCAATGAAAAGGATGGCAGCTAGAAGAGGCTATTGTGATAATGGAACGAATTTCCGGGAGTAGATAGTGAAATTCAGAATGCCAAAAAGAGTTTGAACTGTACTGCTTTCATAAATTCGTTTACTTCGGGAGGCATGGAATTCAAATTCAACCCTGCAGCTGCACCACACATGGGTGGTGTGTGGGAACGACTTATCGGATGTGTGAAAAGAGTCTTAGGAAAGATTTTATACGGGCAATCGCTAAAAGACGAAACCCTTCAAACACTCTTTGTTGAAGCAGAGAATATTGTTAATTCTCGCCCATTGACCGTGATATCTACTGATCCAGCAGATCTCGAACCGCTAACCCCAAATCATTTTTTGACTGGGTTCGCCATTGACGACAATACCATTGTTGAAATTGAACCAGATGGCAGTTCCCTCAGACGCGAATGGAGAAAAACAGAAATGTTGAAGAATTCTTTCTGGAAGAGATGGGTAAAAGATATTTACCTACCTTAAATAAGAGAAATAAATGGACTACAGATCAGACTCCAATCAAACTATCTGATATTGTGGTAATGGTCGATGATGCTAACCCCAGACATAAGTGGAAACTTGGAAAAATTGTACAAACGTTTCCTGGTCCTGACGGCAGAATCAGGGTTGTTGATGTTAAATGCGGGTCGACTGTTTATCGACGACCAGTAGTGAAAATAAGTAAATTAGAAGTTCAGTGAAATTCTTCACCAGGGGGGAGAATGTTAATGTTTATTTTGATACATTCTGTATTATATTCTTAATCTAGTAGATAATGACTTTGTGACGACAAGCAAAAAATAAAAGTCAGAAACCGACAAAATATTGTATTTATTCGATATAATCGAGTGAAATAGAGAAAAAGAATTCACAGCAAATAAATCTATTATCAAATCTTTGAAAACTTTACAAAACAAAACAATTGTATTTATAAATTACCTCATCTAGAATCAACAATAAATTTATACAAACCGCACAATTTATTGGACTTATATTCTCTCCATAAACTTAGCTGTTTCTTCTATTCTATTAAAAATAATAGTAAGAAGTCAGATATTATTTGCACTCAAATTGCTGATATCCATAATTACTCCACAAGACAAACAAAATTACTAGCAACAAATAAAGAAACGATCAGATTTCGGAAAAAAGTCAATTTGCCATGATGGCATCATAATATATAACTCAATTCCAGAAACAAAGCATTTCGCTCAACAATGAAATTTAAGCAAAAATTCAAACAATTTTTAATCAGAATGTACAATATATTTTGCATGTAGTCAACAGTTTTATGTTTTTTTTTTACCTTCATTGGTATTCATCAGTTTTGAAAGCCATTTCATTTTGACTGCTTACAAATATTTAATTCCGTTGAATGTATGGTTTTTTTTTTCCTTTTATACTTTTGAAAATTTCATTTATTGACTATGTACTTGTGTGTTTTAGTCCCTATTCATAAACATGTAATGTTTCTTGGGATAATAAAAAATTGAAATTGAATTGAAAAATTATATGGTTTTTAATAATGTCGAACACAAAGAATATGATTCGCTCGTAATATCTAGATGAAGTTATAATAGGTATTCCATATAAAAAAAATAGTTCAGTACCTTCAATAGTGAGAGTTAAATAATACATTATCATAAAAAAACACTCAGATAAAATATATGAGTTTGCCTGATAATATCTCTCGCTTGATGGTGGAAGAAGCTGCAATTTTCCTTTGTATTGGTCTGGTACAGCACATCAATGGACTTCGGAGTTCATTGAAATTTTGTGTGTGTTTTCATGAGGTTACTGAAACATTTCTTTTCACAGTACCGATTTACTTAACTGAACCAAGCAAATGTAGGCTTAACAGACGTGTAAGCTTAAAATATTCATGTATCGCTCTATTACATTAAGTTACTTGTTAGGTTTGGGACGTAAAACACAAAATCAGTATTATAGAAACATAAATGCGATATACTGAAGTTGTATTTGGGGACCTCGTCTGTGCTAATTCTTATAACTCATAATTTATTTCTTGTATGTGATTACAATTAACCGAGCATCTCTTTATTCAAACATTCAGTGACCTTCTGAATGAAACCTAATCTTATCTGCATTCATATAATTTCATGATTCATGATATTCACGAAATATTTTCATCCTACTACTTTCTACGTATTTAATTTATTTTTTCTAGGCTAAAATTTGTTCCCACCCCGTTCGTGTTCACTCATCATTCAATGATCCCATGATCATCGAAGACATTATCACCCTACCTCCTGATAAAAGGATTTCAAGTAGACACACAGGTCATATTCTTGCCAGAACGTCAAAAATTATTGGACATGTGTTCCTGAATCTTGACCTGCAGTGCCAAGCAGATTGCTACACTGGGCTACAGACTGACACTTCTGGTAATTTTTGTCTTTTTACCTGTCACTTGGTTATTTACAAACAATCTGATCAAACTATTGGTATCATTTATAGAGATATATAGTAAGCGAACCATATGGAAATATCATTTGAAGCGATGGATACTACAGCTAGATGGTACTAGTAAAAGTCATGTCTTCTCTTTCATTTTTCTTTCGGTCACTGTAGCTTGAATTCCATATTTTCTTACTTATACATAATGCCAAAAGACGGCAATCAATTCAGAAGGGGAAGCTGATTTTTTTTTGTCAATATCGTAGGTTATTCATATTTTGAATTTTATTTCAATGTCCAAACTTGCATTCCTCTGATAGAATTCTATTGTCAACTCTATTTTAGAATAGAATAGAATATAATTTTTATTGGTCATTTCTACACCGTAGTATTTTGAAGCTTGATTAGTTTTTTTTAATGCTTCAGTCAAACTGACACATAAATCTGCACCTATTTTACCCGTCAGAGAAGGTAACTTCGTCGTGTATTAAGTAAACGAAATTATCAGTCTCCCTTCAGCTTCCTGTAGGTGATCAGCCATTATAAGAAAAATCAATTATCTTCTTTGGATCATAACAGACACTTCTGTGGAGACTCCTATATTCCATTAGACATATGTGCTAGAAGTTATGACTGAAAACTGATTGTTGCATATTGTTGTTGTTTTAAAAAAAAGAAGAATATATTTCTTTCGCTAGATTGAAGGTTGTTACCAGTTGGGTGAAAATAATTTTTGAATTTTTTTTTGTCACCTACCCGCTCTCATATTTCCTTAATAATTGAAAAACTTCTTTTTTTCCTGTTTATATTGACTGAGCTCCATGAACAGAATATGGGGTCGAAGGGGACACTCAGGTTACGAATGGTTATATTTGGGACCCATTGACCCCCCTTAAAAATTTTAATAACCAAAAAAAAAATTTCAATTAGTTTTTCGAGGGCGGTACAAAAAATTATATTTTTCAGAAATATTACTGATTCAATTTGTAAAATTTTTGTTTATTATAAAAATCACGCTAGGTTTGACATTTCCTGTAACACAAAACTATTCATTTTGTGCAATTGGACCACTATTGATGGAATTCAAATAAAATTTCAACTAATGCATACATTTTTCATTTTTTGTTAGTTTTTATTCCAGAAAAACCAATCAGATTCTCATATTTCTGTCCAATTTTGTAAATTTCGAGTACTCTTTGAATTCGAAACTGACCTTTCAATCAAAAATATATTTTTTATCGTTGGAGTATTGCGTTGAAGGAGAGGGTCAGAGATAGAAATGAGTTTGATAGATTCTTCATAGGCGTATGCAGGTACACATATATACATATATGTATTTATTTATTTATTCAATTGAGGTTCTTGGAATTCAGATTCATTGCAAATCCAGTGAATTTTTCTATCCATAATTCATCATAAACGTAAGGCCTCTGGCCTAAGGTTTCTTCGGTAAGTCGTACATATTTTTTTATTTTTTTACTATATAAAATATTCAGTGTTATTTATCATTTCCTGGCAACTTGTCATGTTTATTGACAATTTTGTTATAATCAGTTCTTTCTGTTCCGCTTTTTATTTTATCATGATATTTATTGCTGTATTGGATCGGATTCTGAGAGTGTAGTTCCAGTTCGTTTTGTATGGTGATTGGGTGGGATAAGTCGTGATATTTCATTGTATCGATTGATGACTGAATATTTCATGTGATGACAAATAAAAAAATATTACATAAAATACTGAGGAAGCCTCTGGCCAGAGATGAAACGTTTATAATAATCTATATAATCTGTATATGTACTCCAAGGGATGGCGAAAAAACAGTGATTAAAATAAATCATAAAACGGATTTGCTGATGAGTGAATACAAATAAAGGAATGTTGAAAAAAGAAGCTGAAATTTTTTTAGCATTGGGAGGCTAAATCTATTTTTTGGCTGAGCCACCACTCCTACCATGATTTTTATGAAAATAAAAATATTACAGATTGAATATATAACATTGTGTTGTGTTTTTTTTTAATTTTTTAAAGGGTTGAATGGGTCATGTGACTACACAAATACAACAAATTCATTTTTCTGACTCCTCCAACCCAATATTTCAACAGTAAAAAATAATTTTTTGATTAAACTCTCAGTTTCAAATACAAATAGTCTTCGAAATCCCTAACATTGGCCAAAAATATGCGATTCTGATTGGTTTATCTGGAATAAAAACTAGCAAAAAATGAAAAATGAATGCATTCGTTAAAATTATTTGAACTCCTTCACTAGTTGTCCAAATGTACAAAATGAAT